>JAKSZT010053767.1:16767837-16859142 GCA_026826555.1 Tolypeutes matacus
ATCTATCTATCTATCTATCTATCTATCTATCTATCTATCTATCTATCACCTTTCTAATTCAAATCCATTTTCTGAGCATTTTGCTTGTATACAGCACACTTCTTGAACTCTTAATACTACTATGTTTATTTCCTAAAAATAAAGATTTTCACTTATGTGACCACCTTAAGTACAATTATTAAGTTCAAGAAACTTAATATTGATATAAAGCTTACAGTTTATATTCCAATTTTTTTATACATCCCAGTAATGTCCCTTTGAAACATTCTCCTCCATTGTTAGATCCTGTCCAGGATCACACGTTGCATATAATTGTCATTGGAACATATTACAGCATATATTTTCCCGTTTCAACCATATCATTAATAGGATTAACCAAGTCACAATATTGCAGTACCCTTGCTACTTCCATAGCTAAATCCCATTTCCCCAAACAGAAACCATATACTCATTATGTATTAACTCCACATTCTCCCATCCCCTGCCCCTGGCAAACTGTACTCTAATTTCTTTCTTTATGAGCTTGCATATTCTCCAGCATTTTCTTTGTAGTTATCATAGGGCTTAAATTAAACATCCTAAGTCTATAACAATCTTTATTGCTTTGATACTGTAGCAGTTTGATATTGTTTATGAATTCTAAAAATAGATATTAGATTGTGTTTGTAAACTGGTCTGTTCCTCTGGCCATATTAGATTGTATTAAATTCAGAGGTTTCACTTTTTCTTAATTAAATTATGATTAGGGTTTTGATTTGGCCATGTCAGTAAGGACGTTGGGTCCCCAACCCTTTGATGGGCAGGACTCACAGAGAAAAATGACCTGGCAGAAGAGAGAGTGAGTTTTTTATGTTGGAGCCCCAGGAAGTAAACACACAGAAAAGCAGATACATGAGGAAAGAGAGAAGGCTCCATGAGACATGGCAGAGGCCCCGGGAAGAGAGATGAGCCATTTGCCTGATAGTTTACAGCTGGCCCTGTGGAGAGAGCAGAGCAGCTGAGTCTGGAGAGAAACGAGCCCCAGGGAGAGAGACAAGCGTTTTGCTAACCTTCAGCTGAAAAGAAGGAGCTGGGACTATGGGACTTTAGGAGAAAGAGGAAGGCTGAACCCTCTCAGAAATGGGCAGCCATCTTGCTCCAACATGTGGCAACAGACTTTGGTGTGGGAAGTAACTTACGCTTAACGGCCTTGTGACTGTAAAATTCTACTCCCAAATAAATATCCTTTATAAATGCCAACAGATTATTGGTACTTTGCATCAGCACCCCATTAGCTGACAAATACAGATACCAAACTTCAAAATTGCTTTGATACTTAACTTCAGTAGTATACCCAAACTATTCATCTGTACTCTTCTGTTCTTCCACCTTTATGTAATTCTTTTCACAAATTATACTCTTATACATTATGAGTCCAAAACCACTGATTTATCATTGCATTTTATGCATTTGCCTTTTAGATACTGTAAGAAGTAAAAAGGAGAGTTACAAACCCAAAATACAATAGTACTGGTATTTATATTTACCCATATCATTAGCCTCACTGGAGATCTTTCTTTATGCAATTTCGATCCATTGTTCTTTCCTTTCAACCTGCAGAACGCTCTTTAGCATCTTTTGGAGTGTTGTTGTAGTGGTGATGAACTCCCTCAGCTTTTGTTTATCTGAAATGTCTTAATCTCTCCCTCATTTTTGAAAGACAGTCTTGCTGGATATAGAATTCTTGGTTGGCAATTGTTTTTTTTTTAGCACTTTAAATATTTTATGCCACTATCTTCTTGCCTCCATGATTTCTGACGAGAAATCAGCGCTTAATCTTATTGGAGCTTCCTTGTACATAACAAGTTGTTTTTCTCTTGAAGCTTTTAGAATTTTCTCCTTATCTTTGGTATTTGACAGTTTGGCTACTATGAATCTGGGTGTGTTTCTCTTTGAATTTAAACTGTTTGGAATTTGTTGGGCTCCTTGAATGTGTACATTCAAGTCTTTCAATATATTTAGGTAGATTTCTGCCATTATTTATTTGAACATTCCTTTTCTCCCTTTCTCTCTTCCTTCTCCTTTTGGTACTCCCATTATGCATATATTGGTATGCTTGATGGTGTCCCACAGGACTCTTAGGCTCTGTTCACTTTTTTCATTCTTTATTCTTTTTGCTTCTTAACCTAAGTCATTTCAATTATCTTATCTTTGAGTTCACTGCTTATTTCTTATTCAGCTCCAATCTGCTGTTGAAACCCTTTAGGGAATTTTTTATTTCAGTTATTGTGTCCTTCAATTCCAGTATTTCTCTTTGGTTCCTTAAAAAAATTTTTTTTTCTTTATTGAGATGCTCATATTGTTAACTCCTTGTTTTCCTCTATCCTTTTGCTCTTTCTCTGTTTTCTTTCATCTCTTTGAGCATGTTAAAGATCTTTTTTTTAAAGGAGGTACCAGAGATTGAACCCAGGACCTCATACATGGGAAGCAGGAGTTCAACCACTGAGCTACATCTGCTCCCCAAAAGATCAATTTTTAAATTCTTAGTCTGGTATATCCAGAGTCTGGTCTACTTCATCTTTGGTTTTTGAATTTTTATCTTATTCCTTTGGATGAGTCATCATTTCCTATTTGTTTGTCTTATAATCTTTTGTTGCACACTCTACATTTTAATGTTTTAATGTGTTAACTCTGGGATTTAGTCCCTGGGCTGTCTGTTCCTTAACTTTGTATCCAGATAGTAGTATGATATGAAAGAGATTTCCTTGAGTGCCAGGAGCAGTCAAAACAAAACACAACAACAACAAACAAGACTATGCAAAAAACACCTTCACGTCTTTGCAAATTGGCTCTGCATTGGCATGTGTTCTTTTAGCCCTCCTGTGAAGAAGATCATCCCAAGGCAAATGTGAAGTCCACTGCATCTTTTCTATGCCTGTGTCTTGTGCTGGGCTTTTGCTCACTCATGGCCTTAAGAATTCCCCCATTTACAGGAATCTGATTGTCCCCTCCTCTCTATGATACAGACTTTCCCCCACTTGTAGGTGCTCTGTTTTTTTTAAAGCCAGTAATCCCTTGCCCCAGGACTCTTTGATATAACTGTTTCTTACACTTCTTTGGCTGTCCACTAGCTGTCTTTGCCTGCAGAACAAATTCTAGACGGGCAAGCCAAAGAAGAACGTCCTGATTTAGTCTTTCAGGCTGCCCCCGGGTATGCTGGCACCAAAATATGTAGGAGTTACTCTGTTCCCTCTGGAACAGGACCAGGGACCCACAATTGGAGTGCAGGCTGGCTCTACACCTTGCAGGTAAGGGATTGCAGGAGGGGCCAGCAAGAGCACCATGAGCTTCTCCTGTCATTTTTTAAATTGTATTTTCTTAAGTTGGCACTCACCCAGTTACTGCAACCCTTTAACTGTTTTCTGGAATTTTGAGGATGGCTCTGCCAGTTTTTGCTACTTGTTATAGAATTCTGTGGAGAAATGAAATGCTTACACTACCATCTTGGTCAACCAGAAGTCATCCAGTATTAACATTTTGGTTAACAACATTTCAGATCCCTCTTTCTGCATGCACACCAACTCACAATCAATTCCATGTAAAAAGGATGATACCAAATCTTCCCATTTTATTAAACAACATGTTTTGGACATCTTTCCACATCATTGAGTACTGATTTACATCATAACTTTCAAGGACTGCGTAATATTACATAGTAAGGAACTATCATAATTTATTTAACCTATTCCCTACTAATGAATATGTAAGTTATTTCTAATTTTCACCATTACAAATATTGTTGTGACATGAGTACTTACATATATACAAATATATTTATGTACTTGTCTGATCTCTAAAAGCAGAGTTGCCTCTCTGAGGGTATGTTATATCACAGCTTTCTTAACAAACTTATTTTGTTTTTATATGTGTGTGTCTGTGTGTTAAAACTAATTTAGAGCCAACTATTACATATAAAGAGAAATTTTCTTGTCATGGATATTTTATTCATTATTATTATACTGGCCAGTATAGATTTCTTTTTGGCTAACAAAATAAGTAAATGTGAAGGTCAACTAATATAAGTAAACTATTTCTACAGTCTAAAGACTTTAAAAGTATGAATAGTGATTTGTAACTTTAAAATATATCTTGAAGAAAAATTTTTGATAGAAAAAAATTCCACATTTCAGTTCTATTAAATTTCTAGATTGTTTATGAATTGTAAGGATCTTTGTAAGGATTGTATGAATAGTCAGGTGTATCAAGGAAAAGTGACAAAAGAGACGTATGAAAGAAAAGTTTATTTATTTTTTATTTTTTATTTTTTTACCGGGAGGTACCGGGGATCGAACCCCAGTCTCTCCATATGGTAGACGGACGCCGAACCTCTTGAGCCACATCCGTTTCCTGAAAGAAAAGTTTAAAAATATTCACAGGTCCTGGAACAGAGAGGAGTGGCAGGGCTCGCAGGGTCATATGGGCAAACTCCAGGAATGTAGACTTAACCAAGCAGACGGGGAGCAAGAGGACTATGCCTTTTTTTTTTTTTTTTTGAGTTTTTTTTTTTTTTTTTTTGGGGTAAAAACAAAATTTTTAAAAAAAAATACCAATATTTGTAAAATGATATATAAATATATATGCATATATGTGCATTTGCTTACATAAATGTTATATATATATATATATATATATTTTTTTTAAGGTGCTTAGATTACCTAGATATTATACAGAAATTACAGGGATCCCCATGTTCCCCACCTCCCACACCTCCCACACAAACATCCTTCATCAACGTGGCATATCACCCACAATGGATGGTGCTGTAGTGGTTGATTAAATTGGGAATTGGGGAGTTTGTAATTGACTTTTGTGGGGGCATGAACCTAGGTAGGACACAGGGAGGAGGAAGAGAAGCTGTTTATCTTGTATTAGCAGGTGTCAGGGTGGTCACTGATGGACCTAATGACAGGCTCTGAGATGTTGAGGCATCATGACAGTGCAAAGTCCGTATTTTATTTTAATCATTACCATTTAAGGATAACAATTCTGCCTAAAGAGAAGCAGTGTCTTAAAAGCAATAGCTAGAGAGTCAGGGTTTGGAGAGCTCCGTGGAATTATGAATACAAGAAAATCAAATAAATCAAAATTAAAAAAACCTATTATTAAGACATAATTAAATTCTGGTATGTCTTTTGAGAAGTATGTTAAAATAATACTGTATCCATGATAAAGCCATATGCAAAAGTTTTCTTATGGCTGTCATTGCAGTGTTGCTTCCCTAAAGTTAGAGCATCAGCTTTAAGAGCAAGCTTTTTTTAAGCAAGACATCATTGAAATTTAGATCTTATAATTAATTTTGTTTGTTTTACATCTCAAAGGTATTGCAAAACTTCTAATATAGCTTGTAGGTCCCAGATTTCTCTGGTTTTTTAAAAAAAGGGAATTAAGTGATTTTTTTTCTTTTAAAAAGACCAGGTGTAAGTAATATAAAGCCTTGGCAGAATAGCTGCCTTCCGGTGCACTGCTCAAGTCTTTGGGGCTGCAGAGGGGCCTCTAGACAAGCCCAGCTGCAGGGTGTGGAGTCCAGCTCCACAGGAATGACTCCACACTGAAATCTGAGTGCACAGCTCATATGTACTCTCAAACATCCTTTAGACATTAAAATAAAAAAGCTCCTGTGATTGGAACTTTACCCTAAAGGAAGCATGATATGAAAAATAAAACTCCTTTTGGAGTTGTGAAATATCCAAAGAAAGGGGACTGTCTTAGTTTGCCACAGGGCTGCCGATGCAAAGTACCAGAAATGGGTTGGCTTTTATAATGGGAATTTTATTTAGAGTAAAAGTTTACAGTTCCAAGGCTGTGAAATGTCCAAGTTAAAGCATGATCAGAGATACTTTCTCACCAATGTCAGCTACTGGTGATCCTGGTGTCCTGCCATGTGGGGAAGCAAGATGGTGGCTGATCTCTGCTGAGGTCCTTGCCTTCCCCTTCTCCTGGGCTCACCAGCTCCTGGAACTCAACGGTGGACAACCAAACATAGGGCTTGTGTTTTTCCAGGCCTACTCTCTCATTCTCAGCTGCTTGCATTCTTCCCGAGCTCAGCTGTGGGCTATCAGGCATGTGGCTTACTCTTCAGCCTTGAGCTGCTCTGTGGGCCCAGCATCTTGGGGGCTTCACGCTTAAGCTTTGGCTGCTAGCGATCCTCAAGTCCTCTCTCACATGGCAGGATCAAAATGGCAGCGCTCCCTTTTCCTGTGTTTCTCTTTCTGTGTCTCCACTCATATAAGACCCAGCAAGAGGATGGAGACTCAATCTGAGTCACAGCTCGCTGACAGTCCAATCAAATGGGACTCACACCACAGGAATGGATTAGTTCAAAAACAATCTTAATTCTTTTTGGGACTCATAAAAGGATTTCAAACTGTCACAGGGACTATCTATTCCATTTACCTGGCCATTAGTTTAGTTTTGTGGCAATAATGGGGCCTGCCCTGAATGACCCCAGGATAAAAACATATATGGGGGGATTGACATAGAGATGCTGATATATTAGGGTGTGAGAATGGAGAGGTCCTGTGAAGAAGATGCCTAGAGATGAAACAAAAAGTGGAGATGCCCATTCGTCAACTTTACCCAAGCACAACTTCTCACTCCAGTAGAGGGCAAATAGGTAGAAGCAGTGGAAATTGTTTCCCATGAAACCCAGGGCATTAGCCATTCTAGAGTCCAGGTGACAATGCATGACATAGCACTGTGGGGAGATATACTCTTTCCATTTCTTCTCATACTCTCATAGTGATGCTGAGGATGATGGAAGGGTTGGAGAAGACCGAAGATATTGCAACCTTTTGAGGCTTTTACAGCTTTGTAGCTTTGGACATAGGGACCATAACATTCCTAGCAGAGTAGCAGCTTTGTCAGGAAGACCTCTGGAAAGAGTGGTGTGATAGGGCAGACATGGAGTAGATGGTGGACCATGCCATACTTGGGGAGGCTGGAGCAGAAGGATGTCAGTGAACTTGTTCTTGAGTAAGAAGGAGGAGCAGAGGTGCTGCATCCACTGGTGGGGCCTCTGAGCTAGCAAACTTTTAATTATTAGTGTCCTTATGACTACATGTATATCCATAAGCATTGGAGTTACATGTGGTTCCAGGAGCATAAACTGAGTCCATATCTCTGAGTGTTGCCTGGATTTGCTGTCCACATACCAAAAGTTATCTTCAAACCAAAAGAATTACAAATGAGATGATAGAGCAATTGCACCATAACATTTACTGATAGCCCACATGGTCTCTCCAATTTCCTGAAGACAGATGATCTGAACATGGTTTTACCCCCATTTTTTGCTTTCCATTTCTAGAGTCTCTGTCTGTACTGACTCCCAAATCAATAATCCAGTTAAAGTTTTGGAAGTTCCCCAGTCCCTTCCATGTTGCTGCTTTTAATCTTAGATTCTGTCTTTGCAACAACACATATTGCTGTTTCTCATTTTTGTTTGATCTCTAAAGGTTCCTCCAGGTGCAGACTTTGACCTAATGACTTTTCTCTCCCCAACCCTGACATTGTAGCTTCAAACTCTTCCTTTGAACCAGTTCCTCCTTATGGTAGGCTGGCATTATGAAAAAGGATTTCATTGGGGAACACAAACAAAATCACTCAACTTTGCTTTCCCTTTCCTAGGCTGGGCTTTTGTTTTTTCCTCTCTCTCCCTTAGTTTGCTTTGGACCCTGTGTAACATGCCTATCTTTGTATCTAAAAGAGGAACTTTGCCTCTGGGGATTTCTACTTTTATAGCTTTAAAAAGCTCCCTTAATCTTCATGAGCCCGAACACTTAGAAATTACTTGTTTAATTCTGTGTATGTGTGTTTGTGTTTATGGGAAATATGGCGTATTTAAGTATTGCCACTTTCTGCTAATTGGTAGCATAGGTAGGGAAATCTGATGTACAGATCTCCAAAGAAAGAGAAGCATGCTTTTAGGGACTGATGGATGTAGGCGATTTTAACCAACTACATGTAAACATCTCATAAAAAAGCTGCATTGTTTAAGAGCTTAGCATGTAGATTGGGGAAACCCAAACCAATAATTTATTTTAAGCGAGGTTAAAGGAACATAACACCAAAGCAAATTCTTTGTATCTTATCTTATGTAACCTACTCATGCTTAAAACATTCTAAGTTCTGCCTTGTTTTTTCTTACTCATCCTCTAAAGTCCAGTTCAAGTCCATTTGTTTTCATGAAACCTGCTCCAAACACAACATAACTATTTTCTTCTCTAAAATTGTTAATGTGGTATATTGTCAAAGTCCATGCATTTGATGCTTAATCAGGTACTGTTAATTTATTTTATGATTTTTCACAAAGTCTGTTTCTTCCAAAGGAAAAGATATGTCCCTTAAAATCAAGGAGTATGTTTTACATTTCTTTTATCTAATGGTTTCTTGCACATAATAGACCCTCAATAAATATTCAAAACAGTTATTCCATATTTTCCTATTTAGTTAGCCCTTTTACTGCTCAGTAACACCTTTACTGTAGTTTTCATAAAGGAGAGATAAGAAACAATTTTGATTTTAAGGAAATCTAATTTGAGTAAAAGGCTGAAATTTTGAGGCAAATTTATCTTTGAATTATTTGAGGTTTCAGATGATTTTATGCTATCCCCTGTTCCATTATCAAGGATAAGGGAATTACCTACATTTTTCCTGCATGAAATTTCTTGGTTGTCCATTAATCTGATCAGTCACATAGTACTTCTCTGCTCCTCTCTTATAAACTCCAGATGCATGTCTGAAATTCATTCTTTGTTTTCTTCTGTCACCATTTGTTTTTCTATTGACTCTAGTCACCTTTCAAGCAGCTGCAGTGGAAATATCAGTATGTTCTTTCATGTCTGATTGCTCCTTTATTGTTTTATTTTCTTTGTGCATGCATAAAAACTTTCTCGGCTTGTTCCTATTATAACATTAAAAACTCTACATTCTTTCTCCATACTTTGCATGAAATCTGTGAGTCATTGAAAGGAAAACTCTTTGCATGAAAGGTAATAATGAAGACCTTGCCCTCACAACATCATAGAAAGAGGTAAAATATTTTTAGCTCTTTAAGTCATTAACTCTAGGAGTTGAGATGAGACATGAAATAAAAATCCTTTTTGTTTACAAATTCCATTGGTATCCAGAGGTCTTTGCTCTTCCTTTATACTAGATCTAATTACCATGAAAACGCAGACTTATTTGATAAAGAGAAATTTCCCTGAAGGGGTAGACATGAAATATTAGGTTATGCCAATTGATAGGATTAAATCTAGGTGAGAATAAGGTTGATTGCTGAATGGCAACAAATGAAGAATACAGGGAGTTTTCATGGGATCACGAAACCTTACAGTAGAATGGGACATCCCTTTTGATACAACTGGACCCTAAATGGAGGACTTCTTTTTATGGCATCACTTATAAACAACCAGCCTGTTAAACATAGTTCTGGTCATGGGACTCAATGAAATCTAAAGAATTCATTGTTGGTCACCATTGTTCAATGAAAATTTTTCTTTGAATTTGGAAAAAATCTGTGTCCTTATAACTTCTAGTCATTGATTCAAGCTCCGCTCTCAGTGAAATATAGAACAAATCTGTTCTTTCTTACCTTAACAGTTGTTCGAATAAAGACATCTAGAAATGTCAGTCATTCTTTCCTTCTCATATACCCTTCTAATGGAACAAATCTACCTGAAAACTCTAGCTGGGACAGTATGCAAAATTCTGTATTTAATTTTAAAAAAATCAATTTGATAAGGTGATGGTGTGATACCAGTCAGATAGTAAGTAGATCAAAAAAAGGGTTTTAGGGGGTGTGACTCAGTGGTAGAGCATTTGACTGCAAAATAAAGGTTTTAGTTGAACAAGCTCACCATTAGCATTGAGATTCAGTGGCTATAAAACAACATGAGGCATCATTAATAAAGGAAGTATTTAACTAAACCCATGATTATTTGTGTTTATAGCGTCAACTTCATTGTAAGACTTAATTTTTCATTTAATTCCCCAAATTGGGTCTATAACCATTAGAGGAGCTATTTCAGGGTAAAATAAACCACAATTCCCAGACTTAGGAATTGCAACAAATTTTTAGCTTCTGATTCTAATATTCATCTTAATTCAGCCAGCATATATTCACCACTTGTTTTGTTCAAAGTACTGTGCTAGATTTTGGGGTGAATAAGACATTGTCCTAGCTCGTAGAAACTTAAGTTTCCATGGAAGAGGCAGACATACCTATTATCCAAGATGACAGGGCTTTAAATAGAGGAATATATAGTGTGTCTTAGAAACACAAATTATGAAGAAATTAATTCTGCCTAAGAAGACCAGGAGCAGTGTGGAGGAAGAGTTAACATTCAGACTGGACCCTGAAGTCTGAGTTGGACAAAGACATTTCAGGCCTAGGGAAAACCAGGTACAGAGACTCAGAGGGTCTGCAAGAGCATGGCATGTTCAATGAATGGCAAATGGTCTGCAGAAACTGGATTCTTCTGAGAAATTATTTAGCTCTGGTACTATAGTGATCCCTTTTATAACTATTTTGGTAAATCTCTGTGAATTATGAATCAGGTAGAATTCAATCAGAATTCATACTGTCCCTTTTGATGCCTGAGGCATCTTTCTTTTATGGTTTTGTTTTTCTTTGTGGATGAATAAAAGCTTATTGGTGTGTTCCTGTGATAACATTCAAAACTCTATACTCATTCTCTATAAAGTGCATGAAGTTTTTGTGCCAGAGTTGAAGTAAAACTGTGTGAAAGGCCATAATGAAGATCATGCCACTGCACCATCAAGGAAAAAGTTAAAAGAATAACTTTTAGAAACTCTAGTTCATTAATTCCAGAAGTTGAGAAGAAGGGGGGAATTTAAAAACATTATCTTCCTTCTTTCACACTTATCACATTCATTGCAAACCTTTTCTCCCAATTTCTCATTAAAGTTTTTTTGTTTTTTTGTTTTTTCTCATTCATGATTTTAAAATGGTGGAGTTGCATGATGTGGCCCATGTTTAGTTAGATGTCTGAGGGCACTGTGGAGATGGATGGAACGATGGAGGGTGGTGTCATGGAGAACAGTTAGGAAGCTCTTACAATACTTGATGTGACAAATACTGAGGCTCTAGATTAATCTAATAGCCCTGGAGCTGAGAAAGAAGAAACATAGACAAATTATAAAATATCGGACATGGATGGCAAGAAAAGAAGAATGGACAGTAATTTAGAGGTTTTATCTTGTGTAACAAAGGCATGGATATGACATTTATTAAAAGACTGTATAGGAAGACCAGAATCATGTATGGAAAATATGAGTTCAATTTTAAATAAGTTGAATTTGAGTTATTTGTGGGACATATAAAAAGAGCTGTGTAAAAGTATTGGTTTGGGCTCAGGAAAATGCTCAGGGCTAGAGAAAACCTGGGCAGAGTAGCTGAAATATACGAAGCAAGAAGCAAAGAGAGCAGGGGACGAAAACTAAGGGAAGACTGATATGTAAAGTATGGACAGAAAAAGGGGTGCCTGTAAAAGAAATTAAAAGGGGTGACTAGAAAGAGTGTAGGTATTACTGTTAAGAAAGGAGAGTATTTCAAGGAGTGGGTCATCAGGGACAAATACTGCAAAGTTTAAGGAAGAGGATGATAAGAAACCCATACATTAGACACCTAAGAGGTTTTAGATGATTTTGTCTAAAGAATGGTAGGGATGGAAGCCACACAGTAGTTGACTGAAAAGTGAATGGAAAAACAGAAGAGAAAAAGTGGAGACATTAGTATAGCAACTATTTTTAAAAAGTCTGTCAATGAAGGAATAATAGCAAATAGGATGTGATTGGTGAGAAAATATAAAGCGTGAAGATGGCACCTATTTGAGGGAAAAAGATGGACAAGGACAGTGTTTTTTAGAATATTGGAAGAAGAGAGCGAGAACAATTGCAAGTAAGACAAGATAGTTACTCTTATAGCAATGATAAGGGCAATGGAAAGAATTGGAGTCCATTGAACTTATCACTTAATATATTGATATTTTATATATTTCATTTTGATATTTGGAAGTATTTTTTTTATATTGAAAAAGTTGTACAAACAACAGGAAAGCACTCAAGCGAATAAAATAAAGTCATCTGAAAGCCTTCTAAAGCATTTGAGCCATGGATATTGAATTTTTTATCATTTTTAAAAATTTGTTTTATTTTTTCCTTTGACCAACGGGTGCACAGAATTAGAATAATCATAATTCTTGGTTAAGAGCACACTCGTTATTTATTTATTTAGCAAGTTATTATTAATAATATCAGAAGCACCTCCATAACATTATGGGCTCTTCCATCAATTTATTATCACTTTACTCTCCCCATTTTAGAGGAGAATTCTGTGTTCAGCATTACTTACCTTTTTTGTTATATAGTTTTATTGCATCTGTATGTATTCTTAAGAAGTAGGTATTTTTATTTTAGTTGTTTTGAAATTTATAAAAGGCTATCACGCTCTATGCAATCTTTGACAAATTTTTTTCTCATTTAAGACAGTACTGCTAGGATTTGTCCATATGGTTCATTTGTTTTGCCTGATGTATAATATTTCATTGCATGAATATCCTATAATTTATTTACAGCACTTTTATTGATGTGCATCAGGGTTGCTCCTGGTTTTTGCTATTGTAAACTGCTGCTGCTAGAACATGTCTCTTGTTGTATGTGGGTGCAGGCTTCTTTTAGTTATACTTGAGAGTGGGATTTCTGGGTCATGGGTATGTGAATCAAACTGGTGCATGATTTTATACTTCCATCATAGATGTAGAGATGATGGCTCTACATCATCTTCAACACTTGATGTTATTGGGCTTTTTAATTTTTCCCATCTTTCTGGGTATAAAATGATATCTCATGGTGGCCTTCATTTGTATTTCACTGATCACCAGTTCAGCAGGTTATCTTTTCATGCTTATTGGCTGTATGCATTTTCTCTTCTGTGAATTGCCTGTTATTGTCTTTAGAATATTTTTATTAGGTTGTTTGTGTTCTTCTTATTGATTAGCACATATTATTGATTAGCATATATTCTTCCTATTAAACCTTGCAGTTGAATACAGAATGAATGACCTCCTATTTTGTAACCTGTCTTTTCACTTTAAGGTTCCTTTGGATGAATGACAAATCTTAATTATAGCATAGTCAAATTTATCAATTATTTTCTTTTACAGTTAATGTTTTTGGGTCTTGTTAGAGAAATAGTTTACCTCTCCTAAAGTCTTAAGAAATAGGCACCTATATTTTCTATAAGACCTCTACTTTTTAAGTTATTATGTACACATTTTTTTTACCAAGATATATTACCAGATATAATTTTTAGGCGTTTTTGAAAAGCAGTTTTATTGAGATATATTCACACACCATACGATTCACCAAAGTATACAATCAGTGACACTCAATATAATCACAGAGCTGTGCATTCATCACCACAGTCAATTTTAGAACATTTTTACTACTCCAAAAAGAAAAAGCCCATACCCCTTAGCAGTTACCTCTCAATCCTCTCATCTTTTCTCAGCCCTATATGATCATTAATCTAATTCTGGTTCTACAGATTCATTTATATTTACACTTTATAACACTGGAATCATACCACATGTAGTACTTTGTGTCTGTTTTCTTTCATTTAGCATAATTTAAAAAAAATTACTGTAATTCATCTTTTAAATTAGAGAAGTTGTAACTTTACATAAAAGACATAAAAAATACAACATTCCCATATACTGCCCTATTATTGACACTTAGCATTGGTGTGGTACCTTTGTTAAAATTTATGAAAGAATATTAAAATATTACTGTTAACTATAGTCCATAGTTTGCATTAGGTGTATTTCCCCCATATACCACCTTATTATTAACACCATGTAATAGTGACATGAATTTGTTATAGTTTATGAAAGAATATTCTTATATTTGTACTGTTAACCACAATCATCATCCACAAGTATTCACTGTGTTATATATTTCCATGTTTTATCCTCTAGTTTTCCTTCTCGTAACATACGTGACCCTAAACTTCCCGTTTGAAACCACATTCACACGTAATTCAGCATTTTTAATTACACTCACAATGTGCTACCATCACCTCTATTCATTTCCAAACTCTTGCAATCAACCTAATTAAAAATTCTGCACAAATTAAGAATCAGCTTCCCATTCTCTACCCCCATTCTATCTCCTGGTAGCCTAGATTCTAGATTCTGACTCTATGAGTTTGCTATTAAAAGTAGTTCATATATTAGTGAGATCATACACTATTTGTCCTTTTGTGACTGGCTTATGTCACTCAATGGAATGTTCTCAAAGTCCAACCATGTTGCCGCATGCATTAAGACTTCACTCCTTCTTACAGCTGAATAATATTCATTGTGTGTATTTATATATATACACCACGTTTTGGTTATACATTCATTGATTGATGGACACTTTGGTTGCTTCCACCTTCTGCAATTGTTAATAATGCCACTATGAACATCGGTGTGTAAATATCTGTTTCCCTGCTTTCAGTTCCTCTGGGTATGTCCTTTATAGTTGACTTGCAGGATCCTATGGCAGATCTGTACTTAGTTTCTCAAGGAACTGCCAAACCGTCTTCCACAGTGGTTGTACCATTTTACTTTCCCACCAGCAGTGTTCCTCTTTCTGCACATCCTTTCCAACACTTGTAGTTTTCTGATTTTTAAACAGTGGCCAGCCTAGTGGATGTGATATGCTATTTCATTGTGGTTTTGATTTGCATTTCCTTAATAGCTAGTGATGTTGAACATCTTTTTAAAAAATATGTCTATTTTTATTTTTTAATGTTGAGCATCCTTGAATGTGCTTTTTAGGCATCTGGTATTTCTTCTTTGTAAAAACATCTATTCAAGTCTTTTGCCCATTTTTAAATTGGGTGTTTTTTTTTTTTTTTTTTTACTGTTGAGTTGTAGGATTTCTTTATATTCTAGATATTAAACCCTTATTGAATATTCGTTTTCCAAATATTTTCTTCCATTGCATAGGCCACCTTTTCATTTTCTTGACAAAATCCTTTGAAACACAAAAGTTTTTAATTTTGAGGAGGTCTATTTATCTATTTTTTCTTTCATTGCTTGTGCTTTGGGGGTAAATCTTAGAAATCATTCAAGATCTTGAAGACATTTTCCTAACATTTATTCTAGGAGTTTCATGGTCCTGGCTCTTATATTTAGGTCTTTGCTCTATTTTGAGTTAATTTTTGTATGAAGTGTAAGATAGGCATCCTCTTTCATTCTTTTGGATATGGATCTCCAGTTCTCCCAGCACCATTTTTTTCCAGAGTATTGTGTGCCAGTTGAGTGGACTTGGCAGCCTTGTCAAACAGATATAATTTTTAGAATACACTTTTTATTTTTCTTAGATAAATAGATAGGAATTGTGTGTTTTAATTTGAATTCTTCAGCTGTAGCTTTGTTGTTCAGATAAGAGAAGTAGGGACAGTTTTTAGTCAAAAATGAAACTTGGTTTTATACTACATAGTATGTGTGTATTTATGTATAGATATGTAACCTCCAGGCAGCAACATTTATAAAACATTTCAATGTGTAAGAATGATTTTGTGCTTCTGGACAAGCATCAATCATTTTAAAAGAAGGCTTTCATTATGCCAGGAGTCATTTCTCTAGTCCATTCTGAGACACTGACTAAAACAACTAGTGGTAGAAATATTTTTGGTATAATGTAAGGAGGATAAAACAATTGCAAATGATTAGTAAAAATGGCTAAATATCCAGCCACTATATGCTCGAATTTTACTTTCCTCACTTTTCAAATTCAAAGAATGAGAAGAGTTAAGGAAAAGTCCAAACTGAAGTGACAGTTTTTCTGTCAAATTGTTGAGTTAGGTAGAGGGGAGATCAGTTGAAGGGTGCCTGTTGCAAAAGCTGTATTTTTGACACTCTTTCCTGTTTGGTTTTCTGTAGAAATTCTTTGCAATACAAATTTCATGTTATACAAATTTCCTAGAAACTGAAAGACAAAATATAAAACACAAATTTCTTTAACAGAGCAGCCAAAATATAATTCCAAACTGCAACCAGATGTCTAAATGTTTGCAGAAAAAGAAATGTTCTTTTATTTTACTATTTCATGTGTGCCCAGGTGGGTATATTTATGTAATACATTTATATATAATAGATTATGGTACAGAAAAACATTAAACAAACCTACAGTTGTATTCAGCTGTGTGGCTTATCCAATAGCTAGTATATTTTAAAATATTCTCTTCTTTGGTTGTTGAGAATATGTTCAAATAGAAGCAGACAGAGGTTTATCACTAGAAACAGGTTTAATTTCCTTAAAAGGCAATTGTTTCTTTTTTCCTTTGCTTCTCTGGAGAATTGGCTACAAACTGGGAATAGTTATCCTATGACTCATCTGCAGAGCAGCACTACAGCATATAGAGTTCAAATTGAATTATAATGAAACAGACCTTAATTAGACTATGTGGAACAAGAGAGTCAGTTTTAGAAGGAAATTTTATGGATTGCATATTCATAAGTCTTCTTTGTAGATAAAAGAAGTTGTTCCTTGGAAAAAAAAAAGGCTTAATCCAAGCATTTGGATAAGGCTTTCATTTGCCTTTTTAACTCAATGTATCTAGTTTTTGTAGTTGCCAAAAGACTTGACATATATAGCTACATTGGGTTTTGATAATTTAATTCTTATTCAAGTGTTTTAAAGGTAATGCAGTAACTATTTTGTACTCCCAAATCTGCCAAATTACAAATAAAAATATAATTGCACCAACTAGACTGCATAGGCTAATATTAAGATAATTATAAAAATAAATGTATATTTTAAGAATTCTATAGCATCATTAATAGAAATGCCCATTGCAGTTTTTTGCATGGTGTTTCCAGTGTGATTATACTCTTTGAATACAGACACTGGCTCACTCTTGTACGCAAAATGAGGTTTTCAAAAATACTTAATAAATACTTATAATTAAGTGAGTGAGACCAAATATAAGGCATAATCATGACAGAAAGTGCTAATAAATCTTTACATTTTTTCATTTTCCAGAGCCTAGATTGGGCCTCCAGCTTGTGCCCCAGTTAGATTTTTGCAATTGGTTAGAGTTGGACCTTTTTGGACCTTAGGTTTTTGGCTACTTTTATGTACCAAAGTAATTGAATAAAAAAGAGAAAAATGTAACTGGTTTGATGTCAATAAACATAAAATTAAGGGCCTACCATGAATCAAAATGGGCTCCAGGTATGCAAAGATAGTACCTTAAGGTTCCTCGCCAAGAACATTACACTATAGTAGAAGTCAAACACGTGACCCAATTAGTGTAATAAAAATTTTGTGTTATTGTAGAAGACAGTATAAGGGACAGTGGAGGCACAAAGGTGAATAGAGAGGGAGGAATGGGAAAAATATTCTAGAAGAAGGAATATATAAACTGAAGCTTGAAACACTGGAAGATGTTTGTAGCATAGCAGAGAAGGTCACAGGAAGTGTTCTGGGTAACACCGTAAGCCTGGCCCATTAAGAGCCTCTCAGTACAAAGTTTGCTACCACCAAAGCCTTAGTGTGTAACAATGTGGGGCAGGCTCAGGGTGGAGGGCAGCAGACAAAGATATAGCTGGGGAGTTAGGCAGGAGCGACATCATGGAGGAACTGTGGTCCCTACTATAACGCTGGAGTTTTGTGAAAGCAATGGAAACCCATCCAAAACAGTTTAGCCTGGAAATAATATGATCAACCCATGAAGAAAGGACTGGATGTGTGAGAGATTGAAGACAGAGAGTGCGAGTGGTTGTACTAATGTAGCGGACAGGTGATAAGGTGTAGAAGAGAGGTGATGGATACAGTTATGCAAAATAGTTAGATTCTATAGGATGAGGTGTGATTGAAGAGATATGGGAAGCAGTGAAGGAGAGTGAGGAGTCTAGGAGGAAAGGGCAAATTTTAGTGTCATTCGTAGAGACACAGATATTGTAAGTACAAGGCATACAAGAAAGAAAATGAGTTCACTTCTGTGTATTTGGAGTATGAGATTTCTGGAGGACAGCCAGGTACCTGGTAGGCAATTATATATTAAGATCCATCTAAGTTCTTTACCTAGCCTTTAAATGTTTGTATTCTCTAGGGATTTTTATTAGTCTATTGTCTTCTCACTCTACATACTCTTCTTTGGTGATAATTTCACTTTCAGAGGTCCTATTACCCCCATAATGTTCACGATGCCCACAGCTATATCTCCAGTCCAGATCTCACCTTCAAATTTATGCTCCACTCAACTTCCAGACTGATCTCTCTAAAACACATATCTGCCCATGCCACTTTCCTGATTAAAACACTACAATGCTTCCCCATCACATCCAGAATGAATTCAGAGCTCCTTAATTTGAGAAAATAGATCCTCTATCAATCACCTCCTATCTAATTCTCCAGTCCTATCTTTTTTACTTTTTGAGCATTAAACTTCAACAACACCAAATTGCTTATAATTGCTCTCCATGTGTCATATATATAGATGTATATATATAGTTGGTGCTGCTATCTTGTCTTCGCTCTTGCTTCTCCCTCAATACGAAATTCTTTCCTTCCTCCACCTAACTTCTGTCACCTCCCCAGGAAGCCTGTCTTGACCTAAATTAATTGCCTCAATTCAGTGTTTCCATGATACTCTGTTCCTATCTTTGTCACTTATACTGTTTTACAATTATCTACTTATTTGGAGGTTTCACTCACTACCCTCGGAGCACTCTGAGGGTAGGAAACATATCTTAGTCATCTTTGCATCCTAGTGTGCAGCATATGCTTATAGAATGGCTAACTAAATGAAGGATTGAAGGTCAAAGGCAATCTCACATGTTAATCGTGTCTTGTATGCCAAGGTAATTTTTTTTACCCCACTGAGTAATTACAGTTAATTGTGTGCAGATTTGTTACTCTCAAGTTTTTTTTGTTACTAGTTCTAATTATCTGATCCTCATCAGGTATTGTCTAAAGTGGACATATTTCTATATGATGGACAGGGCTTTCTCTCCTTCAAGAAATCCTTAGTTTTAGAGAAATGACGATTGGCTTTCTGGTCTATGACATTCAGGAAGGTCATTCATTCTGGAAGTAAAAACATGCTGTATTTGGGGGTCTCCTTACTTTATTCTTTTAAAGCATTCCCTGAGGAAGCTAGCCTGATGGGTGGTCAAAGAGGTTTTACTCCTAACTCTTTTCTTCCTGTTACCTGGGACCTGCATGTTCATAATTCATACAAAGAGACATACCATATTTGTTTAGGAAACCAAAAAAGATAAAGTTGCAGTCTTTACCAGAATATTAACTCCTGAGCTTTTCTTGATTTTTCTTAGCTGTGATTCCTGAATATGTGGTGGCTGTTATAATAGGAGCGACATACTGTTGCCTTATATCTTAAACTCCATGGAAGAGTGTCCTGTAAAAATCACTGAATATTTAGGGATCCTAGACATCTAATGGGCTCAGCCTGTCAAAAAGAAATAAGATCTTTTATTAGAAGTATCTTTCACTGCACACCTTCCATGTACAACTTTTTAGGTACTTCCACACAACCTCCATGTGTTGTACATGGTGAAGAGCTGAAGAATCTCCAATAGGGCATGAAAGTTTTTCTTTCAGATGCTATCTCCTCAGGCTGGGTTTAGGTTAGCCACATTTTGACAGACTGGCCTTATCTATTATATATTTATAATTATACATCTATGCTAATAGCACAAAGTAAATCTTTTAAATAAAATAACAAATTTTATGAACATTTCACAAATGGAACTGCAGAATCCAGGTCCATTGCATATATTTTTTTGAGGAAAAAGAAGTCTGCTGTGCCCTCCATGCAGCATGGTGACAGGTTCAGAAAATTGGTGCTTTAGCCATGTTTCAAAAGTAATATATAGCAGAGCTGGTGTAGCTCAGTGGTTGAGAATGTGCTTGGCATGTATGAGGTTCTGGATTCAATCCCCAGTACCTCCTAAAAAAAAAAAAAAAAAGCAGTCTGATGACAAAAGTAATATATATTCTAAGAACCAAATATTGACTTTTGGCCACCTGCCTACAAATGCACATAAAATGGTTAAATGACCTGTCAACCTGTCTAGAATATAGATGCTGACCTTTGAGTGCAACTTGGAAATGCCTGCAGCCTGCAGACCCATTAGAGAGAGCTCCTGGCTCTCAACATAGTTGTGACCTTTGTGCTTCCTCTAGAATGCAACTCTCTCTACTTAAATGCCTGAATCTCTCCTAATGGAAAAATCCTTGCACGTGGAAAGGACAGACATCTCAACAGCCTGCCCTAAAAAGAAAAAACTAAGTTCATGTGGCGACAAGTTTTTCAAGAAAGTCTTGAGGGGATTATTACTCTAGATTTCAGTTAAGGCTGACTTCAGTCAGAATAATTTGCACTTCTATGTAATTTGTGTTTCAGTACATATGTAGTTGACAGGAGCTGTCTGGATGCATCGGATTTTACACTTCTGTCAGTAAATCAGAGACTTCAATGTGAAAGACAGTTCTCAGGGGCTTTGTGTGGGTGTGTAGCATTCTCCAGAGGGTTAAGGCCCATCTGTTCAATGCACAGTTACAGACCCATATCAAAAAGCAATCCCTTCTGTTACAGATATACCCTTACTCCAGAACTGTACATGTCTGCAGGAAGTTTATACCCAGTTTTTCCTGAATGTGGGCATCTAGAATTGGCAGAAGAGTGTCTTGTATGCCTCCAATGATAAATATAGAAACTTTTAATTTAGCATTGCCTTGTTGTTGTTGTCATTTGGAATGAAACAAAGCCATAAGCATTCTAATTCTTTAGTAATAACATGGCTCTTAAAAGGGCTTAAATATTTCCCCAAACATGTACCCTATGCATTGGCCACACAGAAGCCAACAGGGGACTCAGATCAAAGAAGGCCAGGACCTTGGTCAAAGATGTTGGATTGGTCACTCTTGCTGGTATTTCCTGTCCTGCCCCTGCCCATCCAGGCCACCTTGTTAGGTACTTCCACACAGCCTCCATGTGTACATGATGAAGGGCTGAAGAATCTCTGAAAGGACATGGAAAATTTTTCTTTCAGATGCTGTCCCCTCAGCCTTGGTAAATTCAGTACTTAGACTGGATAGGCTATCTTGCCAGCATTTCCACACTTCTAAAGGGAGGTGGCTTAAAAAAAAAAAAAATTGTCACTCTACAGAAAATAAAGCAGCTTCTTTCCAGTCCTTTTTATCTCTCTCCATTGCAAAATCCCAAATATGGTGCATTGGAGTTGAGTAGCTAATGCATAACTGTTTTTTAGAAAACTATTCTGCAAATTGCTGTCCTAGCACATAAAATTTAATGTGCAAACTCTGTAGCAACTGAATTTTTTTGGAGTGAGGGTGATCCTTCTCTTCCTCACCTGGGATATGTTCAGGATTGTGTTGTTAACTTCATTTCATGGTGGATGTAACACTTTGCTAGAATCTGTGTTTGAAGTCTATTTGGTGGAAGGCACCAAAGTTTTAAGAATGTGGTCGTTTTAGTACTATAGGTAACCTAAAATTAATTTATTAGGGAGGCAGTAGGATTGACATTCCTGACATAGCAAGAAATCCCAAGGAAATACAATATCTTTACTGGGACACACTGGCATGTGAGGTCCTTTAGATATAATTTGCCACCTATACTCACCAGCTGGTGGTATATCAACCTCGGACCACACTGGCCTTCAAAGCCCAGCCTACTTGGAAATAATACATTGATAGGCTTCTCTATTTCCCAACCCCAACGCAGTTGAGTTGTGACCAAAGTTAATTGTCATCACCTCAGTCTCAGGCTTTCCACCTTAGAGGCCCCACGTACCCAGGGTTTGCAGTCTTTGTCATTTTTTTTTTTTTCTTTTAAGGCTGTTTTCTCAGAACAGAGGCTAAATATCTTGACCTTTGCAGCTTTCCCAGAACAACATTTATTGCCTTCAGGCTCATTAAAATCTAACTCTAATAGGGTTCCTGAATGCAGCTGTATTCAATTATTATTAAAATCAAAGGGTCAGCTTAATTCTTTCCACAGTGATATTAAGAAGAGGGGGTTGAACTATTCTCAGGATAAATAAGATGTATATAGCTTTTGTCCTTAAACTTATGGATATGATGTATGATTATAATCACTCTCTGTTCAGCTGAGCTTGGGTAACAATTATACATAGCCCAAAATGAAGTTGGTGCCCTAAAATCTGAGTGTGGCAATTCCCCAATTTTGAACTTTCAGAATACCCAGACATTTTTGAAATGTCTAAGAAGTACCAGGATTTTTGCTAGGTGCTGGGAAAACAAACATAAATTAGACATGGACACTGCCTCCCAAATGTGCACAGTCTCTCAGGGAAGAGAGTGATAGGGAGTCCCCAGGCCCATAAGGAAGGGAAATGCATTTGGGGTAGATGCAATAGTTCTTGCAGTGATAAGGAGTCGTGACATGATATGGAGTGCTGGGGAAACACAAGGACCTGGGTGTGGATGGAGGACAATGTCAGTGCTAGTAGTCTCTGCCTGGCTTCATTCTGTAAGTCAGTGATAGGAGCTATTCAGCTCTAAACCCGAGCTGAGTCTAGAACTCAAGTGCCCTAACTCTCAAATGAGTATTTTTTTCTTTTTATTACCATGCTGCTTCCCAGCCCTTTCTTAAAATTGCATAGAGGGGTGGGGGAAGAGAGAGATGGTTTTAGGTTTAAAAACATTAGCCCTCTCTGCTGGAAAAAGTAGACATGTCCAAAAATGCCTTTTTAATTGTGTCCACTAGTAGTAAAGCTGCAAGGCAGCACTGTATCACATCTCTGGGAATGTACCGGCTTGTCCCTGCTGTATGATGTGTAGTGATGGCCATGCCATCCCAGGGCTGCTTTTAATGGTGTTGTTCTAGAGATGGTTTTTCCTGATAATGACTGAGAAGTTATAACAGTAACAGAACTTTTGAGAGTGAGGAAAACTTTTGAGAGTGTATAATAATGTACAGACGACTACAGAGTTTGGAAGGCTGCTATAGCTATTGACATTTAGTAATTGCTATTGGTTGTGTATATGTGTGGATAATTTGAGTTTTTGGAAAATTTAGCTGTGCTTTCAACTTTGACAAAAGGCTTGCATTATGCTGAACTGGTGTATTTTAATTGGTCAGGAAGCTATTTTGATTTAGAAATTGAAACCTTCCTCCCATTTTTATCTTTATAATAATTTACATTAAACATGTACATGGGTCGATTACAGAAACTAATAAAGTATTCTCTTTTTTAAAAAAAAACATTTGTGAATAACTTCTTGGGCTACTATTCCCCTTGGGAGGATGTGTGCTGGGTGCTCAGGACCGACAAGAGGTCAGGCTGGTTGGCTGCCGTGACAGGAGGCTTCTAGGCAACCCACAGAGAGCTTTCAAACAAGCCTAGATATGCTTGTCTGGCCTGCTGCCATTCTCCAAGGCAGCAAGTAGGCACAGTAAATTACAACTGGATGGTAATGGCTGACATGTTACCCTTTAAGAAGTGTTGATGTTATAAGGCAAGATATTTGTGGGTACAGAACTAGTCAGCTCATGGAGGGGCTTATTAGCTAATTAGCCAGGATCAAAACTTAAAAAGCATTTGGAAAACAGTCATCTGTGATTATTTCAGGGAAAGAAGAAACCCTTACGATAAAGTCAGAAGTGCTGATCTCTGAGAAAGCTTGCCAACTTGTATCTGACTTAGTATGGGAAGAAATACATTTAAAATAGGTCCTTCTACAGTAAACTTTCAAAAGCTCTCCAAGGAAAAAAAAAAAGTCACCTAGGTCATATCAGGTCACAACTGATGCTTTGAGACTCAGAATTCCAGGCCAGTTCCAATGGCATCCAAGTATCCTCAGTGACTTTTCTTTAGAAAGGTTACATGACATTACTCAGGAAGTCTCAGATCTTCCCCGCAGGGATACAAAAAGATGATATTTCTTTAATCCTCATTTATTTGTTCTTTTATTTTACAAATGTTTGGTGAAGGGAATTAGCTGTTTTGTTAGAGTGAGCCAAAATGTTTAAACCTAATTAGTTATGTTGGGATAAATCAGGATCTGAAATATAACTGTGAAGCAAAGGTTGACTAAGTTGTGTGTGTGTATATATATCTATATATCTATATATCTATATATCTATATCTATATCTATATCTATATCTATATCTATCTATCTATCTATCTATCTATCTATCTATCTATCTATCTAAAGCAGTAAAAGTACAATATAAAGCAACTTCAAAAACCCTAGGTAATGAATTGCTTCTTTTGTTCCTGAATAAGCTGCACTCACTCAGCAATGTGTTTGTCTAATTGTTGCACTTGTGTGATTATAGCCCTTACAATGCTGTAATGTACTCACTTATTTAATTAATGGTTTTCCATAGAAGACTTTAAGCTGAGTGAGGAAGGAACCATGTCTATTTTATGCACTGTTTCTTTGCCAGCATTTAGGAAAGTGCCTGGTCCCTGGCCATATAAGGAAAAAAGAAAGGAAGAGGTAGAGAAGGAGAAAGAGAACAGAAGGAAGGAAGGAAGAAGGATGGAAAGAAAGACATATTTTATTTTGTTTGGACATATAGAGTTCTTCATTCATCTCCCAAGAGTCTACGAAATTGAAGTAACTTTTCACTAAGCTAACTATGATGGAAAGTTCCAAAAAGTAGATGTATATTAAAAAATACATACAGTGATTTATCATAATTCAAAGATAGATCTGGGTTAAGTCAAATTCCATTCACTGTAACCCTAAATCAACTGATTTGTCATGAATTTGTAAATTTTGTTTCTTTATTTTCAACATTCTGCCTTTAGAAGAAAAACGCAAAAGGCTAGAAAGGAAATAGATAGTATTTAGTTAACAAAAATTAGATCTTTAACATTATATTGTTGAAATAGATGTTTATGGTACTAATCCTTTGGATTAATGTTATTAATAATGATCCTGTGGGATTGTAACTAAGACTTTACAGAGGATCATTATGCATATGACACTGTATTAGTCATATGTAACTCAAGCATAGGTAACAAAGAGGTGCAATTTATAGGCTAACGATAATTAAACATTTCTTGAGCATTTATTACATGCCAAGTGCAATGCTAAAGCTTTATTGCATTACCTCATTTAATACTCACAAAAAAATACTGTGAGGAAAATAATATCATTTTCCCATTTTACATATTTAGAAACTAATAGAGAAATTAAGTAACTTGGAAGATCACATAGGTAGAATTTTAACATAAGTTGGTCTGACTCCAAATCCTGGATATTTCATTAGTTGTTCTAGTTATCATATTTTAGTATCTTCCCCATTGCTTCCTTTCCACCTCCTCCTTAAACTGTGTTGATAGCAAGTATATATTGAATGGGAATAATTTGCAGCTTAAAAAAATCTTTGCCTCTTTTCTTAGGTGACAAGCTTGAATTCAGGGATTTTTTCCGCCATATTTGTAACAAAAGGGCCTAGCACCTGCCACCTAGGAGGAATTCAATAAATGTTTGTTGAATAATTGAGTGTTTGTATCTGAGTTTATCACCTTTTTAGATGATGAGTTCCATATAAATAGGGAACTATTTTACCATTGTGAATTATTCAACCATGTTTACTGAGTTGAATTAAAGGTTAAAATGAGTGCTGTAAGCATTTTATTATTAAAAAGAGTAGTAAATTAGATCTCTTATGTTGTGCAAAGATATGAAAATACCATTACAACTTAGAAAGATGTTCAGTAGGGATAGATGTAATACCTTTTAGGGATTTTCAATTTAAAAAAGAAGCTAGTTTGTTGGATTCTCACAATAAACTTGAGAAATTAGGAATCATAAATAAGGAAATTGATGATCATAGCATTTGTGACTCGGCCACATTTCTAGAACTGGTAAGTGGCAGGGCTGGGACAAGAACCTAGGTCTTCTGTAGTGATATTAAACTATTACACAGTTGAGATTTCAATTTATGGGAACATGTAATTCCCCAAGTATCTAGTCTCATTATGCTATTATTGTTTTTAGTACTTTTTGAGCACTTACAAAATGATAGGCTTCATTGTGGAAAAGCTTATATATCCATGATATGCTCCCAAGTAACTTGACAGTCCCTAGAAGAAATAAGGCAGTCAATCATATATTGAAATTAATCCAAGTATGCTTTTTCTCTATAATCTAAACTGTATGGAGAATCTAGTTCTGCTGTATAGATCAGAAATAGACCAGAGTATGTGAGGCATAGAAAATTATATAAGCAAAAGAGAGGTACCCAGATTCTCAGAAGCCTGCTCCACACCCAATTCATTATTACCCACCTGTATACAATTAATCTTTGCCTTGTTGAATCAAGAGCTCTTTGGTTGGGATTGCCAAAAAATGACTCAAGTTCTTATGGAATGAGAACTGTAGGGCCAACCTTCAAAATCATAAAGATTCAATAAATATCTGTTTCCTGGGTGAAAGCCCCTTACTACATCAGTCATTAATTTGAATTTGATGAGTCACACTTTTTACCCTGAATTAAACACTTCTCATTGCTTGAAACTTTGATATGTTTTAAAACCTCCCTGTTACTATTACTTGTACTGGAAGCTTTGAATCTAGCCAAGTAAAGTACAAGCAGTAACTAAGTGCTATAAACCATTTGATTTAATCCTGTCATCTTTTCCCTCAACAGATACCTCTTTTCTGACCAAAATGTTCTGGCTCCCAAGCAGAACTTCTAATACTATGCTTTCAATTATTTCAGTTTTCACTTTCAAAGATCTCAAGATGTTCAAAAATAGATGAGTGTTTTCTTTCACCTACCTGTATTCTGAGATAGAGGCATGATTGACACACAAAGAATAAGGCATGATGTAATGTAGAATTCAAAAGAGAATTCTGAAAAGTGCTCTGAGAAGCTTCTCATCCCTGCTGTTGTGAGCTTGTAAACGTGTTTGTACCTGACTAGTTATTGTCAATAAAATAAGACAGTTTATCCTATGAAAGCATCTTGAAGGGATTTATCTTCTCCTAGTTATAAAATGTAAATTGCTTTGAATGGTTCCTACTTATTTTAGCCAAAAAAAAAATACTATAGATTTAATGCATTAGAGATAATCAATTTTTTTTACCCTGGTTAAATAAGAAACCTTTATGGAAACTGGACACAAATACAGCTTAGCATTAGTGTTTGCCATAAAATTGTATTTTCTGGGTCAACATTAAATTAAAATATAAGAATACCTGTGAAAGAATTTGTTTTCTTCAATTTAAAAAGGGGGAAATATTAATCCATCATTAATGAGCCATCATTGTATTGAAACAAGAATCAATCTCCACAGAGTGTCCCTTACAAATTTTCTAAGGACTTAGTGTGATCCCTGCCACATTTCCCACTTCTCTACGTTTGACTGTTAGAATCCACAGAGAGCCCACAAATAGTGATGTTGTGCGGAAATATGTACTGTAACATGCTCCATCCTGAAAACTCACAATTTTATTTTTAAACCAGAACTTGTTAAGATCCATTTTCCTAAGGGGAACACTGAGTAAGAAGACATAAAAAGAGTTTTCAAGGAAAAGAGACACGTGAAACATTTTATTTCAATACTGGAAGTCTGGATTTGAACCATAGACTTACTTTCCTTGACTAATATGATTGCAAAACAATGTCATTTATAATAATCTTCTAAAGTTGGAATATATCAAGTTCAACAAAGAAAGGAACAAGTTAGAATTTTTAAGTGGTGTTATTTAGGGTAGTGTATCCCAGACTTTTTATTGTAATGTCATACATAGGAAATGAAAATATTTCTACTGCATTTTGGGTAAGCAGACAAGGCTGCCTCCTGCCAGAAGAGACTGATCTGGGATCTTGTTCTCTCTGGGGCCCCACCCAGGTACCCTAAGGACTAGGAGGAAAATCGATATCCCAGCACACCTGGAACCTAGCACACCACTGGGCCACAGGTCAGCAGCTGGAACAGTCCTGTATTGGAGGCAAGGTTGATGCTCATATTTGGTCTCAGTATGCTTCTGTGGTTTTCACTTTTCATTTTAAAATTTACGTGTAAGTACAGATTAGTAAAGGATGGTAAAATTTGAAACTAGTTGAAGATGACCTACCGATGTCGGTCACAAAACAAATTCTATAGAACCAAGAATATGAAAGATTGAAAACAGCATGCAAAATAGTTCATATAGTTCCAGTGTTGAGAAGTTACCAAAACCTTAAGCAAATCAAGAAATTACCTAAGCATTTAGTGTAATTAACTCATAAGGTCATTGACACTGTAGGATTTCTACATTGACTGTAATGTCGCTGTTTTTTCATTGACAGTAAACCTACAAGGCAGAAGAAGAGTTAAATTTATGCATGTAGGATGAAAAGTTTTTGTAAAAGCCCTTTAGACCTGTTTTAAAACCTTATTATATTTTCAGTTGAAAAGTTGGTTAAAATGTTTTATTCTGACAGAGATACTATTGGTTACAGAAACCAGTATCTGACAGAAACTGAGATTTATATGATTCAGAGATCAGTGTCATAGAAGTTTTTTGGTTGCTAAGTGGACCCTTGGATACAAAGCATAGCTGATGTGTTTCACTTTCTTTCTGAGAACAGGATTACTCTACACGGGTTTAGATAAGAATCAGAGTTAGGAATCACTTGTTTGCATGGGTTAAAAACACACTCAAACTGTTTAAGTCAAAAAGAGACTTCATTGGCCCATGTATTGAAAAGTCCGTTGGGAGAACTGGCTTTTAGGAAAGGTTGCTCTGCTGGTTCCTTGACGTGAGCAGGTCCAGGTCTCCCTCCAGTTCTTTGTTGGTTTCCTTGTTGTTGACCTCATTGTAGGCATAATATCCCCTGTGGTCCAAAAATGACTCCCTGTTTTTGCAGTGATATGCACTTCTTTATCCATAGCTGGTGGGAAGAAAGCATCTTTGTCTCATAATTCCCAAGAAATTGGAACTTTATTAAGTCACAGGTTCACCCCTGACCCAATTACTGTGGCCAGAGAAAAGGAAAGCACCAACAGCTTATTCTAGCTTCAACCCTCCTCACTCCTCCCATACGTGATGACAATGAACCATGCTGATCATCAGATGGAAATTTGCTACTGTTGAAGTGGTGAGAATGGATGTTGGAAACATAACCGGCTACAACAATGAATCTTAGAAATCAAAGAAGCCTTTAGAATCTTTAGCCAAAGGCCTTTCTGATTCATCAAATTTTTAAAACATTAATTCAAAATGGTCATTTAGTTTCTCCAGGTACCACTTGAGACAGTAAGCCAATGCCTTCTGATAGAGCCTCTTGGATTTCTGAACAGCTCTATTCGAAAACAGTTTCCTTGTATCGTGCATAAATTTCTTTCCCTTGTCCTTCATCCATTGGTCTTTATTTTGCCCCTTGTGGCCACAGAAAAAGTAAATTCAGTCCTTCTTCCGTATTAAAGCCTTTCTGATATATATTAAAAGTTATAAAAATCATTCTAAGTCTTTCCTCTCCAGGCTCAACATCCTCCATTCTCTCATCTGGTCTTAATATTAAAAGGTTTAAAACACCCTCACTCTTTTGGCCACTCTTCTTTGTATGAAAAATCTGGTTAATCAATTCCAAGCTCAGACATACAGTTTTGTGATACTGACATAGAGACTCCCAATGTGGCCATTGGGAAGTAGTTTATTGCCATATGTGCGAGTAGAAAGAGATTGAAGTAAAGGGGGCTAAAGCGTGTGGAGAATAACTTTGACAGCAACTTTTAGAAGAAGCCAGTCTCAGAAGTGATTGCCGAAATTTAAATATCCACAGCCAGAACATGTGCAAAAAATATGCTCTGGAACACAATCTGCCTAATCTAACCATTAATATTGGGCTTGGTTATCTAATTTTTTGTTGGAGCCTGATATGCAATTTTTAAAATTTTATGAATGATTACTATTTTAATAAATAAGTTCCTATTGTATGTGTATATATGTGAACTATCTTATATCTTAAGACAATTTTTATTTTCTCTTATAAAAATGAAAGAGAAAAGTATTATATCAAAATGGCTTTGATGATAATCTATTTGTGTTTTGAACTCTCAGTTCCCTTACTGTGAATGTTCTCTGGCAGAGTGACAGCCTCCCGGGATCCACCACTTGAAGCAATTTGTAAGGAAAATGTGACAAACAAATGATCCCATAGCTGTTCCATGGGGGTAACAGCTTTCTTCCAAACTCTTTTTCCATTTACCTCACCCTACCCCATTACCACCACTTAAAGAACACTGAGGAAATTTAGTTCTACTTAACACCTAATATCACTAAACAATGACCATTAAGTTCATGGTACCCCTCTCTTCTTTTATGGAATATTCACGTTGATATTAACTCTGAAAAGAATTGTTGTCCATCAGACACAGGAGAAGTTAGTTCAAGCATCATCATCAATCACTTGGTACTCCTGCAATGGCTTCTAACTGGACTCTTCCCATCCTCTAGTCCATTTTCCAAACAGCAGCCAGACAACCGAAAGTGTAAATAGGATGATACCTCTCCTTACTCACAACACCTCAGTTGCTTTTCACTGCACTTAGGGTGGAACACAAAATTCTTCACATGGTCTGCGAGGCCTTGTCTACATGTCCAAGCTCATCTCCCTCCATTCTCTCAGTTGCACAATACATTCCAGATATACTATTTTTTTTTTTTTTCATTCTGTCACTGGTATAAGCTCTTTAATGCCCCAGGGCCTTTACTTATGCCCTCTCTTTTGCTTTGAATACTTCCCCATCTCTTTGCCTGGCTAACTCCTATTAATTTTTCTGCGCCAGCCTGAGTGTTGTTTACTAACTGTTCTTCCCTGACAGCCAATTTATGACCCCTTATTCTTTCCTAAAAGTATCTTCTACTTTTCTTTCAGAGCACCTATGCTCTGAAACCTACTGTTTGATTGTTTAAGGTCTGCCCCAGCCAGTACACCAGAATCTGCAGGAGGAGTGGGTTGGCTCATCACTGGATTTCATGTGTGGTCATGCTGCTGGGTTGGAATCCTTTGCCCTTATATGGCAGCTATGGGGCCTTGAATACTCAGCCTTAGTTTCTCCATCTGAACAACAGGGAAATATTATTACTTTTTAAGTAGGATTATTTTAAGGCTAAAAGCACAAAATCCATATAAAGTGCTAAATAGAGTGTCTGGCATGTGATAGGTGTTCAATCCATATTGGTTATAAGTATGTTATTATTTCTTTTAGGATATGTTTACTTATATAGGCAAAGCCACTAAAAAATTATATAAGTTTCTTGAATAATTCTCAAATTATGAAAGTTAGAATAGTGCTATCAAAATTTGTTTTTAACTGATAATCTCACTGTGGTTCTCCCTAAGGATGTTTTTTTAAATTGTCAAATATTTCAATTTAGCCATGTTAATACATAACTCAATCTCTGCTTCAGAGGTTGCCTTAAAATATTTGTGTTGTTTTTTAATTTGTAGAAGAAATTTAACTACTTATTTTCAGATGCTTGGAAAAATAACTCACTATTACTATTTTTTTCCCTCAAGGCTGTTGAGTTACGAATATTTCAAACACAGGGCAAAGACATTTTGTTTTTAAAAACTTTGACTTTTGGAGAATATCTTTTCTTTTTTTTCTTTCTTGTATTCACTTTTTACATAATGGGATCTCCACAAGGGAACTTTTTTATACTGCAGCAGAGTCTATATGTAAAAATACTGCTCTGTGTAAAAGATTATGGCAGTGTATAGATTTTCACTGTCAGACACCTTCCTTTGGGTAAATATTTATGGGACATGAGGCGCAGAATTAAAATAGCTCTAAAGAAGCTGCACACTCTCCTTGACAACAATAACAACAAAAGTTTGTCTATTAACAGTTGGCTTAACAGTGTCTGGCATAGAGAAGAAAAGACAAAAATATACTTTGGTCCTATAATATTTATAGCATTGCCAGTTTAACCATTGTGCCCTATTTAGGAATTTTTTTTGAGTGAGCTTTATTTTAATATCTAAAATAAAACAGAGGCATAAATTGGTGACAGAGAGGCTCATGCTGACTGTAAAAGGAAACAGAGTGCACTTAAGTATTATTCCATGAAGAATGGGGAGAATCAAAATCTTCCTAAATTCTCAAATACCCCAACATAGAAGACTTGAATAGCAACAGATAGTCACAAATGTTGTATAATGCTTTAAATGTCCTGGTAAGAAACAATGTCTTCATGAGTTTATAAGTAAGAAGGACAAGCAATTCCATTTTGTAATTCTGAGTAATGCATATCCACATATGGCAGGGCCTCATTTATATGGCATGGCTTTTATTAGAGAATGAGCTGCTCAACATAATGCACATATTCCAGGCACCTGGAAGTAAAACTAAAATACGTAGTCACTTTTTCATTTTTATTCTTTTTTATTATAAATCTATTAAAATTTGCACATACTCTCTTGACTTATTTGACAGAGGTTGATCTGTCATAATTTTACCTTCTTGGAGATTCCACTTTCTCACATGAATGTCAATTTCTGAATGGTGCTGTGTTAAAATTTGGGAATGTGCTGGTGTTTATACTAAAGAACACAGGACAACCAGGTAGATAGCATTATAGGTTGTTTTTTTTTTTAACTGTGGTAACATACACAACATAAAATTTCCCATTTTAACCCTTTTCAAGCACACAGCATAGCTTCTTCTCTTTCACTTTTAAGCTTTCAGTGCTGTGTCACTGTGTTTTTCACACCACTAGTTCCCATTCCCCTCCCTTCCAATTTTCTCTTTCTAATTGAATGTGTAAATTTAGAATTATTTCTATAAGAAGAGCAAATTGGCTCCAGGTGGCTACCCAAAGGACAGTCCTATGACTAAAGTATGAGCACTTTCATTTATTCATTCGTTCAACAAATATTTATTGAATACCTACTATGTGCTCATTATTGGGTTGGGAACAATGGTGGGATGAACGATCTCTTCCATTATGGAGCCAATAACCTAGTGGGGAGTCATGCGCATCATGAGATAAATGCTGTAACTGAAGAAGGATCCCTTACTCCTACGGGGGAGTGGGTGGGGATAGGCCGGGAAAGCTCCACAAAAGGGGCAATGCTTGAAGCTGAGAATTGAATGAAACGTCCTGAAAGAATAGTTTTCCAGATGAAGAAGACAATGATGATGGGATAAGGCCAGGAGGAGATGGAAGGGTGACAGGCAAAGGGCAAAAGTAAAGGGAAGACATGTACAAATACATGGAGAGGTGAGTAGACCCGTGATTAGAGGCGTTCAGGTAAGCAGGTCATGATCGCTGGAGCATATAGTGAAGTGGTAAGTGGAGAATATCATGAGATGAGCTGGATAGGCGTGTAGGCTTACTGAGCTTGGACTGTGATTTTAAGCAGATGTGCTTTATGTCAGTCTCTTAAGACAGAAAGAGAAACCTCTGAAAATACAAGCCACTGTCTACATGAAGATGCCTTACATTTCCACATTGAATATGTGAAGTAATTACTTTTATTTTTTTCAAGATTTGAACATTAGTATGAAGCAAGAAAACTGTTTGATTTTATCACAAAGATTAGGACATATAGTCCACATCTCTAGGAACAGACCTAGATGAAATTATGAAAAAGGCAACAATTTTTGGTAACTTTTTATCTTGGTATAATTTCAAGTTTACAGAATAACTATGAGAGCAGAAAAAGGAAATTTCATATACTCTGCCAGATTCAGCAGTTTATCAATTGCTTGCATTTTATTCCCTTTGCTTTATTATTTTCTTTCTCTTTCTACTTATATTTTTTCTTTTTTTTTTTCCAAAACCATTTGAAATGTTAGGGGTAGACATAATACCCCTTTGCCACTAATTGCATCAGAGTGTATTTCCTAAGAACATGGATATTTTCTTATATAACCACAGTACAATGATCAAAATCAGGAAATTTAATATTTGTGCAAACTATTATCTAGTTCATAGGCCATATTCAATTTGTGTCAGTTGTTCCAACAATGTTCTTTATAGCTATTTTTTTAACCTGCCCAGGTTCCAATCCAATATCATGCATGGCACTTAGTTGTCATATATCTTTAGTCTGTTTTAATCTGGAATAGTTCTTTAGCCTTTCTTTCTCTTTCTTGGCCTTGATATTTTAGAAATGGATGGGCTATTTAATTTGTAGCTAACTATTAAATACAGAAAGAATGTTGGGCTTTGGAAATTACTAATTCATGCTAGTGGGTTAGACTTTGAATGTGGTGCAGATATTTACGTAGTCTTCTGGTAACTTCCCACAAATTATTTATTATTCACACATAGAACAATAGTAACTTTACTTTGGAGCGATCTGGAGAATACTACTTTAACCAAGTGAACAAAATTAACATCACCAAAATGGGGACAAACTTACATCTGGTGCCTCCTGGTATGATGTACTGAGAAGGATGCATCTTTGTGGTATTTCTGACAAAAATAGAGGTCAGAATTTTAAACCCTCATTCTGGTAGCAGGGACCTCATGCAGAGAAAAGAGCACAGGTTTCTGAGTAAGATTAACTTTTTTATAATCCTAGCATTGCCATGTAACAAGTTATATGATCTTGGATAATTTAACTTACCTAAGCCTCAATTTCATTTTCTGTGAAATAGGGTCAGTCATATCTTATAGGCTAAAAATAAATATAACAACACATGAAAGCTGGCTAGTGTGCTGCTAGTTATTGTCATTGTTGTTGTGGTCCAATGGAAAAGTCCCAAATGAAGTGCTGTTTGGGGTAATATTGGATCCCATGCATCCAATCCTTTTTTATCATCCTACCCCACGACCCTACCTCTCATCTACCACCCCTTCACTCCACCAGCTGGAGTTTACCCATCCTGTGTTCTATTCTCACGTGACCATGCCATAATCTAAGACATTGGTCTACAAGTTGTAGGCAAGGGTTTACCATGGTGGATCCCTTTCCAGGCACCTGGCAGGTAAAAAGTTGGTGAATAATGGCATAAGTCATAGAAGTTTGTAATCATAGGAATTTAGAACATAAAACCACAGAGTGGGAGAGATTTTTTTTTAGAAGAATTTTTCCCGGAACTCTCGAAATCACATTCTCAGAGTTCTCCTCATTTCATAGTCTGCAAGGGACAGCCCAAATAAATAAAAGATATTTCTTATATTTCTCTCCTTCCAATCCCATTTTCAGAATCAGAGGGTCTCAGGGTGAAAGAAACCTTAAAGTTCTCCTAGGTCAGCCCATCCTCTGCAATTTTTTTTCCTTCAGGCTCTGCTTAAATACCTGAAAGAAATGAGAATTTTTTTTTGAAACAGTTCATCCCGTTTTAGATAACACTTGGGACATTCCTTGCAATTCCTTCTTGAAGGCATTAGTCCTGTTGACCATTGCCACTTTTGATTTTGTGCCAGTCACGCTGGTTTTCCTCCTACCTCTAACACCCCATCTCAGTCTCTTCTGAGAGCTCCTCTTCTACCTATTGATTAAATTCTGTGATTTCCTCAGCTCTCGGTCATCATATCCAACTATTGGACACATCCACTCAAATGTCCCATAGCAGCCTCAAGCTCAACATGTCCCCAAACCATCTTCCCCCCAAATCTGATTCTCCTCATGGGTTCTTTTTCTCAGTGAAATGTACTAGCAGACATGTCCAAACAGTTTCTTAAGCCTTGGCTTCTTCCTTGCTCCTCTCTTTCTGTTCACCAACTCTACTCAGTTCATCTTGAATGTGTTTCCAATTTATCAGCTTTTTTCATTCCCAGTCACCAACTTCATTCAGGACCATCAATCTTTTCAATAGTTTCCTAACTGGTCTCTGTCCAGTTCCTTGTCCACTAAGCACTGTCCCCACAAGGTAGCCAGAAAGATCTTTCTAATAAAACAAATCCAATAATCCTGCTACTCACCTGATTTAAATACTTAATGGATTCCAGTTGCCTTCAAGATAAACAGTGAATCTGCTATCCTATTCCCCACCCCAACTTGGTCACACTTGGCCATTTATACATTCTTTTCCCTCTGCATGAAATGTGTTCCCCACATATTCACTTTACTAACTCTAATCCTTCCTCCTGGAAACTTTACTGGCCCCTGCCGACTAGCATAGGGTACCCTTCTATGTGCTGGCCTACCACCCATTGTGGCACAGAATGTATCTCACTGTATTGTTTACCTCTCTGAAACTATCACTAAATTGTGGGCTTCTTGGGGTTAGGGATCTTGTTTGTCTTGTTCACCATTATAACCCAAGTGCCCAGTATAGAGTCTTTCACTTGAAATATTAACAAATATTAGGAGGATGAAAGAATGCCTTTCTACCTGGCATACATGGTTAGCATTTCATCTGGAAAACACAACTTTTTTTTCTAAATTTATATTTTATCTTATGAATTAAGTGGAATATATTTTCATTTGACTTAAACATGAGAGGTTTTTCCCCCTTTCAAATAAAATATAATCTACCGCAGTATATAATATACTTATATATATAATTACTTAAAAGCCTACAAAGAAAACAACACATCTCTATTTTCCTTGTTTTAGGCAGTGGTTCTTTAAAGGGGGTAGTTTTGTCCTGCAGGAAACATTACAACTGGCACCCAGTGTGTAGAGACCCCAGATGCTGTTAAACATCCTACAACGCACAGAACAGTCCCCTATGACAAGGAATTGTCCAGCTCAAAATGTCAGTTGTGCTGACATTGGAAAACCATGCATTAGAGGATGATGTGTTTGACAAGTTTACCTGAAAAGAACCCACACAACCAGCCGTGTCCCCAGACCTCTCCGTGAAGCAATTACAAGCTAAGTAACTGATATCTGAGAAGTAAAGACAGCAACCCTGAGGGGGAAAGTAATTTTCAGTGGAAGAAACATGGCAGCTACAAACCCTAAGACACGAGGGACTCAGGATTTGAAGAAATATGGTGAAAGAAAATACAAGTGGGTTGAAACACAGGATAATATTGAAGTCAGGGCTTAATACGAACACCTAAATTATAGGCTTTTCACCTGACAGTTGAAAGGTATGAATTAATAAGTTAAGAAAAGTGATGTGGGGAAGGGGAATAATCATATAGAATTTATAACCCTGAAGGATTATTGCTCTCTTTAAAACTGGAGTTGTTCTCTTATGCCAACATGCTACCACTGATCAAAGTGATGCTGTCACAACTTTTTGAATTGTCTTCAGAGCCTATGTTGTGTTCTTTTTTTTTTTTTTTTTTTTAAAGATACTTAGATTACATAAATGTTACACAAAAAATATAGGGATTCCCATATGCCACACCTCCTACAACCTCCTACATAAACATCCTTCATTAGTGTGGCACATTAATTGCAATTGGTAAACACATCCTGGGGCTTTGCCACTAAGCATGGACCATAATTTACATTGTAGACCACACTCTCTCCTATACAGTTCTGCATGTTATGTGATGATATTAAATGGCCTATATCTGTCATTGCAATGTCACTCAGGACAATTCCCAAGTCCCGAAAAAGCCCCTATATTACAACTGCTTTTCCCTCTCCCTGCTCTAGAGCCTCCAGTGGCCACTGGCTCCACATCAATGGTGTAATTTCTTCCATTGCTTGAATCACAATACATCTAGAGTAGAATACCAGTAAGTCCACTCTAGTCCATAGCTCTTCCCCCAATCCTGAGGAGTCTGGAATGGTGATGTCCACTCCACCTCCAATTGAGAGGGGGCTTATATCCCATGGGGAAGATGGATAGGACTATCCTGCCTGCATCTGCATACTCTCTCCATTCCCTGGGACAGCCATTGTCCATCATCATCTCCCCGCCAGTTGTCCTTGGTGAGTCCAACGAGCTGTAGAGTAGGAATTGCAGTTCCACCGAGGTTCCAGGCCCAGCTGGCACATGGACAGCCCAAAGACTTGAATCTCTGTACGTACACCTACAAACTCCAGCACCAAGCATAGGTTTGAATAGAAGGGACAGATGAGGCATGTGCAGGGAAGACATAATTGAGTCCAACTCTGTCACTCAGGAGCACAAACTCCAAAGTAGGGCCCACTGGCAAGGCACCAAACTCCAGAACTATCCACCCTGACCATAGGACCTGGCTGTCTCTAGACCCCTCAAGAGCCCCACTATTTGGGGTGATATCCACTTTGGAAGTCTATGAGATCCTACTGAGATGTGCGTAAGCGTTACCTCTGGGATGACCTCCCCACTCACTTTGAAGTCTCTTAGCCATGTAAAGTCATTTGTCTTTACCTTTTCCCCCTTTTATTCTAGGTCTTTTGAATATCATCAGTGGTGGTAAAACATTGTCCTTGGAGGTGGAAATTTGATTTTAGGGAATGAAAAATCAAGCTATTCGGACCTACATATGGTGAATAAGGAAAGTCATCCGTGGTCTTAATACCATTTTTTTTTGTTTTGTCTTTTTTTTTTTTTTTATTGTTTTATTTTTTTTTCTTTCTTTTTTTTTTTTTTTTTTTCTTAATACCATTTTAATAAAAATTGAGGACAGGCTATAAAGTAAATAAATTTGACTCTAAAGGAAATTCTAAAAGGAGTTTTAGAAATATCTTGAGCAAGTCATTGGAGTAAATGTGTAGCCTCTCAAGATGACCGTTTCCAGGTTGAAATGCTCATGGTGAGGAGTGCTAAAACATACTTGATAGTCATACTGTTTTTAGTGCTACATACATACTTGGAAGTAACACCACATTTGTGTGCAACGAATTTCTCTGACTGAGAATGCTTAGGACAAGTTTTACTGTAGTTTTTGTTGTTGTTTTTCAATTTAAAATTTTAAGCTGTGATACCACACTTCAAAATCTGGGAATTCCTAGTTTGAATGAGGAGATATTTATCTTTAAGGCCTTTCTGTCAGATGTCCGCTTTACTTTGGCCATATAGGCCTAATTTAGGAAGTCTTTCCAGTTTAAATCAGGTGCATGTTAAGCATACTTGAGATTGATTGGTATTATAGCAAAATTAATAAAACTACAGATCTGCTCCCAGTAGGATACCAATTCATCCTAGTTTGCCCGGGACTGTCTGGATTTTAAAACTGAAAGTTCCACTTCCTGGGTATCCCCTCAGCCCTGGTCTCACCAAGAAGATTAGTTATCTAAATTCCCAATGAAAATAGAACATTGGCTGTCCATAATAAATAAAGGGAAAGGACATATCCATATTGGGAGTAGCCTAGCAACTTGAATCAAACAGCAACAAGTTTCAGCTGAAACTAAGCTGAGCCATTCACTAACTTATTCTGGTTCAAACTGAAATGAGAAATTCTGTTTTATGGTCTGGCTCAGGCCATGTTTTACCAACCAGTAATAATAATAAGAACAATAATATAATTTAATAAATTTTATCCATCATGCTTATCATATATGTTTTAGTCCTCTTCGGAGAAATATTTTGGCAACTAATGTTCTTGGGCAAGGAAATGATTGGCTGATTTAGTTTTCAAAGACTTTGTAGTATGGATCTAATGATTATGTGCAAAAGCCTTAATAATGCATTGTGGTGGAGTTTAGCGGAGTTAACATTCAAAATAATATATAGGTAGGAGAGAGGGGATGGTGTGGTGCTTAACCACTGGAATCAGGACACCTGTGTTTGCATCCTGCTTTTCTCTTTACTGGTAGGTGACCTTGGATTAGTTTTCGGTCTCTCTAAATCAGTTTCTTTACAAAACAAGCAAGCAATCAAACAACAGGCACAATTATGGTATTTATCTCCTGGAATTGCTGATTATTAAGTGAGATGGTGGATGTAAAACACTTAGTGCTGTGCCTAAAACATAGTGAGCACTCAGTCAATGTGAGCCATTATTATGTGCATCTACCCAAAGTTTCTGTAATATTATATTCTAATTTCATTTCAGAGTCATGTTGTTTCTTAATTTCTCATTTCCTATCCATAGTCTTTGCAGAAGTATGATGTTAAAGAAATATACAAAGAACATAGGGTATTCTGATAAAAGATGTTTTACTGTGTTTCAGTTTAGGATCCAAAGAAAAACACTATTACTTTAAGAGAATATTTTTAAAACATCATCCACGACAGAAAACCCTTTTGCAAATGTCCCCACCCCAAAATGGGGTAAAGAAAAAAGACCTTAAATCTAAAACTGCACAATTACAAGAAAAAAAAAAAAAAGACTATTGAGTTAACAGCTATTGGAATCAGATTTGAACTATACTCTAGTATGTCTTGCAAGTGACTTTATATATACCTTAGGCAGGAGAAATGAAAACATATTTTACTTTGGACAGATCTTAGAAACCAAGATGTGACAATCCAAGGTGGGTGCTATGGAGGTTTTAAAAAGTAAGGTGACATGCCCTGTCTTATATAGTTATGGTCCATTCCATAACATACTGACTTCAAACCTAGAGAGCTACATGCATAGAATCAAATTAAACAACAACTTGTTCCTCAAAAGTTTTCTTACATTTCTTTTTGGGGTATTGAAAAAGTTTTGGTAATGGATGGTGGTGATGGTAGCACAACATTGTGAAAGTAATTAATGCCACTGAATTGTAACCAAAGAAATGGTAAAAATGGCAAATTTTATTATATATATATATATATATAACCACAATAAAAAGAAATATAAATCCTTTTCTTATTGGTGTTTTGAAGGTGGCTATTTGACTTTCTTTAACATGATTTGGAAAATTCCTGGAAAAAACAAGATGAGCCCATGTTAGGGTGTTGTAGATGAGGGGAAGTTGGCATCCTGTGACCATCTACTAAGAAAACCAGGACTCATGCTTGGTTCTAGGATTCCCTTCAGAGTCAGATGAAAAAAAAGGGGGGTGGGGGGCAGGAAAGCTTCAGTCTAGAAAGTTCCCTGTGTAAAAGACTACAAGGAGGTCCAGATATTGTTATCTTAAAAATAACTATTCTGCTGTAGTATATATGGTTTTATTTTCTGTATGAGACCTGACTTTGAAGGTTGAACAAGAAAAGTGAGGCACCAGGCAAAAACAGCACTTTCTTGTCAAAATGAGGACTCAAGGTGTGCTGTTTTGTGAGCTCCACTGCTATTTTGAACACAGTCGACAGATGGTTAAGAGAGATCAGTGAACTTCCCCCTCTTTCTGTGACCCAGTTTCAGAAATCTGCCATCCAGAATGAAGAGACCACCTCTCACAGAATTCCACACTCTGGCCACAGACCCTGTGCTCACTTCTGCTTTCCTATGTGAGCCCTTCATTTGTTCATTCTCTGTTTCAGTCTAACTATAAAATTAAAATTGTAATTGATTTCCGTTTTTATGTTCCTTAAACTTTATTAGAATCAGTGCAATGCATCTTATGTCTTCAATAATATTGTTGGAGATTGTAAAATACTAGAAAAGTACACTAAAATATGTTAGCTCTTTATAATTTCACTCTAAAACTTCAAATCCATTAAAAAGTAATTTAGGGAAGCAGATGTGGCTCAACCAATTGGGCTCCCACCTACCAAATGGGAGGTCCCTGGTTCAGTTCCTGGTGCCTCCTAAAGAAGACAACGACAGGCATGTGCAGAGAATTGATGCAACAAGAGACACAAGAAGAAAACCATGAGTGACACAGCAAAGCAGGGAGCAGAGATGGCTCAAGCAATTATGTGCCTCTATCCTGCATCAGAGGTCCTGGGTTTGGTTCCCGGTGCCTCCTAAAGAAACAAGAAAGAGAAACACAGCAAGTGCAAACAACAAGGGGGGAGAAATAAGTAAATAAAATAAATCTTAAAAAAATTATTTGGTTTGTTCTGTACTCTAAATGACTTATGGAAAGTGCTGTGAGAATGCTATGAGTATTTTAAGAATGAAAATAATAAAATGCTTTCTATTTTTCTGTAAATACCAGCATGGTAAAAAGAATCTTTAGGACAGGACATTTAGCTGACCAGTTGTTTTACTGAATTAATTAGTTGCCTTGATTTTGTAAAGTTATAGCTAAATTTTTTTGAGCCAAACACTCTTAATCTCTCTGTCCTACCAAGATGCATATTTTGCTGCTGTTTTAGGTTTTATAAGAATTTACATTGTTACTTGGCTTCAAATCAGTTTAGTTCATCTTTAAACAGATTGTTTGGATTCTATGAACTTCAGAGTCTCTCGTGATATACTTCTATATCATCGCTGTATTATCTCTTTTACAGCCAGATGGGGAAAATAGTTTACATCAGGCACAATGTATATTTGAACAATAAGGTCACAAGCAGAATTATATTACCTTTTATGGGCAGTGAGTCATGTAATACATTGCAGCTTTCCTCTTTAAGCCACATAGCAAAAGAGACACAGCCGCTTTGTTTTTATGCCTGGATTCTTATATGATATTATTTTCCAAGCATGTTCATGTCAACAGCCAGGGCCCTATTTAAAGCAGCATTTCCTCTTGAAGTGCAGAGAAGAAGGATGACCTTCGGTTCCAGTCCTCTTAAGCTTGATTAAAGCCACCTGAAATAAGTTTATTCCTTCAAACTCTGTTCTTTTTCCTTGGTTGTCTTCAGCTCTTCTTTTCCCTATAGGGGCAGAATCTATAGTCAGTATTATATTTTTAAAGCCTAGCCCCAAAGAAGTAATATTCACACTTCTGCTTTAGAATTGATTCCCTTGTTACAAGGCATTTTGAACCACATGGAAAATTAAAACAACAAAATTGATTGTAACTTAAGGGACTGAAACGGTTTAATTCTGATCCTTAAGTTCTGATGGGAAGTGCTTCTGTTGCACTGTATATATGTATCATTTTAGGACAGTGTAACTCAGGAACTGACATAATGAGTAAACTGGATACAATTATCACAATAGTCTAAAAATTGCCTCTCTTTGTTTAATGTCATCTTACTAGTGTTTGATATTTCCAGCAAAGCATAAATAATTTTAAATGCCCATAATGTTCCAATAAGGAAGTTCTTTGGTTAGTTAACTCTGTAAGCAGAAGCAAACAAAGACTCTTTTCGTTCTGTAGAATTTGTTTTAAAGAGGGGTTCAGCATGGTTGGTTTAGAGCTCTGTTTCATTTAATAATTCCATCAATGATTTTTAAAAGATGGAATGTTTAAAATTAGGTGATTTTACGAATATGGCCCAGGTTGTTAACATCTTGCTTCATAGAATTCATATTAAGAACAAATGAACCAAGTACAAGATAAAAATCAGCAGTAGGTGTAAAAGGCAAATTTTCTTAAGGAGGAAAAGGAAGTAGTTGGGACATAAGATGCTCAAGAACCATGTTCTCCAAACTGGTTCTCAGACTTGAACATGAATCATAATCACCTGGTGGGCTTGTTAAAGCACAGATCACTGCCTACCCTCCCAGAATTTCTGATTCAGTAGCCCTGGGGGCAGATGAAGAATTTGCATTTCCAGTGAGTTCTAAGGTATTGTAACTGCTGCTGGTCCAGAAATCACACTTTGAGAATTACTGTTTAACCCAAACAGGCCCTCTTGAGAGCAGAGCACAAACCCATAGTTCTCTAGCAGGTGCTTTTTACACCACGTAACACACTTCTGTCAAAGTAAAATGAAAAGGGGGGACTGTCTCCTTCAAATGCCATTGTAACTTTCTCTTTTTATTCCAGCCCTACTCTTTCCCCACCACATCCAATCCTCTTACAGTGGCATAGAGAATCCATATAAATGCATACAAATTTTTATTATAATGTGAAACAATTGATGGATATCAATTTACCCTTACAATTTATTATTACTATTTATAATTAAGGTAAATTACAATCATACCATTTCATGTTACTAAGTTGCACTTTCCATGTAGTTCTCATGGGTTGCCAGGATTAAGAAGCATTGGTAACCCTAATGATTTATTCTTAATTGGCTTAGTTATCATCCCCAAACAGGTGAAAATTGGTTCTTCGGAGATGAAAAAAATCTTAGGATTTCCAATGGCTTGTGGGCCTCCAACAGTATAAATATGGCACTAACACATCATGGGGTGATGGGGGACAATTAGAAAGTGATAATGAAAAAAGATTGAAAGAATAAACCCACACATTTATGGCCAATTTATTTTAGACAAGGGTTCCCAAGGACATTCAACAGGAAAAGAATAGTTTCTTCAATAAGTGGTGCTGGGAAAATTATCTGTCCACATGCAAAAAGGTGGAGATGAACCATTACCTCAAACCATATACAAAAATTAACTCAAAGTGGATCACAGACCAAAATATAAGAGCTAAAATCATAAAACTCTTAGAAGAAAACATAGGGGAAAATCTCCATGACCTTGGATTTCACAATGATTTCTTAGATATGACCCCGAAAGCATGAGTAACAAAAGAAAAAAATAGATAAATTAGACTTCATAAAAATTAAAAATGTTTGAGCATTAAAGAAAATTATCAAGAAAGTGAAAAGATCCTAAAGAATGAGAGAAAATAGTTACAAATCATATATCTGATAATGGTTTACTATCTAGAATATATAAAGAACTCTTACAACTCAACAACAAAATGACAAACAACTCAATTAGAAACTGGGTAGGGGACTTAAATAGATATTCTCCAAAGATAATATAGAAATAGCCAAAAAGCACATGAAAAGATGCTCAATATCATTAGCCATTAGGGAAATGCAAATCAAAGGCACTGTGAAATGCCACTTCACACTCACTAAGATGGCTGTTATTTTTAAAATGGAAAATTAAGTGTTAGCGAGGATGTGGAAAAATTGGGACCTTTGTACATTATTAGCAGGAAAGTAAATTGGTGCATCCACTGTGAAAAACAGTTTGACAGTTCCTCAAAAAGTAATATATAAAGTTAGCATATGACTTAGAAATTCCATTAGAAAATATATTTCCAGCAGAAATAAATTTCTGATACAACATGGGTGAACCTTGAAAACATGTTGATGAAATAAGACAGAAATGAAAGGACAAATATTGAATGGTTCACTTATATGAAATATCTAGAATAAGCAAATCCAGAGAAAAAGAAAGCAGATTGAAAGTTACCAGGGGCCAGGGTGGGGTAGGGAATGGGGAGGTATTGCTTAATAGGTACAGAGTTTCTGTTTGAGGAGATAAAAAGGTTTAGTGATGGGCGGTGGTGATGGTAGCAAAGCATTGTGAATGCATTTAATACCACTGAATTGTACACTTAAAAATGGTTAAAATGGATAATTTTGCTCTCTCTATATACATACACATATGTATATATATCCACAATAAAAATAAAAAGAGAAAAGATTGAGAAACACTGCCCTAACCCTGTAAGATTACTGTTTGTTTTTGCTAGTCCTACTTCCTTCCAATATGCAATGCAAATCTAGTTATATTATCTTGCAGATATTGGTAGGAAAAATAACATTTTAAAATTGTATTAGATGTCGATTCCCCAGCTAGTGCTTTTACATATATTTTCGGGTTAATCCTTATAACTGTACTTTTCCTTCATAATATGCATCAAGATTATAATTAGTTTTACTTGATTTCTGCTTCAATTACATTTTCAAAATATTTCACAATGAAAATAGCTATTGTCTTCCCGAGGTTTACAGAAAAATTCCACATGAACCTGTAAGGCAACCAGAGGTTTCAAATTGCCTTCACTTTAAACAATCATCAAATGCATTTAATCAAGTTTGAAAAACATAACACTGGGCATTAAAAGAAATCACAATAGAAAACAGCTTCCACATCCTGTTCTAAATAGTATTATTTTTATAAAATAGTCTAAAAATTAACATGTTGTTCATTTGTAATAATACAGTTTTAGAGTAGAACAGCCACACAAAAAAGGCAAATATATTAAAATATCTACAGCTGTGTACTGTGTATAATCTTTTGCTGTTTGCAAGGGCACAGGTTGTGTCTCAGAAATACTTTGTTTATAATTAGAGCCATAAACTCTATTTTTTGTGGAAAGGAGAAAGATAATCAAATGTTGTGAAAATAAAGTATTCAGGCACTAGTTAGTCTGGTCCATTCCTACACAAACCAAGTATGGAGTAATCCATGTCTTCATGTTATGGTATAGTAGGCCAAGGATAATCACCTGCCCTAAACCTTGAGACTTGTTGGGGGGCGGGGCAAATAGAGGGAGGATTTTATTGACATTGTAACCTGGTTTTTGTTTGTTTGTTTGTTTTGTTTTGTATCTCCTGTCTTATATTTCTGCATGCTTGCTCTGTGTAGACACAGTTGTAACTGATGGAAGTTCAGAGGAAACACTTTCTGTTTCTAAACAACACCTGTACATGAAGAGACAGCAAGTCTGCTGAGGCCGGAGGGTGAAAATTTTTAGCTTTAAAATAGGATCAGCAGTTTTGTTATTGCTATAGTTATTATTTTTGTTCAACAAAAGTAAGGTAGCCTTATATGCGGAAAAGAAATTGGTCTGTATAATCAAGTAGGTCAGGGCTGAAATTCTAATTCAGCTATTTACTAACTGTAACCTTGGGCAAGAAACATTAGTTCTCTAAGCCCTGGTGTTTTCATCATAAAACACAGGTTATAATATTTACTCTTGAGATTGGAAACAACTGAGAAAGAAAACACAGGTTAAAATATACACTTTTTAAAAACACTAATTAAAGCTGAATTTGAGAATGTGGCTAAAATGTGTAGCCACATGAAATTCTAAATATTTCAGCTCAGAATTAAACTTCCCAAAATAGTTATTAAAAAAAAAAAAAGAATTAAACTTCCTTACCCAGTCTGAGGCAAAACTGGTGGGAGCCTGCTCTTCCAGGTTTATCCAATGGACTGATAATGCATTCTGATTTCAGGGGTGTCCTGAGAGAGGGGGAGACCCTAACGGGCTCAGCCCCTTTTCCCAGTCTCAAAAATCATATAAGGCATTTGTGTACCTTCTTGAAGAGTGAGGGTGGTGAAAAAGGTGATAGTAGTCCCCCTCCCTTCATGGAAACATTAGGGATTGTAAATCTCTCTATGCTAGTTTGAGGATTACTGTGAAGACAGATTATAGATAATGTATACAAAGAGCCTAGCTAAACAGTGGGCATTTTCAATTGAAAGAGAGAAATTCAACAAGACTTCATTTACTACATATGGATTGTTCCTTCTCTTGATGTTGAAACATAGTAAAATAGCTTTCCTTTTTAATTTTACCTTTTTTTCTTAACTACCATCCAGGATTTAGAAAAAACTTTTTAATTTATGAAAAAGAGGGATGTTCTGTTTAAATCCAAGTTACATGTAGTTATGTATTCTGAATTAGCTCTAATTGAGTTTAGGTACAATTCTCATATTCCATTCCAGTAAGACTGCAGATTGGTGAAAATGCTAGAAATAATGTAGAACCAATCTGCAAATATGAGTATTGTCTTATTATTTCAGTTGTTACTTTTGGTATTTGTACCAAATACCAAAAGTATTTGGTATTGGTTGATCACACCTTGGATGGTTAGGAGTTAATTCATCTTTTTAGAGAACAACTTAGCACATTCTTCATTATTACACATACAGGTCAACAATAGAGAATTTGGTATCTTTCAGCAAGTATATTAATATATACTATTTATCAAATGCTTTATATATCAGCTGCTTTACAAAACTTTACTTCTAATCTTATAATAACCCTGGAAGGAATTATTATCCCTATTTTATAAAGGAAAAAGCTAAAGCTCAGAGAGCTGAGTAATTTGCCTGAAGTTATACAGATTGAAGGTACTAGAGCCAGTTTCCCACACAGAATCCTGCAAAGCCTCTATTCTTTCCTATATATGTATGTGCCCCTTCTGCCTCCCTTTGGGAAGGCAGAAAACAAAGCAAACAAGGTTGTAGCTCATTAGCATATTCACTTTTAATGGAAGTGTATAAGGGATAGGAAGACAACTTTTTTTATTTTAATTAAACCTTACATAGGAATTTAAACACATTATTCATTTTCAGATAAAATGTTTGGCCAATTCATTCAAACTATATAGATTGTTTAGAGGAAAATGAAACAAGTTTTCCTGTACTGATTCTTATTTGATGCTTTTAGGGGGCATTCTCTTGCTTTTATGGTTCTACAACACCCTGGACTTCTCCTGTCATAGTTTTCATTACACTTATAACTTTTGCTTTAAAGTGTTTGTCGGATTCTAAGCACAGACCCAAATATTGCCTTGGTCACCACTCTCTCCTTCACTGCCTAGTGTAGGGCCTGGAACATTATAGGTTCCCATTAAACACTCATCGACTGTTTGAATGAACTAATTTATGACCAAAGGCTTACGATTCCCAGAAATGACTGGTAGAGGTATTACCAACTTCAGGCGAGAGAAGGAGATTCGGCAGGACCCAACCTTTCTCCAGCTGCAGGTTTCCTGCCTGGTAATTCAACATTACTCATAATCGTGAATGCCATGAGGCTTTCAACACTTTGTACCATACAGAATATCGGTATTGTGTTTTCATAATTTGCACGTGTAGCTGAAAAGTCTCCACCATGCTTATTATGGTCTCCTAGGAATTAATATAGGCTGCCAACCATCACCAAACTGAGCTGCATCAGCTGACATGAAACTGAGCGTGGATGAGCTCTAGGGAGAATTAGCCATACTGTACCTCCCCCATTCCTCTCTAGTGAATTCTTCTTCAACAAAAATGGACGCCCTCGGGCTTGACAGGAAATGAAACAGAATACAAATAGTTGGAACAGAGCCCATGTCTCTCTCCCTCCCTCCCTCCCTTCCTCTCACCCCCCCACAGAAGCCACAGTTTCTGCCCTAATCTTTCTTCATGCCTGCCCCCCGACTAATGTTGTGTCTACATGGTTACTCTTTTCTCAGATTTTGTGCCCAACTTCTCCTTAGCATTACCAGTTACTTAAACTCTTCTTCACATATAGGCTTTACTGTGTTATATTATAAGCTGTATTGTTATTTCAGTTTTTAGAGGATTTAAATATATGAGTTTCCATGCAATCATTTTTATTTTTTTCACAGTCTGTACATATATTTGAAACAAAAACTCATTTTGAAAAACTAGCAATTTGCCTACAGATGTGCCTTAAAAGTCTTCATTGTTCATCAGTGGGTTTTTCCCCCATTTTTTGCTTACTTTTTTTTTGTTGTTGTTGTGTGTTTTTTTACTTAATAAAGATTTTTCAGGGGAAAATCCTAGAGCATGTTTCCAAACTGAAAAACAAATTGTAATACAAAGCACCCTTTTATATAGGCTCATTATTGCCTTCTAGGGAATATGCCTGTCTCAAATGTGAAAGGAAGTTCAGCCAAAAATGGTATTTCTATTCTGGCCAAAGCCTTGACTGAAAGTAAGTGTGCCACCCATCTTCCAGTCTCAGAACAGTCATATGCAGTCAGGAAGAGAAAGAGGAAAAGCTGAGGCAACCCTAGGTGTAATTCAGGCATAACACTCCTAAGCTTTTAAAAGAGAGAAAAAAACACATATTTTCCTGAAAGAGATGATACTTTTATACTCCTGAAATTAATTGGTTAGTTGTTCAACTATCCTTCTGTAGATATAGATTCATGTTTTCAAAACCATCATCTAATATGCTTTCATCAACTAATTGATTCATTTGACATTGATTGTGTATTATTCATATTTATATATATGTTGCTGGATACTATATATAAATATGTTACTACAAACTGGGGACTATGGAAGGGAGAATAATAGCTAATCCTTTCAAAGCATTTACTAGTGCTTGACACTGCTCTAAGCACTTTTTATATATTGACTCATTTAATCTTCACAATAACTCTATGTGGGAGATATATTATCCCCGTTTTTATAGATGAGTAAACTGAAGTGAAATAAAGTACGTTGCCCAAGGTCACATATGTAATTTGGTCTAGACTCCATGCTCTTTACCACCATGCCAAACTACTTCTGTCCTCAGAGAGAGTACAATATGATGGGAATTCTAGATAGTCACATATGGGAAACACAATGATAATGCAATTCAGCAAAACAAAATGTCCCACAATAGTGTGTAGTTAGATGGCGCATGGACTCTGGAGTCATTGATAGCTCCCGATTTAATGGACATGTTTTGCCTTGGATGGAGATAACCAGGGGAAACTTCTTACAAAGAGAATAAATAAATTGTGACTTCTTAAGTGGAAGAATTGGACCGGAGGAGCAGAAGATAAAAAGGTGGGAGGAAGAGCTTGAGCCAATATTCAGAGACCAAAAGGCACAAAGGATCTGGGGGAGCAGTGGGAAGACTAGCCTGCCCAGAGCCACTGGTTCAGGTAGAGAGTAGTAGAAAATGTGTTTAGGAAGGTTGCTGAAATCCAGATTTTTACAAGGATGGGACTGAGCAGACAAAGAATTTGGACTTCACTTCATAAATAAAGCAGTGCTGCTTTTAAGAGGTCAAGAACAAGAGTGGTGAAGTGGAAAACGTGTTTGGAGAATATCAATCTGGCAACCATGTGTAGAAGGAATAGAAAGGATAACAGAAAAGAGGCAGGGCTCTTCCCCAAAAGGCTTTTGCATTTTTTAAGATGAGGGCCTAGAACTCAATAAATAAGTGTTAAATAAATTTAAAGGAAGGCATAAATTCTAGAAATATTGCTAAAGAAAAATCGGTGGGAATTATTGTCTATGAGTGATTTTGGAAACCTAACAGAAAACATCAAAGATTATTTCAAAGATTTTTAACCTCAACACAGAAGAAGGTGGACTCCAAATGAAAAGTAGATATAACTGGAAATGAGAAGAGAGATTATGGATTGAAGACAAAGATTTAGAAGTCATCTCTGTAGATGGGGACTGATGTAACTTTAGTTAATGTCCATATGTTAGGGGTAAGATGTGGAAGAAAATTCCATGAAGAAAACTTAGAAGACATTCATTAAAGTAGGAGGAGAACCAGGGTAGAAGAAGCTTTATGGAAGCCAAGGAAGGGAATTGTTGCAAAAAAGTAAATTGTGTTAAAGTTCCAAGAGTTACAGGGAGGAAAAGGAGAACAAGAACACAAATAAATCATTGATTCTGCAAATTCACATTATATAGCATATACATAAGTAACGACAGCCTCATTCTCCTAACTTGTAATTCTTTTTATTTAAAATTAAATTAATTAAAATTATTCCTTACTGGGTAAATCATTTCTTACTCAGCCAATCAAAAATGCTTATTGAGCACTTGTATTCAGAGCACAATGCAAAGGAAGGTTGGGGGTGGGGTGGAGGAGGCTAGTGTAATTCACAGTAAAATAAGATGGTTTCAGAACTGTAAGGTTTCGGTGACCTTAGGTCTAAATCTTTTTCTTTAGGTGCATGGAGAGTAAATGCACAAAAGTGTCATGGCGACAAGAAGCTTATGGACTTACATAATATATCCTGAAAGTATCCTGGCAAATCTCACCCATATATCTTTGAAACTGGATTAAAAATGACTTTGGGTGTCATTATTTGGAGAAGCCATTCCCCACAAATACAGGGAGTTCCTCCCAGGGGAGGCTCATTTAGGATCTTCCGTGAAAGGGACCCAATAGATGCTCCTTATTTGAAAATATTCTTGAGAATTAGGGAAGAGAAGAGGTAGGCCAGGGTCTTTCAACACTCCTGACCATGAAACCAGGGTCACATTTTGCACATCTCTGGCCTTTGGCCTGTATGATCTAACATGAAAGAGCATGTGCTTGGGAATCAGATCTGAATTCAAATACCAGCTCTTCCATTTCCTGGGACTGTGACTTGGAAACTCGTTTAATCCCTCCAGACTTTAATTCCTAATCTGTAAAGATGTAAATAATGACCCAGTATCAAAGATGATTGTTAACTCTGCTCATGTGACACACCACATACAGGGCAGCTGCTCTATATTATTATTTAAGGAGATCTAGCCAAAAGAATAGTGATTATCTGAGTTGATTATGAGGCTCAGATAAGGACAGAAAGTCTCAATCCTGATTCCTCTTCCTATATAGTAAAATAACTGTGTCTTTTAACTTTTTCAAAATGCTTCCATATCTATATTTTTGTCCTCGCAGCAAATCTGTGGAGGACTTAGTGTGAGTTTTAGTTTACCAGGCTGCTATGACAAATACTGCACAATGGGTTGGCTTTAAAAACCAGCATTTACTGGCTCATGGTCTTGAGGCTAGAAGTCCAAGACCAAGTCCTCGGCAGGACCGACTTCCTCCCAAGTTCCACAGCGTTCCGGTGCCAGCTTGCCACAATTCTTTGGGTTCCTTGGCATGCATCTCTGTCTCTTGTCATATGGTGGCCTTTTTCTCCTTATGTCTGCTCTGCCACTTTCTGCTGACTCCTGGCTTGTTCTTTGGGCCTTCTCTTTATAAGGTCTCCAGTAATATGGATTAAGACCTGTCCTTTTTCAATTGGCCACACTTAGCTGAAAACACTTTCCAAAGGTTCTGTTTACAGTGGGTTTACACTCTCAGGGACATGGATTAACAAACATGTATTTGCTGGGGTACATAAGTCAATCTACCTCATTGTGTTAATTGTTATTCCCATTTTGTAGATGGAGAAAAAGCCCTTAGAAAAAGGCGAAGACTTGCTTCAACCATAAACCAGAAGGTTACAGAGCCTGACTGGAACCAGGGCTTCTCATCCATCAGAGATGGATGAGAAAACCCAGGAATCTGCTGCCACTTTTCTTGCCAAAATACCCATCCACTAATGTTAAGAACACAATGCAGAGATGAGCTAATTCTCTAGTCACATAAAAGAGCTGCTTGTTGAACTTTTGACTCTTGGCAAGTCATACATCATTGCTTAGCCTCAGCAATTCCTCGACACTTCCTTCAGCTTTAACTTTTACTTTTCAAGATACTTTTTAATTTACCCTTAGCAGTCTTGAATAATGTGCCCTGTTTCCATCCTTTCACATCTCAGAGAATATGGGATTTGTAATGTTCCCACTAGTCGACATTACCAATCCAAATAATTATTCATATCAGAATATTGGTGGTAGGGGGAGGGGGTATTGGGAGTGGATTAGCATGGGAAGTGGCAAGTGAAATATTTTGAGATGTAATATTACTTTAAATCCTATGATTTTAAACAAAATATGTTTTTGTTCAATTTTGCATACTAAGTTGATTAACTTAATAGTCCATTAGTTAATAAACAGTTTCTTACTTGCATGGAAGACTTGAGGATCTAGACAAACAATTTTAGTCTCAAGTAATTTTGTTTACGTCTTAGAACCTTGTTGCAGGTAGGAGTGAGGTTAGGAAAGGGAGGAGAGAAAGTCACAGGTATAAGGTTGAATTTCCGAATCTACTTCCAGTGGATGGGATGGGGATCCTGAGTAAGTCCAACAACTTGTCCACAGGTGTGAACAGAGGAAAACTGTAGAGAATTTTTTGTCCCCTTTTTGCAGTCTTTAACCACTTCAGGAAACAGACTGCTTTGGTCATCATTTTCCTTCTAGAAGCAAGATGACTGGATTAGAAGAAAAGTTAGAATTTTCTTCAAACTGTACCCCAAGAGTTTTGGAGGGTTAAGCTCTAAAGTGCCCTTCTAGCCACTAAGAGGTCCACACCTGATTTTTTAAGAAAGAAAAAAAAAGACCAGTCCTCCATCATTCTGAGATCATAAACTCAATTTACTTTGATTTAAAATGTATTTCTCCACAGTATCAATTCTCACATTGTAAGATAGCTGATATTTTGACCTTACATAATATATTTTTTAAAGTTAAGAAAAAATTTTGTCCTTATTTGGGTGCAATATTTAAAGTTCAGAAGGTAGAGTAGCTGAAATCCTAAGCAAGTCTTTATGTATGAAGTTTTAAAACTGCATTATTTATATAGGTTTTCTTCCTCTTTTTGTGTTCACCTACATGCCTATAGAAAGCATACATACACCCAAGAATGGCAAACAGGTAGGTTTGTGTAAGTTACTTTTCACAACTCAGTAGAAATACTTTGAGACAAATATTTACTCTAAGCACTGACAAACTATACTGATGATAAATGCACCTTACTGAGAAACACATGGTGAAGCTTAGAAATCAGTAACGGTTATTCCTACCCACCAGTCTAAAGCCAGTGCTTGAAATATTACATGTACTGCATAGAAATGGGTGAGGCCTTCGATAGGCAGGGTTAAAAGAGCTGAAATAGCAGTCAATGGCTATTCAGAGACCATGAATCCAAAGATTACAACTAATGAATAAATTTTAGTAATAGAAATGAGGGCATTCAAAGAACTAAAGATAGAGATGTGTGGCAGTACAAAAATTATGAGGAAAGTAAATTCTCCTGATAGGTTACACCAGCAATTCTTAGCCTACAGGCCATGGATAGATATAAGGGAGCCCATGAACTGATAGAATCTGTCAGTAAATTTTGTCCATGCAATTTTTTAGGGAAAGGATCCCCAGCATTCATATTTTCAAAGGAGTCTATTGCAAAAGAGATGTTAGATTTTTGTGTTAGAAATCCTTGGATAATCAACTTGAAAAAGGAGTTTGGGTTAGATCAGGATAATGATGTTGAATTTGACCCTCACTTAAGGCTTTTGTTACAGAGAGGGGGGAGATAGGTTAATCAGAAATTAAAACATCACTTGATGATGAGTAAGATGTGAAGGGTTAGAGAAAACATCAGGGATGAATGAAGCTTCTGTCTTGGGACAGTGAGGTTAGCCAGAGATGTAAGCTTGATGGAAGATTAAGTTTGGAACATTTTGGTTTAGGGTGAACCCATGGACAGACAAGGAGAAATGGACAGTTGAAAATGCAAGTCTAGAGACACATAGCTGGGAGTCAGTAATTTTAGTTTTTGCTGAGGGAGCTAATAAAAATGAATCAGTATTTATAAACCAGGCAGAGAACTAATAGTAGGGAACAGCAGTACTTGAGAAGGAGAAGTCTCTAAGAGAAATGATCAACACTGAGGCTGGAATTTTGTGGTATCTAGTATAAAAGTGGTTAGCTGAATCATATGCCACAGGGATCAGGTGGGACAAGTGGTAAGAGATGCCAGTTTGTTAAAGGTTGAGAGGGAGGTGAAAAACTGCAGACGGGGTCCTGTCAAAATTTCATCTGTGGCAGGGGTTCTTAACATTTGGGGGACAGAGATCTCTTTGATTAGAAAACATGATTCCCCTTTTCAAAAAAATTCATATATGCATAAAGTTTTGCATAGAAGTTTAAAGGGTTCATGGACACCAAGATGAAACTATCGTGATCCATATCCTCGAGGTTGCACAATGTAACTCAGTGATTTCCAAACACCGGTTTATGGATTGATGATGAACTATTATGATTTCACTGATGCTCAGCCAAGAGAAAAATAAAACAAGAGAGCGAAATAAAGCTAAAGTTATATAAATTTAAAGAACTTTTCCTTATTCTGTTATTTCACCTTTCCTGCTTTTTACAGGTTCTTTAATGAACCAATTGGCATAGTATTTGGTATTGGTCTTGCGAGGGGGTAGGAAATCAGAGGCTAACCTTGAATATATGAGAAACATATCTTCCTTTTCTCCTGTTGGGAAGGAGAGCGTAAGGCAGAGAGAAAGGAGCCAGTACAGGAAGAGATTAAGAGAAAAGAGAGGTAAACGATGATGGACCAATTTAAAAAATTTTATGATCTATAGAGGCACCAACCTATATTGAAAGGATTTTTAGATATGTTTCGTCATTAGTTAGTAAAGCTGAAATGCATTGGCTATAAAGTTATTGATAACACTGAATCTATTATTTTTTATGAAAAACGAATATATTTTTTCCCAGGATTAAAGGATTAATTGCATCACCAAGGTATGTTTGCTGTTAACCACAATCGGATATTGAAGGCAAGCAGTTTCCTGCAAACATCACTTTCCACCTCTCTCACTTCACTGACCAATCAGAATTATTGAATCCTAAATTTAACTTTGGAAGTTTGCTGCATGCAAGTTCCAAAGAATTTGCTAAATAGGTTTCAAATGTTAGTCCTTTGTGAGCCTGGGAATGAAGAACTGAAAAAAAAAAAAAAAAGTTATGGCTGCAGTTATAATAAGTACTTGGCACAAAATAAAACAGGTTTTTCCCCCTCTCTTTTTCCATGTGCTCACCTAAAGTAATAAATGTGTGGGTGAGTGCCCTGAGTTTATCCAACAATCCTAAAGCAGTTAAATGCAATACAATGTGCTGTTTTTTTTTTTTTTAATTGTGGGTAAAAATCAAAATTTTCACAATACAAACCAATATTTGTAAAATGATATATAAATATATATGCATATATGTGCATTTGCTTACATAAATGTTATTTTTTAAAATATATTTTAAAAGATCCTTAGATTACATAAATGTTACACAAAAATTACAGGGATTCCATGTTCCACACTTCCCACACCTCCATAACATCCCACATAAACATCTTTCATTAGTGTGGCACATCACCTGCAATGGATATACACATCCTGGGGCCTGCCACTAAGTTATGGGCCATAGTTCACGCTGTAGACCACACTCTCTCTCACACAGTTCTGCATGGTATATGCTGATGTAAAATGGCCTATATCTGTCATTGTAATGTCACTCAGGATAATTCTCAAGTCCTGAGAAAGCCCCTGTATTATAACTATTTTTCCCCTCCCTGCCCCGAAAGTGTCTCGTGGCCACTGGCTCCACCTCACTGTTATAATTTCTTCCATTGCTTGAATCACAATATGTCTACAACAGAATACCATTAAGTCTACTCTAGTCCATAGCTCTTCCCCCAATCCCGAGGAGTCTGGGATGGTGATGTCCACTCCACCTCCAAGTGAGAGTGAGCTTATATCCCATGGATACGGTTGATGGGATTATCCTGCCTGCAGCTGCAGGCTCTCTCCATTCCCTAGGATGGCCGTTGTCCATCATCGTCTCCTCACCAGGTGACCTGGGTGAGTCCATTGAGCTGCAGAGTAGGAGTTGCAGCTCCACCAAGATTCCAGGCACAGCTGGCACATGGGCAGTCCTGAGGCTCCAGTCTCTGGAAGTACACCTACAAACTCCAGCATCACATATAGGTTTGAATAGAAGGGACTGATGGACCGTGTGCAGGGAGGACTTCTTTGAGTTCAGTTCTGTCACTCTCAGGAGCACAGATTCCAAAGCAGAGTCCACTGATAAGGCATCAGTCTGGAGCTATCCTCCCTTATATAGGACCTGGGTGTCTCTAGAGCCCTCATGAGCCCCTTTGTGTGAGGTGATATCCACTTTTGTGCTCTATGAGATCCTACTGAGGTGTGCTTTTAAAGAGGATCACAGTAAACATTCATTTCAATCCAAGGAGTATTTGTTAAACTTACTCTGAGACAAATCCTGTGCTAGACACTGTAAAAGACACAAAGGAAACACGAATAGTCCCTCTCTCCCTAGGCATTTGTGACCACTGCCTGGCCATCTTTCCTAGCTCCTCTGTCTCTGCCAGCTTCTATATGTTGGGTTCTGCAAGGCTCTTTCCTTGGCTCTTTTGTCTTCTCTATCTGTGTTCTCTCCCCAGGTGTAGTGGCAATCCCAAAAAAGATATGTCCACATCCTAATTTCCAGAGTCTATGAGTATTATCTTATTTGGGGGAAAAAGGGGTCATTGCAAATGTAATTAAATTGAGGATTTTGAGATGAAGAGATCATCCTGCATTAATTAGGTAGTACCTAAATACAATGACAGGGAAGCGGATGTGGCTCAATTGATAGGGCTCCCTTTTACTATATGGGAGGCCCTGGGTCCTGGTGAAGGCAAGCTGGCCTGTGCAGCTCAGTGAGCTGACGCAGCATGATGACGCAACAAAAGGGAGACAAGCAGACACAGAAAAACGTACAGCAAATGGACACAGCAAGCACAAGCAGCAAGAGGGATAAATAAATAAATAAAAATAAAAAATCTTTTAAAAATAAATAAATAAATAAATAAATACAATGATAAATTTCTTTATAAAAGACATACCGGGGATGTTTGACAGATAGAAGAGGAGGCGATGTTGTGACATTGGAGGCAGAGTTAGTAGTGACGCAACCACAAACCACAACTCAAGGAATGCTGACACCTGCCAGAAGCAAGAAGAAGCAAGAAATGGATTCTCCCCTAGAGTGTCCAGAGGGAGCATGACCCTGCTGACACCTTGACTTCAGACTTCCAGCCTCCAGAACTGTAAGAGAATAAATTTCTTTGTTACAGAAGCCACAGGAAACTAATACACTTGGTAACTCATTCATTTTCTCAGCTTCAAATTCCATTTATAGACGTCTTGCAAATTTAAGTCTCCAACCCTGACCTTTCCTCAGAGTATAATAGTCATACATCTAACTGCCTACTTGATGTCTCTACTTGGTCATCTCACAGACATGTCAAACTTTACATGGCTAGTAGAATTCTTGATTTCCCACCTCTGCATTCACAAATCTCCTTCCAAGTCTTCCCCATTAATAAATGGCACTATCACCTCAGGCTTAGGACCTTGGCCCAGCTATGTCATAGCTCCAGCAAAAAACCTAAGCTTCATGTTTGAGTTTTTTTCTTCCTCTTACCCTCTATCTTAGTTTGCCCAGGGCTGCTACTTCAAATACCATGAATTGTTTGGTTTAAACAACAGGAACCTATTGTCTCACGGTTTTGGAGGTTATATGTCCAAAATCAAGATGTCAGCAGGATCAGGCTTTCTCCGGAGTCTGGCATTCTGCAGGCATCTTGCTGGCCATCTAGAACTCAGCCTGCACCTCTGTCACATAGTGATCAGTCTTCCATCTCCTCCTCTGGCATCTACTAAATGACTGCATTTGAATTTCCTCTGCTTATAAGGACATTAGTCATAATGGATGTCCTTCAGTTTGGCTTCATCTTAATAGGGTCTTTGAAAATTTTGTTTACAAATGAGTCCACACCCACAGGATGGGGGGTGGGGACTTGAACATGTCTTTGTAGGGGACATGACTCAATCTACCACAACCTCCCTCCCTCACATCCAATTCCTAGATGAATCCTGTTGGCCACCACACACAAAACTATTCCACCACTTACCATCATCACTGCTACACCTACTCCATCAGCTCTGACTTGTGCTGCTGTAGTTGCCTTCCGATTTCCTCCTTGCTTCCACTATTGTTTCTCTGCACCGAAGCCAGCACAAACTTTCTAAATCATAACTCATATCTTATCACTCCCTGATCAAGATATTCTAAGAGCTTCCCCTACCCCGCAGGGGACATCTGGCAATGTCTGGAGACATTTTTGGTCATCACACTAGGGAAAGCCTACCCACATTCTAGCAGGTAGACCAGGGATGCTGCTAAACAGCCTTCACTGCACAGAACAGCCACCCACCAAAAAAAGTTCATCTAGCCCAAAATGTCAATAGTGCCAAGATTGAGAAGCCCTGGCCAAGTCTTATATGCGCTGATCTCTACCTTGTTCTACTGCCTCATTTCCTTCCACTCTTCCTCTCGTTCACCACTTTCCAGCCAAACTGTCTTTTATTTCAATCCTTGAACATACTAAGCTTGTCCATATTTGAGAGCCTTTATATAATGCACTCCCTTTGTCTTGGAACATACTTTTCCTAGATCTTTGCATCTCTCTCTCTTAATTATTCAGCTGTCATCTCGAATGTTACCTCCCCTGGGAGGCATTCTCCAAGTATCTTTACTAAAGCAGCCTCCACCATCCTCTCCCCGGTTGCTTTATCACGTTAGCCTATTTTTATCTTTTATAGATCTTATTAGTACTTTATCTTATATTTCTAAGTATTTATTGTTAGCTTCTTCCCTCTAAATTGTAAGCCTCTCTAAGGTCTTTCATGTTTACTGCTGTATGTCTTCATCTAGAGCAGCATCTGGCACAGAACAAGTGCTCCAAACATTTGTCAGTTCACTGGCATGTAAATATAAGGCCATAGAGGACAACTACCCATTAAATGTTTGGTACCAAAAGTGCCAAAAGTGATGTAGTGAATCACCAGGAAAGTATGTTTATTTCTAGTGCTTATCAATTTCCAGGATATGGCTCTTTGGACATTACTGCTGTTTAAGTCTTGACTACACAGGCAGAATGAGTAGTTGGAAGTTCATCCCACCTTGTTTGTAGGGAAGGTGTAATTTTAGCTTTGATCCAATTTTCTGAAGACAGAGCCAGTCTTCTGATAGATGATACATGGCTGGTAGCTGGTTGTTAATGTGGATGTGGATTTTGAAGCATCCACATAGAAACAATGTATGAAGCCATGAGAGCAGATGAGCTCACTGATGGACCACTTTGAGAGAAAAACCAAGAATTTGCCCTGAGAGAACCTACTTTTACGTGTTAGATGAGAAAGAGAAGTCATCAAAGGAAATATGGAAAAATTGATTAGGAAAGTATTGGAAAACAAAGCAAAAAGAAGTCTCTGAAGCACAGTTAAAGCACTGTTGGGATTTTGTGCTTTTGTTTTGAGGCAGATGTTTCTCCCATTAGTCTATGAATAGTTAGAAGTTTTCTGGCAAAAACAAGAATTAACTTAGTCATAAAGTGATACCTACAAACAGAAGACAATGTAATAATATAATAGTGAAAATATTCAGTTCTAACTTTCTAAAAATCTTAACCATGCTATAAAATTTCAATAATTGTAAAACATTTCAGGTCTCTAATTTTTCTAACAACTGTTATGCATATTAGGAAAATTTTTATTATTTATAATTGTCCAAAATTTTGGAAATAGAAGTCATTTTGTTCCCTTTTATCTTGTGTTGAGTAGTTGAGAAAGAGATCATGTAGGGAGGTTGGCAAATTAAGAACTTGCAAAAGCTTCCATCTGCCCCCAAACGGATCCAGGCTTCTTCCCATGTTTGGGAATTGTTTCTTGAGCTTACCTATATTTTGTTAGCAGGTCATATCTTTGGGGGATGTCAGCCTTTTTTCTCCCTACCACCCATTATTCATGATGCTAGCCTTGAAGAATGTGAACCATCTGTAATGTCCAGAATCTGAGGACATATAAACTAAGGACCAAGTTAAATGATTAAATTGCCACTGTGTAAGAACTAGATTGCAATCACACATTATTTAGCTTGCCTTGTGGTGATGTATTTTGTCCCATTATGAAGGAAAGAGAGGGGAAGGAGAGGACATTTTTGAAAGGAGGGTAGGGAATGAGAGTTAAACATATCTGAGAATTAAACTCAAATGTTGCATTTGAGTCTAAGAAAAGAGGTACTTCTAGAACACTTTTGGTGGGAGAGTAAATTTTAGTGCCCAAAATTAGATACTTTGCACAAGGCACCCTGGGCAAATACCTACTCTATTACATCATTACAGTGAGTATACAGCACCAGTTGTTTCTGTCCTATTTAAATGTGCTTTCATTTAGAAAAAATAAACATCAATCTTATCTACAATGTCAAAGGTGGATTAATTGAGTTTAAGGGCAGTGCGTACAGACCATTAGACTAAGAGAAGGACCAAAATAATCATTTTGGCTGACTTATCTCTATTATCAGTAATTCCTATTTCAACGCAGTATAAAGCTGCAATGAAAAAGAAAACTTATGGCATTTGGATATTCATGTACTTAGACATGGCCAAAAACGTATTTTTCAGTTTTGCATCTTTAACTTAAAGCCACTCATTTATTCATTCAACAAATATTAACTATTAACTATTAGACTCTGTGCTAGAGATAGAGATGCTCTTAAAAATAAGAAAAACCCTGCCTTTGAGAAACTCATAGTTCAAAGGGGTCACAGAACAAGAAAATCATCCTTCACAGTAAAATGCATAAAGTGCCCAAGGTGTTAGCTGGTTCCTCCTGGCTCCTTGAGATCTGGCTAAGATCAGCACATATCTTCAATTTCCTGTCCTTTTAAAGCCCAAAGCCTGTTCCCAAGAGTCCTGTTGAATTCACTGTCAGCTCTGTCTGATTCCTGCTTTCTGACTTACTCTGCACCTTGTTGCTGTTCTTTTATCTCTGTCTTGGCATAAACAAGCTTGGGACACAACTCCTTCTCTTCTGTTCTCTCCCACTGGCCTCACCTGCTCCTCATCCTCCCACACAAAACAATCATGAAAACAGAGCAGATACTGTGTTTCAGAACTTGAACTGAGAGATTTTGGGGTCATGGGACAGCACAGCAATAAACTTCAAATGACATGTTGCATATTCCAGTTATGATTCCATTTGGTCACCCTACCTCCAGGGCTTTCTCACTGTCTGATTCACTCTACACAGCACCCAAGCTCCTGGAAAATTTCTCTCCCACCTTTCATTTGTCCTCCTCAAGCCATTGCATTCACTCCACCCCCACAACTCAGCTCTAGGATTTTCTTGCCCTTTATAATTCTGTTGTTTTCATAGCACCCCCAAGATTCAAATCAAGCTCATTCTGTACATAACTAAATCCATCCTGGTACTCAGGCAAGAGGACTTTCACCTTTCTAGGATCCATTCACCATTCTTCATAGAAGACGGTTGTGGTTGCACAGTATTTTTTTCCCCCTCCTTTACAAGTCCTATGATTCATTTACTCATTCATTGGACAATATTTACTGGATGTCTACTATGTGTCAGGCACTATTTTAGTTGTTGGGAATAAAACTGTGTACAAAACATATTCCAGAAGGTATGTATGAGAGGCTGTGAAAAGAAATAGGGGCCCTATTGTAGATCTTCAGTCTATTGTAGGTCATGGAAAGCTAAATCTGACAGGACAGGTGAAATAATCTAGGTGGATCAGAGGATAGTAGCTTCATTGAGGGACTCAATGACAAAAGTTGGCTGCAGAGTTCCCCACCATTCGTCCATGCTACTGGATACAAAGTGGTTTATTGGAAAATTAATCCATTATTCCTCCCTTTACCTCCCATATCCCAATACTCAAGCATTACTTTTTGGGCAGAATTGAGGTATGAGTTCTCCAGGGAGGAAAAAAAGACAGTCTCCCTCCTCTTTTGAGTTTCTGATTGGAGTCATTAGATAGGAGTTCAAATGTTTTGGCTGGAATCCTGGAACATGCAGATCTTAGGGGAGAAGCTTCTCTCCAATCTTGCCTGGAGAAGGGAAGCCAGAAAATGGCTGCACAGTTTGATCATGATCCTAAACAACTGAGTGTGGGATTTGGGTTTGGGCTCCTGGGCTGCGGCTAGCTGATAGTTCCTAAGGAGCAGTTACTGGGGGGAAGGAAATGGGAGAAGATGTTGCCACCCCTGGGATGATGATCTCCAAGCCAGGGTGTAGGGCTTGACAAATTAAAATCCCTTTCTACCATTACCCCTTATGCAGGGTGCAATCTGAACAAATGGTGGCCTGTCACAGATTGTAGAGATGGTACAAATGTAGGTTGAATAGATTATTGAGGTTCACATAGTTCCTGGGCCCACTGATGCAATTGAAGAGTAGATCCTTCCTTACAAACCTTTGAATGGTTAGCTAATAAAATGATAATATTTAAGCAACAATACTTCAGAATAAGTACATCTTTTCCCTCCTTCTTTTCTAGTTACTTAAAAATAACAGTAAGAGTAAACTTTATTGAGCATACTTGATCTGTTCCATATACTGCACCAAATATTTTACAGAAATTAGCTCAATGGATTCTTGTAGCAACTCTATAAGGTAGGTGGGTATTACTGTCCCCATTTAATATTTAGGAAAACAGAGGCTTGGGTGGTTTAAGTAAATTGTTCAAACTTAACTTAGCTAGTAAGTGGATTTTAACTTAGGTCCATTTTAACCCTCACTCTCTACTGTCTAGTTCCTTATCTTTCCCTTCCTTCCTCCTGCTTCTGTCCCCTCTCACCTGCCCCCAGGCCCCCTCACTCCCTGCTGAGGAGCCCTGTAAATATGGCATTCACTGAGCCTCCTGATAACACTACATCTGACTTTTGAGCTCTGACATTCCCTAGACTGGGCTTTCCAAACAAGTAATTTCCCTTTGTTGTTTGGGGCCTGCTTAAGAGCCAGGATTCTGAAAATCCTGGCTTCAGGTTTCTATAAACCAGCAGGTTGTGCCCAGAGCCTAATCCTTGCTGGGTGATAACACATTTCATCACACGAAAAAGCAAAGCTCTACTCAGTCCTTGGCCTTAAGCTCGGTTGCTTTTCTGTGCAGTGTCCAACTAAAGGCATAATGGAGACGCTCCCATTCATGGCCATTTCTAGAGAACTGTTTACCACTGGAGAAGGGGATCATGGAACAGTACCTGATGGTTTCTTTCCAGAGAGGTTCCATGTTTTGGCATGCCACAGGATATTCCTAGCTGTCTTCTCAAGAAATCATAAGATATACAGCCTTTAAGTAAAGGGTTTTAACACTAGAACTTCTGCAGGAGGTATTCTCCTTGACCTGGCTTTGAAAAGCTCTCACACCTTAAAAAAAAAAAAAAAAAAAAAAAAAAAAGTAGAATCTACTTAAAACATCAATCACCTTTAACCTATGTAGAGAATGAGATATAAAGGAGATACACAGCTAATTTATACAAATGTCTACTTTTGGAGGAAAATATGTGACATTCTACATGTTAAATTTCAGGTAAAGAAAAACTTAAGTGTTCTTGGTTATTGGCTTACAAAGAGTCGTTGAGCATTTCCTTGTTTGGCCTGGGAAAAATTTGCTCTGGGATTTCAGCCTAGCCCTGGACTTTGTGAAAGGCTTCAGACTTCGAAAAGAGCAAGCAAGCTGAGAAGCCAACTAGTGAAAATGAAAGCAAGAGGCTTAGTGTGTGTTCCTTAAAGGAGGAGGAAGTTTCCACAGGATCAGAAGATGGTCACGGAGGGCCCTTGAACTTGCTAGTGCCTATCAGACCTCCTGTGCTCCAGATAGATCAACAAAGTCCAGAGGCAAAATATTTCATTGTGACATTAGAGCAATGTCCTGCCTCCTTAGAGATGCCGTCTCTAAGGCATATTATTTCTCCATTAGCCGTTCCATTTTCCAAGCTACTCCACAGATTGCTAGTTGACACGCTGACATTGACACTCCTAACTCAGCAGGGAAGGCGAGTGACAGCTTTTCCAAACTGAAGCACAGGCTCTGAGACGTCATCACTAATCATGACAGTGCTGGGACATTCTAAGAAGGAAAGGGGATCGGATTTGAGTGAGTTCGCTGAGGTTAAAAGATCAGTGTCTTCTAGTAAATCTGGTGGTGGGAGTGGGGGAGTGAAGGGGTCTTACTATGGGTAGGGACATTTTAAAACTTTCAAATGCACAATCTTGCTTGGTTTGTTTGCTTCTCACCAATGGAAGCCTTTCCTTTAAGTTGAAAATAAACTTTTGCAGAGGCAAGATCAGATTCATTTTGAATACAACTGCACTTTCCAGGTGAGAATTCCTAGACCTTTGAACCCTGTGAAAAACATCAGCAGTCATAAATCTGGCTGTTAAGTGTTACGAAGTATGGTGTGGCAAAATTTTAAAAAACTGTAGAATGAGGCGTGAGGAGATCACTGTTCCGTTTATACCTTAGCCTCTATCTAGCTTCCCACCATTCAAAGGAGGGACATGGATCATTAGTTGACCTCAAGAGCCCCTTGTAGCTCTCAAATTTTATGCTATTTATGCACAGTGCTCTGTCTTTGATGGATGCCCATTACTTCAGTGTCTCCTACACCACATAGGTAAATCCTGATCATTTTAGACCAAGGTTCACAAGGCAATATTATCCCCTACAACATTTTTTTGTTGTGTTAAATAGATTGCTAAGTCCCTGAAATGCTGTATAGACATTTCACTGCACTTTGTAAAAGTTCTCCATAGCTCCAAATATTCATCTTAAACTAAAAATGTATTATCTTTCAAACTGCTTACAGTATGGTGTTGGTTTAAAATGGAAAATGTAGTTTTAAGGAAATACAATGTTTTTCTCGAGGTTGTAATAAAACATTTTTTTCTCAATTAACAGTGCTTTTACTGCCCTCTGCTGTCCTAAAGAGAACACTGGGTTTGGAAAACCTAGTCTGTATCTGATTGGGGAAGGCCAACCTTTCACTTATGGTTGTTATTATTGACACTTGCTGGCATAGTCCAAGTATAGTACTATCTGACTTAGAAAATCCCCACAATGGAGTAGCCAATGCCCTGAAACCAAATACACATGAGGTTCTTGTGAGTCAGGATTTTCTAAAGTCTTCTGGGTTTTATTATGCTCTGGGTGTTCTTTCTACAAGTTTACTAAGGTGTGCAAATATCTGGTTACTTGAAAGCTGATTACAAGTTTTTTTTCATAGAATATCAGTTATTTTCTAAAACATGAAAAATTAGTAGAAATGGCAACAAAAAATGATGTTGGATGAGGACCCTGCTTCTTAAAAAAGTGGAGTGAAGCATAATAGAACTCCTTCATAGGAATGTTCTCTTGTAGTTTATCTTTAAATATTGGGGACTTAGAATAAGGAAAGGATTGAGTGCATTTATAGTATCCATTATATCATCATCTACTTTTTACCCATTCATCTACTTTTAATTAAGAGGAGTGAACCATTTCTGTCCATTCTCTAGAACTTCTGTTTAATAATGATAGCAAAAATTAATAACTGACACTCAAAAGACTTCTTGGAGATGTGCTTTTAATTTGCAGTCATTTTCCACCTACCAAAAGCTTTATCTGAAATTTCTTTTACTCCTGAATAATAAAATATCAACAGATTTCATTCTTTAAGTTTTTATGTCAAATGCCTACCATGTACCAGGCACAAACACATAGATGAATAAACTGCATTTGTGCCCTAAATTGCTCACAACCCAGTGAGAGCAAAAAGTAAATAAAGAGATGTTTTATTGAGAAACTTTCCAAAGATTATGCTCCTACTTGGCCACTCAAGAACCCCAGTCATTTAATTGTATCTGACAAGGATCCGTGACACTTTCACTAGTGAATAATTCTGTGCCTCAGTACTCATCGATACCCAGTAAGCAAAACAGGGATGGGTTTTGAAATCCCTCTTTTTTTTACTATTTACCTTTTAATACCTTGATACCTCTCTTGAATAAGATAGATGCATTTACCCTAACCACCCGACCTACCATCCAATCACAAATCTGTCTGTAATAATAGGAAGATAAATATACTTTCAAATGCAGAAGATTTATTGTTATAAACCTGAAGAGCTTTAATTGAGAACAGATCCTGCTTTGTTCAATTTCTGCCCAGAGACCTAACACTTCAGAACCACAGTGGGTGTCTTTGGTGGGTAATTCTGACATCTCACTGGTTAGTAGTCAATAAATCTATTTAGCAAGTTAGCTTATTTGGTTCCCAAGGGTGTGTCTTGAAAACACAAAGAATACACAAAGGTCTTTGCCTGAAACTTCCAAATGCTACACAAAGAATATACAAGGAAGTTATTGCTCAATACTTTGAATACTTTGATAAACGTTTTCATTTTGTTATGGTTAAGGTAGACAGTTTTATTTGCTTCAAAATTTTTCTAGGATTTAATCATTGAAGTCATGCTATATGGCATACAACATTCCTTGGCTATCTTTCCATATGAGCCCTGAATGGAACCCCCAACCTTCTTGTGAGTCTTAGTCTAGTCCAAAGTTTCTCTATTGGCCACCCATTTAGAAACAATGGCTTTCTAACCTGACATATGCTTTCAGTCTCCTCCACCCTATGGCCAATGTGGTTCTTCAGCTAGTTGCATCACAGGAACTCATCAGAGAGTGCAACCTCTAACCACTTTCCTATCAATACTTATCAAAAATTGGGTTGATAGAGACCTTCCTATAGTAAGAAATATCTTAAGAAAAAGTTCTATAAAATTCATTGCTTTACACAGTAAGAATGTTGTGAAATATTAGGAGACAGTTTTGTCATCCTCTTCTCCCTATTCCAAATTCTGAACCAACTGAGAAATAGATCAGAGTTAGACAGATGGAGCTAAAAATATCAGCTTTATTATTGATAAAATTGGCATGAAGAATATGGTTTGACCAATGACCACAATCCTAAATCCTAAAGGTTCCCTCCATCTTGGAAGCATTTAGATGTACAGAGAAGACTCTTTTCCTAGAAGAGTTCCTGGTACACAGTAGGTGCTTAATAACTATATGTTGATAAATACGTGAATGAAGCTATCAATCAAAATAGTCCCTTTTGCTCTTTTTCAGAGAAACTTCAAAATAATTCCGTAGTACACAGAATGTTTTCATTTGTTTTGACCCCTGATGAGATGACCCTTTACCCTTTTGGACTTGCCAGCAGTTAGTACAGACTTTCAAGTGCTGTAGAAAGCTGGGGTGGCTTCAGGACTCAGAATGCTCTGGAGCCAGTGAGAGATCCCTTTTTCTCTTCTCCAGCACCTTTTTCTTTTTCTCCTCTCCCTCCATCTTAAAATACTACATGCAACTCTCTGATGTGAAGACGGACATATTTGATTTCTGAGAGCTCCTCAATGTCTAAGGCCAGCTGTTTGGATTCAAGTAGGATAAAGTTAAACACCCACTGTTGTTTAGTAACTTTAATCAATCAACAGATATTTATTTTGTCCTCCTTAAAGTAGAGAGCAAAGAAAAAGCAAAACAAATCCAGAACTCTTAGGGACAGGGAGGCAGATCCTGTTGGGGGTTATGTGAAGCCAGTGCTTTCAAGACAGCAGAGGATTGAGGCAACTATCTCAAAAGCCCCAAGTGCTGAAGATTTGGAGTAGCACTCACATAGCCCTCCTTTTTTCTAGGTTTTAACTTCAAATTATCAATTTCACTCACAATAAAGGTTGACTGGATAATGTTTCTTGGACCTGAAGCTAAAGTGGCGCTTCTAACTTTTTTAGGTATTTATGTTTATTAAATTAAATGTGGTCTCTGGCGAAGAGCCAACCTGACTCATCCATACATAGACAGGAAAGCTGGCATGGAGAATAGAAGCTTCCCTGGGCCTACCAGGGAAGGTTTGCTTAGTTCCTGGGTCTTGAAGCACAAGCAAACACTCTGTCCTTGAGCACAGGAGGTCCACGTAAGAGAAAGGATTAGGTCTACTTTTTCAGTTCAGTGACTACAGAACCTAGAAACATCATGACTCAGTGGCTTTCAGGCTCTCTATTCTTAGCTACTCTTAGCTACTTTTCCCATGGGGAGAAGTGACAGGGGAAATGTAGAAGTGTTTAATATTGTTCCACAAGTAAGAGGAATGTAATTTCCATCTTTTGAGAGTATGAAAAGGGAGATAGTGATTTCCCCAATGCCATGTTATTCTACAGGGTTAGTCCTCACAGTGTTGTCTCAATGACCCATAAGTGCTGTCTGCATATAGTCCTGAACATCCACTATAGCTTTGCATGTGGAACTTTATATGCTCCACAAAAATTCTCATATTGGACTTATCCTAACTTCTGATTGAGACCCTTATCAGAACATAAAAGGAAGAAGACAGAATAGTATTTATGTGCAAAAAGAAATCTGAGCCTCCAAACAAAATCTGATACCCTTTATTTGGAAAGTAAAATATTATACACACACACACAAACACACATATACACACATCCCCTCCAAAAATGCAGAAGTTAATTTGTCTGAACTAATGCATAAGGGAGCTTATCAAATCTGTCCTTTACGTGCTGATTCCAATTTCTTTCCACTACTTCGAGTATTGTCCTCCTAGGATTTTTGTGAGGTTTGAGAAGATATCATATGTGGAAAGGTTTTATCCATTGGCTAGTATTTTAAGTCACATCCCTGGGTTTCAATCTTGGTTTTCCCATGTACTAGCTGTGTGACCTTGGGTATATATATGACTAGCTCTCTCTGAGTTGTTCTCTCACCCCCCCACACACACACCATCTGTAAAACTGGAATAATAATACCTATCTTTGAATACACTTGGTGAGTGCTTAGCAATTTTAGTACTTTTCCTTTGAAAGTTAGAAATTAATTAGATATAATGGTGTCAGATATATGTATTTTGTGGGCTAGCTGTTCCTTCCTTTCTCCCTCCTCTCCCCTCCCACACCATTTTTTGAAGGCACCAATGTATTGTGGAAAATTTTTGATCTTTGAGTGACACAGTCTTAGGTTTAAATTTCTGTTGAACTGTTTATTAGCTGTGCTACCAGGGGTAAATCATTTAAAATTGTCTTGTTTTTTATCGTGCTAAAAATGTTACAAAGAGAAAAGAGAGTTATAGTACCTCAAACATCAGACTTTCTCTGCATTTTAAAAAGTAGTTTTTATGATATAAGATTTCATTTCTTAAATGATTTATTCACTTAGTGAGGCATACATATTCACTCAGTGTAATGCACAAGCACACACAAGCACAGAAACACTGCACACAAACAGAATGGTGCCAATTTCGATAAGAAAGCCATAGCACGATGCAAATAACTGGCGATTTCTGTACCTGTGATTACTCATTCACACTTGGACCATCTTCATTTAAACACTATCCAGGAAAAAATACTCTTGGTAGTTGAGAAAGTTGTACACTATTGATATTGTAACTGTTCATAAGCTAACTTGAAGGAAAACTGCCTGGATGAAAATAAATCATTATTTTTATTCACGATGGCTGCTACTAATGATACATATTGTACAATGAAACTTTTCCCTGCTTTCTGGAAATCTTAAGTTTTCAAATCTTTTTAATATATTTTCCTTACTGGGGTCCACCCAGACATTACAATATATCTTTTTGAGGCACAGAGAGGAAACGGCTTGTTAGTGTGCTGATTTGCCTTCCTATTTTCTTCAGACAGTTCCTCAATCATCACCATCCATTTCTGGCTGGCTCTCCTAGCACTGCTTTCCTAGCACTATCTGGTGCTTGCTTGGTAAGTTCTAGCTAGATCCTTCCTTGCCCTACTCCTGTGGGGAACTGTGGGACCACAGCAAGCCACACTCAACCCCTCCTACCTCTTTGTCCCAACACACACACATACCATCATTACAGAGCCAGATTGACTCATTTCATGGGAAGCCATTTGGACTTATACAATAACAGAGCCATATGTGATTGTACTTAAGAGAAAGAGAAAAGAGAATACCTTCATTAATAAGTGTCATCATTACCATTCAGAATATTTATCTCTGCAACAGCAAATATAGTTGGAAAGGAAGGATGCAAAGACCATCTATCTAATTCAGTGGTTTTCAAACTCCAGTTTATAAAAAAGGATATAAAAATTGGATCTGCTTTACTAATGAGGAAGAATGGACCCAGTCTCTTTGCCTCATCCTAATAGTAGCCTGTGAGGCATACCTTCTCCACCTAATAGCATTAAAACCACTAATGTTATGTTTTACAGATGAGGAAACTGAGCCTGGAAAAGTTAAGTGATTCAATCAAGGTCACATAACCAGTATGTGGCAGAGCCGGTTCTAGACCCAAGTTTCTAAGCAAAATATCCATCCTAGGACTTTTCCCACAGCATTAAATAACTGTAGATAAAGATCTCATTTCTACCCATTAGACTAACCCAATTCATCTCTGTGCCCAAGAGCAGTTAAGAACTAGCATTTCTCTTGCTCAAAATCTTTCATTTTTGAAAGAGATTCACAATGAACTCAAATCACCTAAAGTACCAGTAAACAGTGCAAGAAAGGACAGCACATCTGGCCCACCAGTTCCAGGATGGGCTATCTAGCTATCCTGATTATCCTAAGAGCCCACAACCGACACACGCACCGCACAGAACAACCCAGCAAAATCCGAAGACTGCTCGTCCCTTCGATGTCTCCCTTTCTCCATAAACGAGAAGCTAATTATAAGCATGAGAGGGTCTTGATGGTGGCCAAGTAGAGCAGATCCCCACAGAGCTACCATTATTAAGAGCCCACATCAGTACTCTCCTCCATGCAGCAATCCTTGTGATTAATGTAATCACCAGAATTACTGACCTCCCTTCTGAGAGTCTTGGCTCCCCAGAGATAGGGGAAGAGTAGAATGTTTTTCCTGAATGCATTGTTTCCAAATAACTGCATGTCCTTAGCTATAGAACATGATGTCATGAATTCTGATGAAGGGGCAGCCTAGAGGAGTTGAAGATTGGTCCCAAAAGGCATAAGGGAGACAGTTCAACTCCTGTCACACAGTCAAGTCCCCAGAGCCACATACAGGCAACCGATTACTCTTAATTTACTAAAACACTCTTGATGTGGTTGCTGCTGCATTTCTTACTTCCATGTATTTGGAGGTGGGGGGCAGGGTATATTGGGAAATAAACCTTCCTTTTCCCTTGTGCCTTTCCTACGTTATTTATTTATTTACTTATTTGTTTTTAGGTCTGGGTTTAATCCTTAGGTTAAACAGACCTGAGTGGAAACCCAGTTTGCATCCAGAAAAATTGTTGGTATTCTCAAAAGAGACCACTTGAGGGCAGCATAGTCTAGGAGGATATGTAACTCAAGAAGGACACTCCCAGAGTGAGTTTCATATACACATCACTGTAATCAGGGAATAAAACCATAAATAATGGGAAAACACTCCCTGGGAGTCATTTCAGATTTAGGGGCGAAGGACTAAATTTCTAATTTTAAATATGCTCACATGGGTTTCATATATAACATAATTGCCTGAGGAGGGCACAGTGCAAAACATTTGTAGAAAGAGATTTACTCCATGAACTGGGGAGCTTTAAAAAAGAAAAAAAAAAAAAAAAAAAAAAAAGATAAAAGGGGGTATTTTAAAAAAAAAAAAAAAAAAAAAAAAAAAAAAAAGGTCTAGGATAGTATATTAAAAAACAAACCAACACTAAAATATATCCCACAATTAAACCAGGGGACAAAATCATGGGTATCTTTGCAGGTCCTTCATTCTTCCTGGGGACACACAATTCTTCATAACTACAGTCCCCATTACAACCTCTTTTAGCCTAAGCATGAGAGCTACTTATTGGTCTTCCAAACTGGTGTCTCTGCCATTAATCTCTCTTCCCCATTCCCATCCAACCAATATTTGTCCATTAGCTATTTTCCCAAACAGCTTTCCTCTTACAAAAAACGAGTAATATTAGTCGCTTCCAAAATAAATGTCTGGGAAAAAGGGAAGGAGAGAAACTTTACATTTTGTATCATCTTGTTCCTTTAACGTTCTGTGCTATAAAAATATATTAGCTGTTAAGAATAATGTTCTTGGGAAACGGATGTGGCTCAAGAGGTTTGGCGTCCGTCTACCATATGGAGAGACCGGGGTTCGATCCCCGGTACCTCCTGGTAAAAAAAAAAAAAAAAAAAAAAAAAAAAAAAAGAATAATGTTCTTTATTTTATTTATTTATTTATTTATTTATTTTATTATGGGTAAAAATCAAAATTCTCACAATACATACAAACATTTGCAAAATGATATATAAATATATATGCATATATGTGTATTTGCTTACAAAAATGTTGTTTATATATATATATATACATATATTTTAAGAGGTGCTTAGATTACCCAAAATATTACACGGAACCCATTGGGATTCCCACGTTATGTTCTTTAGACATTAAATATTATTGAAGTTTTAAAAACCAAACAAAACTTCCTCTTCAATTACTCTTCTGCTCGAAATCCTAAATAAATTGCCTGCAGAACAAAATCAAACTTCTCAGTTTTATCCTTCAAAGCCCCCCAAAGCCACAACCCATCCTTCTAGCTTTCTGTTTGACTCCGCCTTCCGTCTCCACTCTTAACAGATTCCACAGGTCATCGCTTGGGATTCTTAGGGTTCCCTGCCTTTGCTCAAACTGTTCCCTCTGCCCAAGATGCCCCTCTTTGTACCAGGTGTTGTACTACTTTCCTTCTGGCTTCCCCTCAATGTCACCAATTCCAAAGTGCTTTCTTGCATATCCCAACACTTAGGGCTACTCCTTCCCTTCTGTAGGTTTCCCTGTGTGAGCACTGTATGACTCCATCAAAGTCAGACTGCTTTCAAAGTTATTTGTGCATGTGACCGTTCTTATCTTGGTACTTTTTGCACCCCTTCATTCAATGCTTGTCACATGATGGGTTCTCAGTAAATTGTTTCTAAATGCCGTTGGTCCTTGAGAAACTGAGAAATCCAAATTTAGAAGTGTTTGAGATATGAAGCCCAGTGGTATCTTCATGTCATCACTGGTGTTTGTCATTGCCATTAAGAAGCACAAAGTTGGATGGATGTCCTCTAGGGTGTGGTCCTGGCCCACCTGCTACAGTGCCACCCAGAGTACTTGCTAAAAATGCAGATTCCTGGGCTCAACCGAGGACTGCTGGTTCAGAATCTGTGAGGGTAGGGTTTGGCAATCTGTAACTTAAACAAGCAACCCCAGTGACCCTTATGTAAAGTTGGAGAGCCACTACTCTTCTAAGATATAGCAGAGTTCCGGGGGAAGGTTTTGGAAGCAGAGAATCCCTGAGTTGTCAGCCTGATGCTGTTTGCCTGCTCACTGTTCTAAGCTTCTGCCAGTCTTTCAGCCCTGATGCCCAGCCTTTTCTATGTGCCTGGCCAGGCCTCGTGCTCCTGAAACTTGGCTCGCCCTCTGTCTCTCCTTCCAGGACATTGAAAGCTGAGCATCAAGCTCTGGCTCCCTGCAGAGGCCAATGCTGGCATCTCAGACTTCAACAATAATCTCCTTTTTTCCAGTCTTCTCTTCTTCCGAGTAACTGCTGCAGGCAAGCGATTATACTCTGTGTTGTAGACCTGAGGATCCCGAGGCAGGAAAATGTTGAGACTTGCCTGAGCCTCTGACATATTAATAGAGCTCAGTCAAAAGCCTGTCATCTAACTTGGCATTCTCAGCAACCACTTTGTCAATCAGTAAGTCAATCAATTAATCAACAAGTATTTACTGAATGCCAGTTAAGCATCGAGAAGTGTTTTATTTACCACCTGCTGGCTGGGCTGGGCTCTGTGCAGAACTCAGTTCAGTGTCCTTACATTATCCTCGATCTGGGATCTAATTCTGGTCCATGTTGTCCATGGTTGGCCACCTTTATGGACATGCCAGATTGCTGAGCTATATTTCAAACAAACACCACCATTTACTCTATAATTCTGCAGCCCTTCAGGAAGTTAAGAGGAGCAGGTGGTAGACCAGACATTTAGCTCTCCATCTGGCCAGCTGTTCAGTGATCTTAGCTTGATGCCATGCCTCTGACCATTTTGGGTTTTCCTTGAACTTCACTGAGGACAAATTAGAAATACCACAGACAAGGATGTGACTCTGTGAAAGAAACCCTCTTCTTTCCCATTGCCAATCCATATACATTAAAACATTCCCACCCTCAGAATAAATTACTTTGGTTTTCACAATTTTAAGTCTTTTTTTGTTGGTGGTGGTTAAAATTATTATTTAAATCCACCCCACTACCTCCAACCGCACAGGCCTTTCTAAAACTAATAGCCAGGGAGGAGGCCTTCAGGTCACAGGCTATGTTTTCTGACACTTATATTTTCATTTATTTTCTAACATTCACAGTGGAAACTGTAACCACAAATGTATAACCCAGAAAGCCAGGTAAGACTTTTGTTCTTTTCCGTCAGCTTCCTTTTTTATGAGCCAAAGTTAGTAAAGTAAGTTCAGCATGTTTAAAAGTGTTAACTCAAACTGGAATTTCTATGCTGAGAGTCCTGTAGATTCTCACACGTACAGCTAAGTCACTAAGGCTACCAAAAGTCAGACTTCAAGCATCATGGGTTACCAACAGGGAGTCAGTATCTGAGCAAATCTACCACGAATAAGATCTAAAATTTTTTGTCCTTCTTTCTTTCTTAGATTTTTTGTGGCTTTCAAAGTAGCCCATAAACTTGGCCGTCATCTTGATGGGCTTTGGTGGCACCACAGGTATCTATGGGAAACTTCACTGGGCCATCCCAGATTTGCAAGGTGATAATAGACATGTGGCCATGTCTACTATCTTCCAGTCCATATGTAGGCTGGATTTAGAATTAGTTCAAACCACCATTTCAGGCTGAATGATGTACATGCTCTTACTTTTTCCTCTCATCTTGCCATTAAATAAATGCCCTGGGCAGATTAGAGGAGCCAGGAAACACAATGTTATTCTATGTGTGATTAATATTGTTCCCTAAATCTTTCAACAACTTCCTCTATCTGAATAGGCCAGAAAATTCCAGTGGATTGCTTTTGTCCATTCATGTATGTTGTGAATGTGTTTTATGTCTCAGTCAATAAAAGCAATTTTCCTGAATTATGCCAACACAAAGTCTTCTTTGGAGTTTACTATCCTTATCATTGTTGTAGGTGAAATTGCAAATAAATTAAATCTCTAAGGTGCTCCTTTTGGATAGCTAAATGAACGTGGAAAAAAGTTGATTAACTGGATCAAGCTCATAGAACAAGTTTAAAAAGGTTAGAATTGAAAAACTAAAGTCTAATAATTTCATTCTAGGGCTATAATAACATAATATAGATTGTTTCATCCAAATAACATCAAGGAAAAATTGGGTGATATGTTTTTCCTGCTTTAGAATTTCACTTTGTTACAAAGATAATGTTCCATTCATTGTTTTATTTTTTATTTTTGAAATGTAGTCAATGTATTTAAAATTATTTTGTACATAAGCCACAGATCCTCACTTCTGCCATTTAGAACTTTTCTGGAAAGACCTCCATTTCTTCCTTGATCTTGTTGTCTATAAGCAGGGCAAAGCTGCCATCTGTGTTTGGAAGGTTATAGGTGACAAACAGTTCCTTCATGTGCCAGCCTGTGAGCGTCTGCCATCACTCTCCATCAGACCTGAGCCAGAGAGCCTGCATTAGTTATTTTTAATTTTACTTTCTTCACTTATCATTATACTTATTACATACCAGAATCACTGCTTCTCCTATTCCTTTCTTCTCTTAGTACTGATGCATCTGAGAGTAAAAGAATAAGAATTATATACCTGTTTAAATACAATAGCAGTGCTGTTAGTTCTATATTCTATTTTCATTTTTTAAAACCTGAATTTTTATAGCCACCTATTATATGTCTAAGTATTTTTCATGCCTTTTCTATATTTCTTACAGCAACATATAAGGTACGTATTAGCATCCTAAATCTACATAAAAGGGACTCAGAAAAGTTTTGTAACATGTGAAGTCTCAATTAGCTCAGTGGCTGGCATATAACAAGTTCAAGTTCTCACTAAATAGAAGCTACAGTAGTCATTTTTCTCAAATCACACAGCTAACAAATAGGAGAATCTGAGTTCAAACTCAAAATCAATAGAATGACTTTGCTACAATACACACACTGCCTTAATTTTCACATTATTTCACGAGCAAAAAAGTTATTTTAATCCTATTTGTTTGACTAGCTAGAGCAAATATTGCATAAACTAGATTTATCTCCCAATTTCCCTAAAATAAATTTATTTGTTCCTTTTAGATTTTGTTTTTAGGTTTTCATATTATACACTGTCATGTTTTATACACTGCCATGTTTTTAAGAAAACCTTTAGTCTAAAACAATCTCCCCCATCCCCCCAAGGGAAGATCTTACTTTGCATATAAATGTGAAATGAACTGGTCTTATTCCAGGAAGTGGGATACTTCCTTAAAAGCAGAGGTTCCTAGCACAACCTTATACAGCAGGTTGAGTGAAACTTAATTCTAAAAATAAGTTTAGCTTTGACACTACATGGTGGAACATTGGGATTCTGTTTTTTTTCTAACTGAAGTTTTGGGAAGCACATCAGCGTTTCCTTTTTAAAGCCAGTGATTGTTACTCTATCTTTGAGTTATTTTGAAGAAAGTTGTAAGAATTTGGATATCTATTTGCAAATTAATAAATAATCATAATTTTCATTTCGAGAAAAGGAATTCAATTTACATTATGATAAAGAGCACCAGATTCAAACGTCCTGCCATCTCCTTTCCCTATAAACACAGATGTTGGCTCTCTGCAAAGTTTAATGCTAAGGAGCCTCAATAGGCAATGTGCAACTCTCTTCCTCCCTTGCTCCCTCCTCTCTTCCTCTCCCGCCTCCTTTTTTTCTCTTTTCTCTCTCTCTTTTCTCTCTCTCTCTCTCTCAGTGTCTACTCTCTTCAGTCTTAGGAGTCTCCAATCTTTGATAAAAGGCTCAAGTTTGATTAAATGTCCTGGAAGTACATGCAACTGCTGTTAATGAACAACAGTAGGTTTTACAATTCCCTTCTTTGATAAAAAATGACTAAGGCAATCACAAATAAAAAAGTCATTGCACTTGACCAGAACTAGGCTTTGGAAATTGAATTTAAAGTCCTGTAACCAGTGATCTTACCTGCATCATTTTACATTTAAACACAAGGGAGTTCGTTTGGAAAGGCATCTTAGCCTGGTTCAGGCTGAGTCTCAAGCTGCTTTAGTCTGGTGCTCTTGCCAGAAGACTCTGAATACATTTGAAAGAGTCAGACCCTGGGTCGTGATTATGCTGTGAGACCCTGTGCCCAGAGCTTGGGAGGAGACTGTCAGCTTCTGGGAGAGTGAACAGCATGGGCAGAATTTCTGGAGGGCAAATGGGAATAGCTAAGGCTTTGGCAAGCTTAAGACTGAGAATCAGGGCTTCAAACTGCAACTCAAATTTTGGTTTATTATTCTAAACTTGTTCGCACCATTCTCTAATTGTTTCATGTGTGATCATATCTCCCCAACAAGCCTGAAAGCATCTAAATACAGAGAACATACTATTTTTGATTTCCTAAAAAAATCTGTTAGAGTCATGGGCTCACCTTGTTGATGACTGACTTCAGCTACAAATAAAGAAAAATAGTTTATGCTTCAAGCACTAAAGGAGTGTGTCATGTAGTCATGCCCCCTTGGGTATTTCATTGATTCACTAAGATAGAAATATCATATGAGGGAGACATAAGCCAAATGCACTCTGTATCTGGGAATCTTGTGGCAGAGACAGGGCAAACAAGTGTTTGGATTAATGGTTAAGGACTTGGTGGCGGGAGCCCAAACTGAGTATAGGCAGGCAGGTGAACAGAAACTTGACAGAGAATGTGTGGCTAATACCAATAGTCCCCGAGAGTAAACTTTGAGTCTTTGAAGGCTGCAAAGCCTCTGTGCATCAGTAGACAGACCCATGTTCATTCATTCATGTATTCCTTAATTCAGATGATAAATATGATATGGTAGGCACAATGCTCAGTGCTATGAATACAAAGAGGAATATATATGGTCTCTGACCACCAAGATAAGTGAAACCTGTAAACAGATAAATTATGATAGCAAACATAATACCACGTGACAGCATGATTTAATGAAAAAGAGTTTTGCAAAAGAGAGAAATGGAGCTGGCTTTGAATACAGGCCTTGCCACCTATTATTGGCACATGACGTGGATACATATTTGAGCCTCTGTTTCCTCATCTCTAAATATGGATAATGATACCTATCTCAGAGTGTTGTTATAAGAATGACATGAGACGCACATATAAATAACATCTCATGCAGTGCACATGGTAAGCTCTTAGAAAATATCTGATTCCTTGCTCTGTAACAGAGGAATGTGCAGTGTTGTGGGGTCTCAGAGCCAAGAAAAAATGGCTGCCTATTGAGAAAGGGAAGGGAGAGCTCACCTAGGAAAGAACATTTTTGCTTGATCCTGGAGAAAATGAATGAATCTCTTGTTCAGTCATTTATTCATCAAATGTTTATGAGTATTATTATGTGTCAAGTATTATTCCAGATGCTTGGGACACAGTGGCGCACAGAACAGACATGACACTGGACTTCATAGCATTTACCTTTCAGAGGGAGAAACAGACAGAAAACAGACAAAGAGATGTACTAATTATACGCAGGCTGAGATGGGGAATTGTGACTCTTTCAAATGTATTAGTCTTCTGGCAAGAGCATCAGGCCGGAATCAGGCTAAGATGACTTTCCAAACCAACTCCTTTGTGTTTAAATGCAAAATGAAGCAGGTAAGATCATTGGCTCCAGGATTTGAAATTCAATTTCCAAAGCCTAGTTCTGGCTTAATACAGTAACTCTTTTATTTGTGATTGCCTTAGTCATTTTTATCAAGGAAGGGAACTTGTGAAACCTGTTGCTGCTCATTGTAAACACCAGCTGAGTGTCCTTCCAGGATATTTTAATCAAAATTGAACCTTCTGTCAAAGTTCAAAGACTCTTAAGACTGAAGTGATTAGACTTTGGGGTGAGAGGAAGAAAAAGAGAGAGGGAGGAAAAAAGAAAAAGGAGGAGGAGGAAGAAAAGGAAGCAATGGAGGATCAGAAGATGAGGGAAAAGAGGAGGAGGAGGAGGAGGGAGGAGAGAAATAGCAAGAGGAGAGAGAGAGGCAAGAGAAGAAAGACAGAGTTCAGCCAAAAACCAAAGAATGAGAAGGAACAAACCATATGAAGAGTGAGGAATGAGCATTCCAGACAGAAGTAGCATGAACAGATCCCCTGAAACAGGGAAGGGCTTGGTGTTTGAGGCAGTGAAAGAGGAATAGACTAAAAGAAAGAGACAGTAACATTGGGTGAAGTTTAACAGAAAAGGATCCAGGATATTCATTCTAGTGAACAGCATGTGCAAAGGAGTAGTCATGGAAGAGCCTGGCATCTTCTAAAAGTCAGGAGAAAATCGTTGTGGCTGCATTCTAGGTTACACAATATGTATTTTCATCAATTTTGTTTTAGCAGAATCTCCTTAAAATTTAATTGACTAAATGTATTACATTCAATATTCATGGGTTTCTTATGGACAAAGGATTGGTATAAATATAAACAAGTTTCTGGGCCTTCTTCCCTAACTGATGAAGCTAAAACATGGGAGGTAAGGGGACACGGTACACCTTCATATTTACATTTTGCCTTTACTTTACAATTCAGTTCCCAAAATATTTACAGAAAATACAATAAGAAAAAGATCATGTCTTGGTAACATATTTAAATTCATACAACTTGTATATATGACTTCAAACAAATGCTGCTGCTTCTTATTTTAATTAGATTGTTAATAATCCAGTGATAGTGAGGAGAGTGGATTATCAGTGAAAAGACTGGAGAAGAGGAGATCAAATGGCAGGGTGCTAACACAATCTGAGGAAGGACTGAAATAAGTCCATGGCAGTGAGGACCAGATTTAGGAGATAATCCTGAGGTTTATAGATAGGATATGCTAAGACATGGAAGTGTCAAGAATGAAAATGAGGTTTGCAGTTTGAGAAGCTATTACTCATCAGAGTGATGGTATCATCACACATCACTGGGCCTCTGGAAAACTCACCTGTACACTCTTAAGAGTGGAAAAGACAGCTATTGCCTTACTATTACTATGAAAATAATTTTGACCTCACAGATCCTCTGTAAGTTTCTCAGGTTTAGAACTTCTGGCCTGGCTCAGAAACCCCTGCCTAACCTTTTCTAACCTTGTCCCTAAGCCCTCCAACTTATAGTGCTTTCTTAACTGTCTTTCAGTTTTGGAGCCCTAACTCCTTTGTATGGCTTCAGCTTTCTCTTGCTGCTCAGATGTGAGGCATCTTCTGTTGTCTAGAAGGAAGCACTGCTCTGGCTCTGACCCTAGAGAAAGCATCCTCCCGTTGGGACCCTGGGCTTAAGAAGCTGTTCATCTTCTTAAGATAGAGGAAGGAGCAGGACAAAGAAGATTTAAATTAACTACTCAAAACCAACAGAATAGATCTAAGAGGCAATAAGAGTATATCTAAGACTTAATAGGAAGCCAGTGTCAGTCCCTGAATAGCAAAGCAAAATGAGAGAAATATTTAATAAATTCTTTGGCACTGATTTGCAGAATGAATTATAGAAGGAAGAAACTGAAGGCAGGAAGCCAGATTCATGAATTGTGTGTGTGTATGTGCATGTGTGTTCCTCTTAAAAGGAAAAAATCCTTTACAAGGCTGATATGAAATAATAATAAAGTATGTTGAAATTGGCCATTATAGAGAAGCATAGATTTAGTGGATTAGAATTTATTTGGAAATCTTTTCCTTTAGACAAATTTACCTCATTTTATGAGGCCTCCTTGATTTACTTGGGTTTAAAACTCACAGGAAAAAATCTTCCATTGGATCAGATTTTCAAATGCAACTTGATAACGTGTCTGCATGAATTTCTGACTTCTAACAACTCACCTTTCAACTCTTGGATCCATCCACTTACCTAATACTTGTCTATAAGCCAGCAACTCCCCCTGCTACCTCCTCCATTTCATTCTTTAACCTACAAATCTCTTTGCCTACAGATTCCCATGATATAGGTTTTCCCTTAGAATCTGTATTAGTCAGGTCTTTCTAAATGTCTGTCTGAGAACTTAAACTGTGATCAGAGTTTTTTCTCCCTCCTCATATTTTTCTCATATATATTGCATTTGAAATATTTTTTATGAATTTTCTCAATTGTAAAGGAGTCTCAGAATGTTCACTTATAGTCTGATGGGTTGAAAGTGTATTTCATTAGCAAGCTTAATCCCTGGACTTACAATGATGGAAGCATGGAGTGATTTAATACTTAACCTAGCCTTACCCAGCAATCTCGGAAAGATATAGGCTTAAGCCTGACCAGCAGATCTCTAGTCCTGTCTACTGCTCTTTAGTTAATTGATGTTCCCTTTTATTTTTGTTGAACATTTGGTTATTCTATTAGGCCTCTGGGTCAGTCACTGCCATCATATTTGGCCACCTTCTGGCAAGTAGTTTTATTCCTATAGAGAATATAATTTCTTCCTCAGACCACTGGACCCTGTTGGTGATGTGTGAACTGACCAGGAGATCAAGCAGATAGCCAAAAATACACCAATTTCAGTAGAAAACACTGACATCATTGACAGCTGGAGCACCACAAAATCTATAAACACTCTTATTACTCATCTGCTGTGCCTGTTGGGCAAGCCAGGTATGTGGCCCACTTGAACATCTTGTAGAGGAGAGATTTCCTAGTCAGGCTTCTGATGGAACCTGAGATGAAAAGAATCAGATGTGCTTGCATTCAGAACATTAAGTATGTTATTAGTTTAGCCTTTATTTGAAAGAGGAGATCATCATCTAAATGGAATTTAAAAGGTTTAAGAACAGAATGAAAATTGGACTGGATGGATCAATATGAGTACTTGATTCAACATATGATTTTAAGGGCTTAAGTGCTAAGTGATTGCTGAAGATTTCTTTAAAACTTTTGCAACCAGCATCTCATCATCTAGAAAAAAGCAAAGTGTTTTGTGGAATGTAATCCTAATTACAATGTAAACTTAGATCACATAAACATGTGTGGTGGAAGTGGCATATAATGAACATGAACATGTTGATAACTCTAAAGTTAAAAATCCCAGGAATGAGTGACATTATCAACATGGCAACACAAGACATCTCCTGGAAAAGTCTCCTTTCAGAATCTACTAATAAAAGGTCAAATTCAACTTGCTTAGATCTCTGGAGGACAATAGAGACTGAAGAAGGGCTCCACAAATACTGATTCAAAGAAAAAGAAAAATAATCAAGAACAGGTAGGAAATTTCATCCCTCCCCCCTTATTAGGTCCCATGGATCTTGGGAGTCACACAGAGGCAGCACAGCCCTGGTCCCTTCAGCCAAGAATGCAGGCTATAGAACCACTCACAGCAGTGAGTTAGAATCCTATGCATGTCCAGTACAGGAATGCCAGTCCACAGAGACCCAGAGTGGAACACATACAAAACAGCCCCCAGAAGGTTTCAATTGCTCATAAGAAACCGTGGAGGCTAGAAGGCAGTGAAAGGTGTGGTATATTTAATTACTAAAAGAGAAAAACTATCAGCCCCAAATGCTTTCTCTGACAAAACCATTCTTCAAAAATGAAGGAGAGTTTAAGATATTCACAGATAAACAGTAACTGAGGGAATTCATCAACCAAAGACCTGTACTACAATAGTTACTAAAGGGAGTTATTCAGGTTGAAAGGAAAAGACAGGTGAGAGTGGCCTGGAGTAGTGTGAAGTAATGAAGATCATCAGTAAGGGTAACTAGAAGGGTAAATGCAAAACTCAATCACACGTATCCTCAATATATAACTCTACTCTTTAATTTCTATGAGTCAGAATACATCTGAACAAGAAAAAGGCATATTTTCTGATTATGGGCATGAAATATAAAGAGAAAAAGTGGGACAAAAACAACATAAAGAGGGTAAACAGAGGGATATGGGAACAGAGATCAGGTACAGTATTGAAACTAAGTTTATATCTTTTCAAATTAGTAGATTATAGAGGTAGGTTGTATAATATAAACCCCAGGGTAGTCACAAAGAAAGTATTTTAAAATATACAGAAACAGAAATGAGAAAAGGATCAGTCAGATACATTACAAAAGATCAACTATACAGAAAAGAAGCTTGCAATAAAGGAAAAAGATATTCCATGCAAATAGTAACCAAAAAAGAGCTGAGGCAGACTTTAAGTCAAAAGCTGTTATAAGAGACAAAGAAGACACTACTTATTAATAAAGGGACAATCCACCAAGAAGAAATAACTATGATAAATATTTATGCACCTAACCACAGTACCTCAAAATACGTGAGGCAAGTACTGACAAAACTGAAGGGAGAAATAGACACTTCTACAATAATAGTTGGAGATTCCAATACACCACTCTCAACAATAGATAGAACATTTAGACAGAAGATCAATAAAGAAACAGAGAATTTCAATAATATGGTAAATGAACTAGACATAACTTTCATTATGCATCTCAAAACAGCAAGATGTACATTCTTCTCAAGTATACATGGATCATTCTCCGGGATAAACCAAATGTTGAGTCACAAAACATATCTCAATAAGGACCTAACTGCACACCTGAAGGAACTAGAGAAAGAACAGCAAACTAAATACAAAGCAAGCGGAAGGAAAGAAATAACAAAGATTAGGGTAGAAAGAAATGAAATTGAGAATAAAAATAGAATTAATAAAACCAAAAGTTGGTTCTTTGAAAAGAAAAATAAAATTGATAAACCCTTAGCTAGACTGACTAAGAAAAAAAGAGAAGACACAAATAAATAAAATCAGAAATGAGAGGGGAGACATTACTACTGGCCCCACAGACACAAAAAAAGATCATAAGTGGATACTATGCACAACTGTATGCTAATAAATAAGACAACCAAGATGAAATGGAAAAAAATCCCAGAAACTCATGAACAACCTTTACTGACTCTAGAAGAAATAGAAATCACAACAGACTACTTAGAAGAAATTGAATCAGTCATCAAAAACCTCCCAACAAAGAAAAGCCCAGGACCAGATGGCATCACAGAGGAATTCTATCAGTCATTCCAAGAGGGATTAATACCAATCTTGCTCAAACTCTCTCAAAAAATTTAACAGGAGGGAACACTACCTAATTCATTCTATAAGGTCCACATCCCTCTAATACCAAAACCAGATAAAGATATTACAAGAAAAAAAAAAAAAAAAAAAAAAAACACTACAGACTAATTTATCTTATGAATATAAATGCAAAAATCCTCAACAAAAAAATTGAAATTCAAATCCAACAGCACATTAAAAGAATTATACACCATGGTCAAGTGGGATTTATCCCAGGTATGCAAGGGCAGTTGAACATAAGAAAATCAATTAATATAATGCACCACATTAACAAAACAAAGGGGTAAAACCACATGATCATCTCAATTGCACAGAAAAAGCATTTGATAAAATCCAGCATCCTTTCTTGATAAAAAAAAAAAAAAAAAAAAAAAAAACTTCAAAAAATAGGATAAGGAAGTTTTGTTAACATGATAAAAGGCAAATATGAGAAACCCACAGTGACAGTGAACATCATACTCAATGGTGAAAGACTAGAAGCGTTCCCTCTAAGATCTGGAACAAGATAAGAAATGCCCACTGTTACCATTTTATTCAACATTGTGCTGGAAGTTTAACCAGAGTAGTTAGGCAAGAGAAAGAAATAAATGGCATCCAGATTGGAAAGGAAGAAGTAAAACTTTCCTTATTTAGAGATGACATGACCATCTCTAGGGAGAAAGTCCCAAAAATCTGCAACAAAGCTTCTATTGCTAATAATCAAGCCAGCAAAGTGGCAGGGTACAAGATCAACATGCAAAAATTAGTAGCATTTCTATACACTAGTAATGAGCAATCTGAGGAGGAAATGAAGAAAAACATTTCATTTACAATGGCAACTAAAAGAATCAAATATCTAGAAATATATTTAATCAAGGATGTAAGGGACTTGTACACAGAAAACTACAAATCATTGCTAAAAGAGTTCAAAGAACACCTAAGTAAATGCAAGGATAGTCCAGGCTCATAGACTAGAAGATATATATCGTTAAAATGTCAGTTCTACTGAAACTAATCTACAGATTCAGTGCGATCCCCATAAAAATTCCTATAGCCTATTTGCAGATATGGAAAGCCAATTAACAAATTTGTTTGGAAGTATAAGGGACCCTCAATAGTCAAAAACATCTTGAAAAAGAAGGAAGTTGGAGGACTCATACTTCCTGACTTTAAAGCTTATTACAAAGCTACACTGGTCAAACCAGCCTGGTTATGGCATAAAGATAAATATATAGACCAATGGAATCAAATTGAGAGTTCAGAAATAGACCCTCATATTTATAGCCAATTGATTTTTGGTAAGGCTACTAAGTCCATTCAATTGGGAAAGAACAGTCTTTTCAACAAATGGTTCTGGGAGAAGTGAATATCCATATGCAAAACTAACACAAAATTGATCAAACACCTAAATATAAGAATCAGGACTATAAAACTTCTAGAATAAAATGTAGGGAAGCATCTTCAGGATCTTTTGTTAGGCAGTGGTTTCTTAGACTTTACACCCAAGACAACTGACCCAATGGGAGGAAATATTTGGTAGCCACTTATACAATAAGGGCTTAATAAACAGAATATATAAAGAAATACTACAAATCAACAATAAAAACATAAACTACTCATTTAAAAATTGGGCAAAAAACTTGAATAGACATTTCTCCAAAGAAGATATACAAATGTCTAAAAAGCACATGAAAAGGTGCTCAATATCACTAGCTATTAGGGAAATGCAAATCAAAACAGCTATTAATAATAATAATTAAAAAAAAACCACACACAGAAAATTACAAGTGTTGGAGAGAATGTGGAGAAAAGGGAACACTCATTCATTGTTTATGAGAATGTAAAATGGTGCAGCCGCTGTTTAAGAGTTTGGTGGTTCCTCAGGAAGCTAAGTATGAATTACCATATGATCTATCATTCCCACCTCTAGGTATATATACTCAGAAGAATTGAAAGTAGGGACTCGAGCAGATATTTGCACACTGATGTTCATAGCAGCATTATTTACAATTGCCAAAAGATGGAAGCAGTCCAAGTGCCCATCAACTGATGAATGGATAAAGAAAATGTCATATGGAATATTATTCAGCCATAAAAAGGAATGAAGTCCCCATACATGTGACAGCATGGATGAGCCATGAAGACATTATACTGAGTGAAAATAAGCCAGGCACAAAAGGACAAATATACGATCTTACTGATTTGGAATAGTTATAACAAGCAAACTCACAGAGTTAGAATCTAGAATGTTGGTTACCCAGGGCTGGATTGCATGTAGAGAATGAGAATTTGATGCTTAATTTGTACAGAATTTTTATTTAGGTTGATTGTTTTGGAAATGGTTGGTGGTGATAGTAGCACATTATTGTGGGTGTATTAACAGCACAAATTTATATGTGAATGTTGTTAAAAGGGGAAATTTTAGGTCATCTATATGTATCAGAATAAAAATTGAGATAAACATAGGACTATAACACAGTGAATCCTATTATAAACAATGGACTATAGTTAATAGTACAAATATAAAAATGTTCTTAAAAAAAAAAAAAAAAAGAAATGGGTTGAAAAGTGAGTTTGCAGAGCTTGTAGAGATAGATTGGGTTATTTACAGCCTCTGACAAGCCCCTAAAGTGCAGGGGAACGGGAAAGGGTGGTTTTTGCACAGCAGGCAGTACTCCAGAGGTTTCCTCCCCATTGGCTTCCCTGTAGTGGTCTGGAGAAGCATAGTGTCCACATCAAAGGGTTCTCCAGGTCTCCAGCTTACCTGCAAACACGAGTCATTTGGCTGCTGCCCTCGGTCCCCTCTTTCTATCACACTAGGCAAATTCTCTTGACTCCAATTTCAAAATATATGTAGAATCTGACAACTAAAGAACAGTTCCATTTCTACGAGCATTAAAACCTAAACCAAATGATATGTCTCACCATTGACAGCCAAATTTCTTCTAGTTGCCTAGAAAGACCCACAGATTCTGACCTTCCTCACTCCCTTTGGAACCTCACCTCCATATTCTATGGAGACTTTCCTGGCATTCCTTTGCCATTTGAAGGATACTTACATACCCGTCTGAAAATACTGGGGCTTTTATTTAACTCTGATAGATACCAAGGAAATAAAACAAACAAAAACTATTATTTCATCAAATACCAAAAATGTGCACAAGTGCCCTTTTTCCCATAATGATAGAGTCTTTAAATTGTTGCCAATGTCATAGGCATAAATGGTGCTCATAGTTATTAAATTTTTATTTTCTTGCACAATCAATTTGATTTTTAGCAAAAAAGAAACAACTCCTCAGTTAATCGCACATTTCTGTGCATTGTTAATGTTTCTATTTAATATGCCTGTTTGTTTGTTTTCCTGTCCTTCTGTTAGAAATCTTTATTTAGAATTGAAAATAATACTTTCCCAGTATTGTATATGTGTTACAATTTCTCCCCAATCTCTTTAGTTATACTTATTTAATGGCATTTTAAAAATTTATATTTTTAACTCATTTAGGATGAGTTATGTGTGGAATAAGATTGATGCCCATGTCTTTTCTTTTCAAATGGATAATAGTTCCCCAATACCAAATTTAAATTTAATTAAATATTGTCTTACCTTGTCTAGTGAATTGATAGTTTTTGTTATATTAAATAAACACATAAATCTTTTATAAAAGATATTCCAGGGATTATAGAGAAAGATGTCCTTTGTTTATGGTTTTGGTTATTTAATTTTTAAATTTTTGGCTTTTGTTTTCTTATCCAAATGCCTTTCCATACAAGGATGGGATTATAAGAATGGGAGACATGAAAAACTTAGACCCTTAAATTATTAGATTTTCTTGGTTTTTAACCAACTAACTATATATCCTTGTCTGATGAATAATTTTTATTTACTATTTATCATGAACTAATATAAGTACATACAAACAAGTGTGTACTCATGATGTATTCAATCTTTTCTTCTAGACTCTTTGAAAGTAAACTCTATATCTTTTACTTCTAATTAAATTCTCCATAGTATCTATGTACCATGAATACTCAGCAGTGCTGTCTCATGATCAAAATGCCCATATTTGTTTTTGCTATGATTTAGGATGACCTCAGCCTATAGCTCTCATCTGTGAAGTTCTTTAATATATGCCTTTTTAATGTATCAGTCATTTCTTCAAATGACACAACTCAGACCAGATATAGTGTTAGTTATTCTAAGGGAAATATTTATGCCAACTCAGTGGTCTATACTGAGCTCAAAGTCCAATGTTTGTAATGAAAATAACAATAAGAGCAACATCTATTAATATTTACTATTTATTATATACCTATCTCTGTGATGAGCAATTTATATACATTCTGTCAGTTGTCTGTTTCAACAATCCTGTGGGACAGGGATATCATTCCCATTTTACAGATGAGAAAAATGAAGTTCAGTGATTAAATAACTTGCTCAAAATTACACAATTAGTAAGTGAAGGAGGATGTTTTGAGTTTGCCAAAGGGCTGCTGTTACAAAGTACCAGAAATGGACTGGCTTTTATAAAGGGGATTTATTTGGGGTAAAAACTCACAGTCCCAAGGCTGTGAAAAGTCCAACTCAAGGCACTATAAGAGGTGCTTTCTCACCAAAGTCAGCTGCCACGTGGTGAAGCAAGATGGTTGTCAATCTCTGCTGAGATCTCCGCCTTTCTGAAGCTATAGGCAAACCTGGCATAGGGATTGTCTATTACCGGGCCTCCTCTCTCAATCTCAGTGGCTCCTGTTTCTTCCCAAGTTCAGCCGTAAGCTATCAGGCATATGGCTCATTTCTTCCTGGGCCTCAGCTCTTTGAGCCTTTCAGGGGCTTCTTTCTCTCCCTGTAGTTCAGCTGTGGACAAAACTGGAGTCCTTTCTCTCATCATTGCAGTATCAAATATGGCGGCTTCCATTATTTGTGGCTGTGTCTGTCTATCTGTGTCTCTTTTTACATCAGACCCAGGAAGAGGGCAGAGACCCAAGCTGGCTCATGCCTCACTGAGGTAGTCCGATCAAAGGCCCTAGAGTAATCTTATCAAGTAATCTAATCAAAGGACCCTCAGAAATAGATTAGTTTAAAAACATAATCTTTCTCTTTTGGGGATTCATAAAATAATTTCAGACTGCCACAGAGGAGTTATTTGAACTCAGGTTTATCTGATTCCACAGGCCCTGTTTTTAGCATCAGTACAATGTGTTCTTGTAAAACTTGATTTTGGAGCCAGCCTGCCTCTATTACATCTTAGCTCTGCCCCTTTATAGCTGTGAGACCTGGGGCAAATAACTTATTCTCTCTGTTTGAAACATAGAGTTGTTTTGAGCATTAAATAATTTCATATACAAAAAGCACTTAGAATATAGCTTCAATCATAGAAAATATTATATAGAGTATGTTGTTGGCATTATTATATCCACTAGTCAAGATACACATCTCAAATTCAATAAGTCCCAAACAAATTCATCTTATTTTCCTTAAACTTGCTCTCCTGGTTTAGTTGATAGAATTGTTTTTGTTATATTAAATAAACTAGAAAACTTTATATTCAAACTAGAAAACTTTATATTCCTCTAACATTTCATTCTTGACATAAATTAATCCTCAATTTCTGTCAAATTTATCTTGTAAAAGTATTATAAAAGTATCTTTACCCTCCCATTCCTATATTCCTACAGCCACTGCCTTGGTTTATACTCTCACTTATTATCTGAAACTTTGCTATCCAGTATGGTAGCCACTAGCCACATATGGCTATTGAGCAGTTGAAATGTGGCTAATTTGAATTGAGATGTAAGTATAAAATATACACCAAGTTTCAAAGGCTTAGGATGGAAAAGACTGATAAATCTCTCATTAATGATGTTTATATAGATTACATGTTGAAAGGATAATATTTTTGATATATTGGATTAAATATTATACATTAGTAAAATTAATTTCACCTGTTTCTTTTTATGTTTTTAACATGAGTACTAGAAAATTTAAAATTATATATGTGGCTGTTATTTATGGTTTATATTATATTTCTATTGGACATTGCCGGTCTAGACTCTTCCAAATTGCCACCTATTTATCTAGCTAGCTAGCTGGCCAACTATTTATATCTACCATCTATCTATTATCTATCTCTGTCTTTCATCTATCTGTCTATCTATCTATCTATCTATCTATCTATCTATCTATCTATCTATCTATCTATCTATCTATCTATCT
>JAKSZT010053767.1:16859152-16932752 GCA_026826555.1 Tolypeutes matacus
TCTATCTATCTATCTATCTATCTATCTATCTATCTATCTATCTATCTGTTTTCTGCCTTTCCTCTCTCTGTTCTCTTGTCCACCCTAGTACTGAAGAAGGCTTTCTAAACACCAATATGATTTAGCCTCTTTTGCACTTGAAGATCTTTGTTAGTTCCTGTCACCTACAATGGCAACTCTAAACTCCAAATGGGGCATACACAAACTTTTCATCTTCACCCCACCTATCCAGCCTTGCCTCTATCATGACCTTCTTCCTTGCACTTCACATTATAGCCATGCCAAGCCGTGTCTTAGTTCCCAGGTATTTCACACCACTTTGACTTTGCACCTGTTCCCTTTGCTCTTCTCTTTTCTTGCCATCTCAGGGATTTTTATTTATATTCCAAAATCTAGACTTCTTTCTAGAAAGGCTTCCCAATATGGTTAATCTCTCCCTCTTTTGCAATACTTCTGTTCTTTATACATACTTTATTTCTTTTACCAAAGTGCATAGTTTGTTTTTCTGTCTGTCCTTACTAGCCTGAGTATATAAAGACTGTGAATTATTCATTTCTGAATTGACACAAAATAGGCCCTCAAAAACCAGAGATTGAATCAACAAAATAAAAAAAAAATGCTCTCAGAGAGATACACTTTTGTCCAATACAAATAAATATAACACAGAGCATAACATATACCCTGAGAGAAAGAGAAATAAGCATTTGACTAAAATTTGAAAGAAAAGGTGATGAGGCTGACTGGCTGAAAAAAGGTCTCTGAAGGTGGCCTGACCTTGGTAAGTTTAGCACCGGGCAGGGCCTGGCCCTCGATCATGCAGATTCTAAAACTCAATCTTGTCATCATTTAAGCAATAATCAAATCTGGAGATACTAACTCGAGGTACCTGAAGACAAAGACGATTGAACTGTAAGCCAGTTTTTAAAATTTCTCTTTGAGAGAGGAAAAAATAATATATTGACAATGAGACTGAACACTTGCATCTTCTGGCCAGTGCTGTATCTTCCCTTAGAAACCAAGCTATTATGTAAAGCTGGATTTGTGAGTGTGGACTCAGAACAAAGTGTGTGAGTTGAATGATTTAACTATGGATGCCTGCTGTATTCACCTCCACAGGTGGAACATGCTTGTTATTTGTGTAAAACAGAGCAAGTTCTTGTTCTGGATGCTTCTTTTCTGGGTAGCACTTGTCTGGGCACTGTTTGTCTCCTATTCTTCTTTTAATTTTTTTTTTTTTTTTTGCCAACCCATTCAGAAAGACACATTCTTTCCTTCAATATATTAATATACTCTATTAGGTTGCACGGGGCTGTGCTCAGTCCATTTATCTATGGTAACTTTGAATATTTCTGTTCTCATCTGTTAGCTGTTGGTTTCTTAGTTAACTCTCAGAGAGCAACCTCCTTTTCCCTAAGATCTTAAGTATCCTTGACTCCTGAAACTGTATCAGGATTCTGACTGGGAGAGGTAGACTAGAAGGAAACATCACATGTTTGGCATGAAGCTATAAAAGTACTCAGTGTGCTTTTTAGATTTGAGAGTCATCTAGGATTTGCTTAAGCCCACGCTTGCTAATCACATATTTCTGAAAGTATGCATCAGTTAATTAAGAAAACTTACAAGCCCTGAACTGATATATATTTTTAATACTTAACATTTCCTTGGCTTGGTCATACTACAAACTTTGCTGCCTTTGTGCTGTTCATAGAATGAATTCAGCAAGAGGCTCACTGATAAAACATTTGTATTATTATGATTACTAGGCACATTTTAAAGGCAAAGCTTTCCTTTTGGGTGAACAAACAAAATAGAATTATGTTACAAGGTTTTGGTGGTGGGGTGACGTATGGGAGCCCTGTATGATGTTATACATGTTTATTTTGTAAGTTCACAACTTTTACTATACACTTATTGTTTATATATGTTCATGCATGAATGATATACTTCCATAAAATTTTTTTAAATGAAAAAAAATCAGAGATGTTTAAAGTTTAAAATTTCAGTTGGAGTGTTTTTTTTTTTTTTGTTGTTGTTGTTCTTAGAGTACATAAATCCCATTAAGATTATAAAGTCTCTGGAAATAATTCTTTCTTGGTGTGATTATATTGCCAAGTTGATATGATTCCATTTATTTTGTTTGATTTGAAATTAAAGGAATTATTAAAATTGTAAAAGAAAAAAGAGAATTATGTTATCATGTATAGTTTAGATATTACTATATGTGTATGGTATGGGAAAATTAATTGAGAACACTTTTATTGTATTTATTTATTTATTTATTTATTTAAACAAATCTATTTTATTGGTACATATTAACAAAGGATACAATTCATTCAATGTGTACAATAATAGTATTTGGTATAATCTCATAGTTGTGCATTCATCATTTCAATCATTATTAGAGTATTTTCATTATTTCAACAATAATAGTAAACAAAAAATGACAAACAATAAACAAGAAAATTCCTCACCTCTCCATCTCTCTGTTTCCACTTCTTTTTTTTTTTTTTTTTTTTTATATATATATAAATATATTTTAAGAGGTGCTTAGATTACCGAAAATACTACACAGAACCCTCTGGGATTCCCATGTTGCCCACCCCCCACACCTCCCGCCATGTCCCACACAAACATCTCCCACAAGTGTGGCCCACCACCCTCAATGGACTTACACATCCTGGGGCCTTGCCACCAACCCTAGACCACAGTTCACATCATAGACCATACTCTGAGAACACTTTTAGAAATGGTAATTCTTGCTGCCTAACAGCCAGAGGACTTTAGTAAATGTGAGCTTAAAGAAACAAACAAAAAAGCTTACATGTTTCTTAGTTGGTATTATAGTTAAATGTGTTTTGATGTTTTAGTACCTGGTTCAAAATTTACATCTTATAGAGAAAGGAACATCGGGAGTCAAGATCATTGAAGTGTGGATTAGTCCCAGTCAAGTCACTGGCTGTGCAACCTTGAAAAGGGATCTTAATCTCTCTGGGTCTCTATTATTCTCTCTGTAAAAATATGGGCGGGTGTAATCATTTCTACAATCCCTCACAATTCTACAACTCTGTAAGTCTGTGAAGTATTATTCCAATAAATGGGTCGAAACCTGATATTTTTAACTGCCCCCCCCTCCAACTTATAGTGGTATGTAAAGAGCATGAACTCTGGTTGAAATGACAGCTCAGCCACTACTGACAGTGTGATCTTGGGCAAGACACTTAATGGCTCAGAGACTCAGTTTCTTCATCTGCAAAAAGAGCTTAGTAGTCCTTACTTTCAAGTGTTACTGTATGGGTTAGAGATAGTGCATGTAAGGCAAATGGTTTAGCTGCTGTTATTAACTTACCATGTAGGATAATAAGATTAACACAAGGTTCCTATTTTCCTGAAGATACAATTTAGGAGTGGAGATAATACAGATTTTCTAGTAATTAAAATATTGGGTAAAATATCAGAAGAGTGATTAAAAGTAATTTTCACTAGAGTTCACAGACTGAAAATACTTTGGCCTGGAGGTAATAGGGGTATTGTCAGGGGGAAGGGCTTCAGGGAGGAGGTGCCATTTGATCTGGGCTTTGACGTTTAATCAGATTTGGAAGACAGGATGGACATTCTGGGAAACACTGCGGATTTTAAGTACAGAAAATGGTTTTCTTCTAATCTAGTTTTTCACTGTTGCCGGGTACATTTTAAAGGTTTTGAAGTAGAGATGTTAAGTACCACTGTGCTCCAGCCCATGAAGTCATTTCCCCCCTGAAGGCAAGGCAGCAGAAAAGTGAAAGAGCTTTGGGGAATGAAAATTTAAACAGAAGAGAGCTCTGGAATATGGATATACCTGGAGGAAAAGCAAGGCTCCTTTAATAAGCAAATAGGATAGTACTGGCTGCCCTGTCGGACAGCTGTGCCATTATCACTCCATCAATCTTTTCCTGCCAGGTAGCAAGTTCTGGTGATTTAATGAGGTGATAAGGAACAAGAAACTGACCCATGCAGAGGAGTCCAGAGGAAGGGGATGTGAAGTAGGAGGAATTGTCCCTGAGAAAGCCACTTGCAACCCAAACGATGCATCTTTTTCCTCTTCACAGAGGTCATTCTCCTTCAGCCTTTCTTAACTTTTAATGTCAAACGTTGCTCGTTGCTCGTAGGTGAGAGTCTCAGAGTTAAGTACTGAGTTATTTCCACTCTCTTTTTGGCATGTCCAAGCTGAGGAAGGCTTCTTGATGACTGCCATATAAAATAGGAAATTGCAGAAGACACACACACACACACACACACACACACAATGCAATGCCAGGGTTCACCACCCTGGATTAATAAAATAGCACAAGCTCATCGTTGCTCACATTACATAAGATTCCCTTCTGGGCCCTGCGCTGTGGTACTGAAATGCTGTTTAGAAATTTATGCTGCCACCCTCATACCATGGCCATATTTTGAAGCCTATGACCTCATCACTGTCCGAGTTGCCAGTGCTAGATACCAGGAGAAAGGGGAAGGCAGGTGGACAGGAGAGAGAGGAAGCAAGGATTAGCAAATTGAAAGAATTAAAACATTTAATTCTACTTTTTAGATTTCAATTATATCATTCAGAGGTTCCTGTCCTGTTTCTTTCTTTGTTTCTCTTTGTTTCTCTCTTTCTCTTCCTTCCTTCCTCCCTCCCTCCCTTCTCCCTTTCCTGCCTCTCTTACTTCTTTTTCTTCCTCTCCCTTCTCCTCTTTCTCCTCCTTTTCTCTCTTTCACCTTCTGCTAAGACAAGTCTAGAAAACCTCTAAACACCCCAAATCCTGAAATCATTCACTGGTTTGATAAGATCTGTTAGGTCTGGGGTTTCAAATGAAGTGAGGTGAAGTGGAATTTTATTTGAACTATTATGGAATTTTTTTCCACACTGCCTTTCTTTCTTCTCTGACACTTTCCTCTCTGTAGGTACAAAACCACTCTCATTTCATATCCACCATTTGTTTTGTACCTTGCACTAGGTGTTATTAACCTGTATCCAATGTAGTTTCCCTTGATGTTGTGCAATGCTGGCTATACTGTCCTTTTATGTACAGTTTAAAGAAGAATGGATCAATTGACAAAGAAAAAAGAAAAGAGAGAGACAAACTACTCATCACCTCAAAATCTTCTTAGAAAACAGCCTTTTACCCGGGTTCGGTTCCCGGGGCCTCCTGGTGAAGGCAAGCCCGCCCGCACGGCGTGGTTAGCTGACCCAGCGAGCACAAGCAGCAAGGGGGGGATAAATAAATAAATAAAGAAAGAAAACAGCCTTTTATATATAAAACATACACACATTTGAACGTACTTCTATTTTGGTCCTGGCTTAAAAGCTAAAGAGCAGATGTAGAAATAAAAGCAATGCTTTAATATTTGCCTTCACCAGATACTCATTGTTTACTCTGAAGAAATAGGCAAGTGGCTACTTAATCTTGTCTGGCCATAAGGCCTATAAATGATTAATATTCTATGGAAGAATTTTGCATAAGATAAGACAAGCTTTATTCACACAACATTTATTTAAATTTGTTGGCTACTCAAACCAGTATACCTGGGACCCAGAATATAAAAATAAAAATTTGGAAAAAGCCATATACTTTTTAAAATTTTAATTTTTAATTATTTATCAAAGCTATATGCACATAGTATAAAGAACCAAATAGTTCCAGAAGACTTAAGAAAAGCAACTTTTTTACCTTTGACTATTTTCTTATTTCTAAAATATACATTTATTGTGCTATTTCTTGATTTATTTTTATTCAGTTATAAGCATTATCTATTGGCTTAGCAGTATGGAGCTGAAGATATAGCTCTGTTACTCCTCCCTACTCCCAGGCTTACATATTTCTCCCTTTGCTCTCTGTCCATCTTCCCAATATCATTATATCATATTTTTGATTGAATCAATATTCAATATTTAGGCTATTAAGCTAAGCCATGTAATATGCTATGAGTACTTTTTCTTTCTTGCACAATTTTTTTCTCCCTAAAATTAACAGCTGTCTTTCTTTTTTAGTTTTCTAAGTACTTGCCATTAATTCATCCCCACACTCTCTCCATCTGTCTAAATAGTCTCCTAATATTTTAAAACATATGAAGAACCCTATCAATATTATCTATTCTGGGGGCATGTTTCCTGGAGCCTTGTGACTGTTCTCATTTGGACTGGTGGCTCTCTTTGCCAGATGCACAACTGTCTTCCTGGATCTCCTTAAGTTGGATCCTTTACTTCCTGGATCCCATGTCTTCCTTTTTCTTGAATTTCTTCCTCATTTTGATGGTGCCCTTCTCCAGTTGCTTCCTAAGAAAGGGTGATGACAGCTAAAAAATTTTGAGACCTAACATATATGATAACATCTTTTTTCTATCCTGACATTAAATGAAAATTTAGCTAGGTATAGCATTCTAGGCTGGAAATAATATTTTCTCAAAATCTTGAAGGTATTATTCCATTCTATTCTAGCTTCCAATGATGCTATTGAGAGATCCAAAGCCATTCTGATTCCTGATCCCTTATATATAAACTATTTTTCTCTTTGAAACTCATGAGATCTCCTTTTTGTCTTCATATTGTGAAATTTCATGATGATATGCCTTAGTTTGGGTGTATTTTCATCTTTTGTGTGGACTCTTTTCATCTAGAAACACTTGTCCTTTAATTATGGGACATTTTATTGAATTACTTCATTTCTTTCTTTCATCTTCTTTTTTCTCATTCTGAAATTTCTATTAATCAGACATTGGCCTATTCTATGCATCTTCTAATTTTCTTAGCTTTTTCTTCTATTTTCATCTCGTTGTCTTGTCATCTCTTATTTTAACCTTTTATATTCTAGGAGTCTCTAGAAAATGTCCCCACCATTATCTTCCAGATTATCTATTGAGTGTTTAATTTCTGCTATCATATTTTTCATTTCCAAGAGCTCTTTCTCATTCTTTTTTATATCATCTTTTTTTTTTTTCACAGATTTTATATCTCTGGAAATATCTGCGATAATGTTTTGATGTTTTCCTCTTCTGGCATAGTCTCTATGTTTATTATTACTATTATTATTTTGGTTTCTGTCTTTTACTGTAAAGGCTTTAGATTAGAAAATCGAAATCCTTGACTATCTGCTCACTGTGGGGTGACCAGGCAGGGCCATTTCTTGATGAATCTCTGATATCACTATTTTTATTGACTGGCTAATCCCTGAGGAATAATCTTCCAATCTCCTTCCAGAAGGGTATAAATCTGACTGTTAGAGTTCTGGAAACTCAGATAGGGAAGATGGCTGGGAGGGAGGCATTCTCAACAGCTGGTAGTTAATCTTTCACTTAAGTCCTTATTTTCCATATGGTGCCCAACCCTCAACTGTGCCTGGTGCCCTATAAGGTTATCAAGGACACTTGCTTGGCTGTGGGGAAAAGGGAGTGGTATTGGGGAGGGGGTTCCTGATGTCTTCTTAAACAGACATTCAACTAGACTCCCTGTTTGTAGTCCTACCTTCATTCTTACTTCAAGTAGAAGCTGTTCCCACAAATCCCAGAGCCTTTAAAGAATTCTGGGATGTAAATTGTTTTGCACCTAAGCTTTCTGCATTCCTGACAAGATTCAGCTTTCCCAGCCAGGTATGCTTGTTTGTAGAAGCTGTTCCAGCTACCTTTCTTGATAACTGAGGAAAACTTTTAAATGGCAAATAAATATCTTCCTTCAGGAAAAAAGTATGTACAAATAGCATTACTAAGAATAACTAAATAATGGTTTTGAAATAGCATTAATATCAAGCTATTCTAGGAACATGAATAGAAAACTGAAGTACTCAGCAACTATTATTATTTATTGCTACAAAATTGCTTGATAGCACATCATTTTTACAATGTATGGCTCACTGTGTGTTCATGGTGTCCAAGCTCTAACCAGAGGCACTAGGGCTCCATGAAGGTAAAATATCAGCTTCCTTAGCAAGAGGAAACTGAGACTGAGAGTAAGAGGAAGCTGACCTCACCCTGACACTATCAGATGTAAAGAAGACAAAACAACTTAAAATAAGCTTGAACAAGTGGTGTGAAAATTAGTGTCCACACTAGCGGTTGTAATAGCCTTTCTTATACTTTAGAATATATGAAGATGAAGGAGATTCTGATGAAGAACTTATTCCTGATGGAGTCTTTTTTTCATCAAAAAAGAAAGCACAACTAACTTTTTTCGTAACAGAAGTGGATTGTGTAGAAGTCTTCTACTAGAACACAAATTGTCCTGTGCATTGTGTTCAATAACCCAAATATCAAAGATATTTGTGGCTGTGGAGAAAGCTTTACTATTTGAAAGCCCAGGACTACATGTTTGGTTATAGCACCACAAATGCTCATGGTAGCCTTGAGGCTTCTCTTAGTAGGGAAATCAAGCTCCTAGGATTTATAATACATAGCTACCTTATGAGGAAAATAAAATAATGCATTTCAGGGAAAATACAACAGCCTCACAATTTGTGATACTTATCCCATCAAAAAAAGCCAAAATCAGAGATGGGAACTAAGAGGGTAAATAGCTTAGCATTTCTAATATCTGTATATAAAATAATGAATTGAATTTTAGCTAATTCCTAAAGGAACATGCTGGGTTTTTTTTTAATTCTCTTTAGCACTATAATATTTTATTTTTATAACAGATACATCTGGTAGTAACTGGTCCACTATGTTAATAGATTTCCCATTTAGCTATGAGAGTTTGGGGAATCTTTTGTATCCAATGTGTTGCAACATGCAGATATTGTCTCCTACCATTAATCGTTCAATCTACAATTATTATCAAACAAGTGTTTATTTATTTTATGCTTGTAGCCATTTTTTGTGGCCATCCTAATTACTATATATTTCTTCAGGTTCACTTAATTTCTTGCCTTGTTGCTTTGTTATCTTATTGTTGCTGTTATTGCATTTGGGGTTATAAGGAGAATGGCCATCACATCAGAAAAAGTATTTTGGCTCTTTGTACCAGGAAGAAAGACATAGTCTCTGCTGTCAAGAGATTCATAGACATTTCTATGTGACACAGACAAAAAAGGGAAAGGGAGATAAACAAAATAATGGTATAAAAGAAGGCATAATATCTATTTTACCAGTAACATCTTAAAAAAAAAAAAAAAGGAGAGTTGGGAGAGAGAAAGATCCTAAAATGTTAAAAAGTATAAAACAATACTATTTTGTCTGAGAATTGGGCTTTACAATTATTGAACAATAAAGACTGAATAAATTATTTAGTTTTGCTTATATGGAAGGTCTCAAAATATCCCATTCATCATTTTATTAGTAAACAACTCCACTCTGTGGAACCAAATCCACAATTCAATTTGGGATTAGTAAAGCCATGTCCTCAGCAGCAGCACCAGTGTCAGGCAAACCCTTGACCTCAGTCTTCTTCATGCTTCTGTCTCAGCTACTAATGCCAAGAGTGTCAATCCACATTTCTTCCAATCACATTCTTTCCTGTTTTAACAAGGATTTCAGTTTTTTTAACCCTGATACTGGGAGACAAACAGAACATCTGACTTATATACTTAAATACTAACTATATCATCCCACACTTTTGCTGTGTGTATTTTGTTTCAGGGGATATTAACATGCCAAAGATAAATGTGTTAATAATGGAAACTGTCTACAAGATGTAGACTGAGTCAGGCTCAAGGAACTTTTCTTTATACCCTTGTAAATGACAGCTAGATTGAGTCCGTCAACTATAATTGTGCAACTGTGCAATTGGGATTGTGAGAGACATCGTTATTTTTTCAGAGAGAGAAGTAGAGAGAAGACAAATAAATGAAACTCAGAAATGAGAGATTAAATTTTGCAGTGGATAAGGCAACAGCTGTCCATTTCTGGAAGGTTTTTTTGAGGAACTCTGTCATTCACCTTTGCATTCTTTGGTGTACATACCTTACACATACTAAAGTGCTTAATATATGTAAGTTGTTGGGTTAAGCCAATCCTGATGGGTTTAGTGCCCTTTATTAGTCCACCAATGGGGTGCCAATACAAAGTACCAGAAAGCTTTTGGCTTTTATAATGAGGATTTATTTTGGGAGTAAAAGCTTATAGTTCCAAGGCCAAATCAAGGCATCAGCAGAGATGCTTTCTCACCAGTCAACTACTGTTGATCCCAATGTGTTGCCATGTGGTGAAGCAAAATATCCTCTAATCTCTGTGAGGTTTCAGCCTTCCCCTCTGGGCCTCCTTTCTCAGGCTCAGCTGCTCTGCTCTCTTACAGATTTCAGATGTAAGCTATCAGGTAAAATGGCCCATCTCTCCCCAGAGCCTCAGCTTTTTGAGTCTTCTCCTTTCTGTCACATGAGAGGATCAAAAATGACAGAGATCTCTCTTCCTGAGTGTCTGTATAGGTGTCTGTTTATATTAGACCCAGCAAGGGGGAGGAAACAACCTGAGTCACGCCCACTGACATAGTTTAATCAAAAGCCCTAGGTAATCTAATCAAAGACACCTCAACTGAATGTAATGCAATCAAGGGTATCAAACCCAGAGGAATAGATTAGATTACAAACATAATCTTTCTCTTTTTGGGATTCATAACATAATCTCAAACTGCCACAGGCTCCTTTCCCTTAGGGTCTTGGTGGTTATCTATGATTGTCAGGGCAAGTCATACAACCAGTCTTTTAGGATGGAGACCCAATTGCCAAGTTCTGCCTGGGAAGAACAACTTACAACAGTATCTGGTGCAGGAGGTACTCAGAACAAGGTAAGTGAATGAATGCTTTCAACACTGAGGTGAAATGACTCACTGAAACTTGCAAGCACATTGATCTGTTTTACAGGCTTTTAATTTCTCCCTAAAGTGAACTTTGAGCTAAAGAAACCATATTTTTAGCAAATGTAGATGAAATTAAACAGTATCAGAGATTATCACATGTTATTGTGAAAAATGAGTGCCAAACTATTCATTTGAACAAGAGTAAGGATTTGAATTTCAATCAATCCAATTGTTTCAGAGCAAGAAGAGGAAACTCAACATTGCTTAAATTTTCTTTTACAAACAATTTTATAAATTAGGGAAGTCCTTGTCTCAAAAAATTAACATTATTTTTCTTTAAAAGCACTATTTTTATAGACTGCTATATGGTTTGTTTGAGTTACATAAAATGTTTTTATGCTGAACTTTAACTCTTAAAATACTTTAACATATTTATCTTCCATTTGAATCTGCCATTTCCTGCAAATATTAGAAGATGACATATTATGCACACTAATTTAATTAATGCAGGGATTTTTTCCCAATAAAACAAGCACATGGTAATTCTTTTTTTTTGCTTTAGGTTTATGTAATGATAGAGAGGAAATTGAAATTTCATTATATTTAGTTTCAAATGAAATTCCTTGGTTTTCAGCATGTTAAATTTTGTGATCAGCTAGAGAAATAATAAAAAATTATAAAGTAAGTTAGAATTTGAATGTTGTTTCATATGCATTATATATCTATTACAAGTATTATCAGATGGAGCTTTTTGTATAGCTGGAAGCTATAAAAAATATTTTTGAAGTAGTTATTTACCTGCATCATCTGCTTAGGAATAAGTGGTTTTCAGCAGCATTCTAACTTACATTATGTTTGCTACTTCTAACCCAGAGAGTCTTGGCTTTGGAACATCTTTGTTTAGAACAACGAAGGCTGTTTAGTTAAAACACAAGAATATGTAAAATAAAATCTTAAAATAATGATCATAGATAAATCTTCTAGTCTCCCTGAAAAGTATGGTTCTTTATAGCTCTCTAGAGTTAATAATATGATCTTCTGGAGGAGAATCCCACAGTAAAGACCTGCCAATTTATCAAACACACACACAAGCGATTGGTTGACTCCTAATATATTTCCGTAAAGTAGCTTATAGAAAATACTACTACATTATGTCAAATAATGGACCTCAAAATCACCTGAGGAACTTGTTGAAAATGCACAGATCCTACCCTCTGAGATTTGGTTTCCATGGAGAATAAGGTTTCTGCATTTTGAAAGAACTCCCCTGGAGAGTCTGATGTTCTGTATAAACCCAGAGGATCATTAATGGTTTATACAGCTCAGAACAGCAGAGTCTCAAACCCTAATGCATACGTGAATCATCTAGGGATCTTGTTAAACTGCAGCTGTTGATTCAGTAAGTCTGCACTGGGAACTGGGATTCTGTATTTATAATAACCTGCCAGGTGACTCCAATGTTGCTTGTCTGTGACCCTTGCTTTGTGTAACAAGGATGGGTATTTTTCCTAGCCATGTTGTAGGGCCACTACTACCTGTTAGCTTACTTACAGAGTAATTGCTTTGAAGTACTCTACCAGATATTGTAGTAGTAATGTGTATTAACATTGTGTTGTGAAAAGAATATTCATACAATAAGCACTTACTGAACACTCACTATGTGCTAGACTGTATGGCTTTGCCACTCTAACTCTTCTTAGCCCATCCTCTGGAGGCCAAAATTTATTTGTCTCCTTTAGGAGACATCACCTTCTCCAAGAAGCCTTGCCTGCTCTGGCCTTTTTGGTGCTCTCTCATTGTGTACTATGCTTACTTTACTCATAGCAGTATATTGGGTCACATTTATCTAGTTACTTCTCTCTCTTAGAATCTAGGGCTCTTGATTGTACTTTAGAGCCTATTAACACAGTTTTCACCTGAAACGACAATCAGTAAATATATAGTAGAATTACTTAACTAATTAATCCAATGAGGTGACATAGCAAAGCCTTAAGCACTAACTCCCCTTCCCTACCTAAATTGAACACAGATCTCTTGCTGGGTAAAGAGAATGAGAAGAGCTTTGGGTTCTTGCCTGCTTCTGCAAGACTTCCTTTGCTGGCTTGACCCAGAATGTTTTGGCAAGGTGATGACATTCATGTGGGCTCTTCACAATCAGAAATAAATAGGAGAACTATTGGTCAATTACAGCAGGGAGCATGACCAGTTTAAAATGCAGCAACAGAACACTTACGTGGACACAGAGGGCCCTTGGCATGACCATGGTTTCCCTTCTTGAAGTACAGGATTTGGAAATCATTCCCACAGCCCAGCTCAGTGTCCATGGACCTGCCAAGACAAACAGAGCATGTATGAACTGTGGCAGCACCTGCGGTAGTTCCTCATTCTGCTTCTACTCGTGTGTTTAGCTCCATAAATCGCAATCAAGCCTATAAGCAGTTAACATATTTAAGGTTTACTGATTGCCTTGTGACCTTACCTCTCACAGGGCCAGAAGAATGATGGCGAAATGAAATGAGTGGCAGGAGCAGCTGTGGAGTTGCTTATGAGTCATGGTGTGAGAATTGCCTTTGAAAAATCTGTTGTCTCTATTTCCAATATTCAATATTCAGTAGGATGAATTCATTTCCATGTATTTCCTTGATGGGAATTCCCTATTCTTCACATGGTGCTTTTATAATAATCTCATACCTGAAAGAGACACTGAAAAAAGAATAAACAGAAAGTAATAGGTGTGAGAGTGATTGTTATTCTGGATAGTTAGAGGGCCCAAAATGTGATGAGACAGACTTTTGGGTAAATTCTGTTTTTTCATATTGTCATTTATTCAGCACATGTCTATTGCAGGCCTACTATGTGTAAGATATGCTGCAGGTAGTAGGAGATACAAAGATCTTTGTGTTGTAGTCACAGCTCGCAAGGAATTTCAACTAGCCAGTAGTTTGAAATTTGAACTGGAGCTATTTCCAAAGCAACTTGGACATTTTCCAGCCCAGTGTAAATTTTCTTTACCCCTTTGTCTCTCTTCTCCACAAAGAACTTTTAATCTCCAGAACTGGACTGAAACTGTTTGCATCTCCATTTCCCCCAGATCACCAGAGTGATCTCTAGGCTGAATTCATGACTGTCTTCAGACATGTCCTCTCAACACATGGCCTTAACAGGGATCCTTTTCTGGATTTTGTCAGTCTTTCTTACCTAGGCCAGACCTTCTGCTTATTCTTGCATGACCTTGGATAGAACTTTCTCATGTCCAATTCAGATACCCTTTAGACTAGTGGTTCTCAGAATGTGGTCTGCAGATCTCTAGTGGTTTCTGAGATGTTTTCAGGGCATCTGTGAGATCAAAACAAGGATAATACCAAGACATTATTTGTTCTTTCATTGCATTGACATTTGCACTGATGGTGCCAAAGCAATGGTGGGCAAAACCACTTGTACCTTAGCACAAAACAGGCAATGACAATGAACTGTACTAGGAGTCCTTGTATTCTTCCCTGCCACACATTCAATGAAAAACAAGATGCCACCTTCATGTAACAATGTCCTTGATGAAGCAGTAAAAGTTCAATTCTATTAAATCCCAACCCTTGAATATATATCTTTTTTTAAAACAATTTATTGAGGTATATCATTCGTATATGAACATACATAAACAATAAGTGTTCAGTAAACATTGTGAACAAACATGCATCACATCATGCAGGGCTCCCACACGTCACCCCACCACAAATACTTTGCATTGTTGTGAAACATTTGTTAACAAATTATGAAAGAGCATCGTTAAAGTATTACTACTAATTATAGTCCATATCTTACTCCCCTATACTTTTTTTTAAGGTTTTATTTATTTATTTATTTATTTATTTATTTATTTATTTATTTATTTATTTACTTACTTACTTACTTACTTTTATCCATTTTTATCTCCCCACCCTGTTTTTGGTGTTTTTGTGTCCATTCACTAGGCAACTCTCTGTGTCTGTTTCCTGATCTCTCTTCTCATCCTTTTCCTCTTGTCTTCACTGGGATTTGAACCTCAGAACCTCCGATGTGGGAGAGAGATGTCCTACCGCCTGCACCAGCTTAGTTCCTGGTTTTTCGGCGCATCTTGTCTTGGCTCTCCCTTGTGTCACTCTCCTGTTATGTCATCATCTTGCTGCATGACTCGTGGAGTCTGACGGCATACCCACACATGGAGCCTGGCAGTGCACCGGCGCGTAGGCCCTAGGGGGCCCACCTGCTTGTGGGGCCTGGCAGCGTACCCGTGTATGGGGCCTTGGGGGCTTACCCACTTGCAGGGCCTGGCGGCACACCTGCTTGCAGGGCCTGGCAGCGCATCCATGAGTGGGTTCTGGGGGCGCTCACCTGCTTGCGGGGCCTGACGGCACACCTGCGCACGGGGCCTGGTGGCCCACGTGCCTTCTATATTTTTCTTTTTTTTCTTTTTACCGGGAGGTCCTGGGGATAGAACCCAGATCCCTCCATATGGGAAATGGATGCCCAACCATTTGAGCCACATCCGTCCCCCTGTTATATCCCTTAAGGTTGACCAAAGATACCTAGAGTTACAGTTATTTCCCATACAGGATGGTCATATAATAAATCAGGCTTCGTTTATCACCAGCATCCTAAAAACCAGACCTAGGGAGAAAAACTAGGTCTGGGGACACATTCATGGTTTCTTAAATAGTGAATGTTTAGCCTACCCTGATTATCACAAAATCAGGACAGGGAGAATATTCTTTTTAATAATCTACGTGACAAAATGAGAAGTATGCAGGAAACACTTCAGTTGAATACTGAAGTGTAATGTTTGCCTTGAGAAAGCATTTGACAATTTGAATTGCAACATCATTTTTACTTTAAAGAAGGATGACACACAAACTGTGTTATTGAGATTTCCGTCTTTGGCAGGCATTTTCTAGAATAATGAACAAATCAGGTCTATCCCTTCAAGGAAGACAATTGACAGCTTTCAAGGGAAAATTAGAATGTTGAGAAACTTCCATCCACCACCATGAATTTAACAGCCTCCCAATACATAGACTTCTCTGATTGGTGATAGTAACTAATGCAATTTTTTGTATTATATAATGAAATATGTCAAATATTTGGAAGATCTCCATTAACTCAGTGGATCAATAATTCCAAATGACCAATGCATGATGTGACAAGATCAGGTGGAGGTAAAAGATCCATTGAAACTGTAAAATAGGCCAGTGGATCTTAATGTAACAGAGTATGAAAAGTTCATCACTATAGTTTCATATTCCATACTGCAACTTTAAGAAACTACCACTCGTGGAGTTTTAATGTAGTCTCAAAGAATAATATCCAAAATTATCTGAAAAGGCAATTTAAATATTCTTCCCTTTTCAATCTACAAATCTTGATTTTCTTCATACATTTCAATCAACACAGCACGTCACAATAGATTGAATGTAGAAGCACATATGAAATACAGTTATCTTCTTTTAATCCCAGACGTTAAAGAGATTTACAGAAATGGAAAATAATGTCACTATTCTCACTATATTATTTTTGTTTTAGAAATGAGTTAGTTTTATAAAGATATTATTTATTAATATGCAATTGGTTTGTCATTATTTTTAAATGAATTAATGAATTAACACTTTAAAGACCTCACTTTTAATAACTATTGTGGTAAATACCTATAGATAAAACCCAAATAAATGAATAATTTTGAAGTCATCAGTCATTTTTAGGAGTATAAAGATCCTAAGACCAAAACATTTGACAATTGCTGTTTTAGGTACTACACTCTTGAATGCTAATGACAGTCTAAATCAAATTCTAGTTAGCTACAGCTTTGGAGTTGGTCATTTAAATCAGCCCTTCCCTGATGGGTGCAATCTTTCTGATATGATTGACTTCCCCTGGTCCCTGCGCTAACCAGCCTCATTTTGCTTCTTTTTGCAACCAGAACTCTCAGCATGCTCTGTGGCTGGGATAGTGGCATTTATCCCATTTGTGTGAAGACATTATTGGCATTTTCTGTTACCCCAATTCTCTGCTACAATAAATGTTCAGTGCAATCTACTGAACTTTCTTGAATTGACTACTTGAAATATTTATAAATTTGTACTGTTGACCCTTCTTTAATTATGTAAAATCTCAATAAAATTTTTTTATGATTCTTCTCAAAATGGAAGCACCATGATGTATTTTCTATGTATGTGTGTGTGTATGCATGCATTGCATATATGCAATTCATATATGTGTGAATTGTAGTTAAACAAGACATAGTACTGGGAATCTGGATGGGGTTCCTTCATTCTCCTGATAAGGAAAATGATTCCCTAAGAGATTAAATGTCTTGCTCAAGGCTACATAAGTTAGTGACATCGTCAAAATAAAGTCTCCAATTTGCAAATACCTTCAAATCCAGAGCAAAATAATGGAGTTTATGCATTTTTTAAAAGTCTATACTCATGTCATTTGGAGGGCATTTTTCACCTATGTCTGCCTTCTTTATCTGTAGTTTTATTTATGAACAACCTGGGACAAGAAACTGCTTATTCTAGTTTAGTCAAGTACAGTAAAACCTCAGATGACTAGAGCCATGGAGAAGCAGGGGCATTCTAGACAGCCATATTTTCTGGGTACATTAGACGTATTCAGTATCAAATAAAACAGTTTCAGTAAAAATGCTGCCAATACAAGCAAAGTATTTGGGACCTCCAATTATGAATTCTAATCTGGTTCCCTTACTTTTATTAATGTGGCAATGCTTCAGATCCAATTACACCCTTTAGCTATCAAAACATCTATTTTAACTATTTCAGGTGGAACTCATTCTAAAAGGTACCACATGTTTTTCCTTCATCTAATCAGAGTCTTATAAAGATGATTTAGATATGTTAACGACATGGGATCATTATTATGAATATTATTTATTTCGATCAAATACAGAAAAGGCATTTAGTCCAATTGGAAATATAAGAGCTTTTTCCTCCTTCATTAAATGGCTTCAGAGCTTTTTCTTTTTTTACATTTTTGTGGTTGTTTGTTGAGGTACCAGGGCTGGAGATTGAACCCGGGACCTTGTAAGTGAGAAGCTGACACTCAACCACTGAGCCACATCCATTGGCTTCACTGAGTTAGGTTTTTCATTTGATTTCTTGTTGTTTATCTTTGTTTTTAGGAGGCACTAGGAACCAAATCTGAGATGTCCCATGTGGGAAGCAGGTGCTCAACTGCTTGAGCCACATCTGCTCTCTTTCGTGTGTTTTTAAATTTTTATTCCCCTCCTCTCTTCTTTGGCATTGCATCAACTATAACTGTAAAATCTTCCTTTATATAGCCTGTTTGTCTCCCTATTTCTAATTTCCTGCAAACCAAATAGCAAAGCTTATTAGAATTTTTGACAGTTAGGCTAATGTGTCAACTGGGCCAGGTAATAGTGCCCAGTTGTTTGGTCAAGTAAGCACTGGGCTAATTGTAATACAGGAACGTTTCATGGGCTTTAATCATCAGTGAACTGATTGCATAGATGGCTGATTACATCTACAATCAACCAAGGAGATTGCTGTCAGCAGTTAGTGCCGTCTTATCCAATCAGTTGAATGCCTTAAAAGGGGAAGTGATTTCAGCATTCAGAAACAGAATTTCCCAGCTCCACTTTGAACAGCCAACATCTCCTGGGAACACATCAAGGACCTTCATTGGAGTCCCTGGTTTGCAAACTGCCTGCGCAGTTTGAACTTGTGCATCCCCACGGTCATGTGAGAGAATTTTATAAAATCTCATATTGTTTATAGATATGTCCTGTTGGTTCTGTTTCCCTAGAGAACTCTGACTAATATAAACTGTATAAAATTAAGCAAAAAGACTCTGACAAAGGATTCTAGACACTTTAATGTAAAGAACTGTTAGTGAACTTTATTTTTTACTGTAATTTGACCCCTCAAAATACAGGAACTAATTTACAGTTTCTTCAGATAAATAAATTCTGAATATGTGAGGAATTGAAGTATAATCATTATTTATCTAATACTTGTGTTTGTAGTTAATAAACAGAGATTTGGGAAACCAAAACAGCTTTACTTCTGCTTTCTTTTCTGAGTAATCCTGATAAACCGACTATCTAACTTAGATTTTACATGTGCATTTCTATGAGTTCTTTAAAAAGTATATATTTTCATATCCTGTGTAAATGTTTATAAAAAGAATCTGTCTATGGTTCAAAAGCAATTTAGTCCAACAGAAAAGTAGGCAGAAACACGTCCTACACAGGCTTTGGCCCATGAGTGTTTTTCTGAAAGAGCTGGGATGTTTACATTCTTACAAAAGAAGGAAAAGCAGAGAATACCATTCCATATTTGTGCATGTTAGTTTTCTCACATCATGGTGGGTGCTTCATAACAGCTCAGAGCAGTTATAGTGCGGCATCGTGTCTGCTTGTAGAATCACATTGGTATGCAGATTAAGTAGGTAGCCCCATGGATTTGGCCCCTCATTCCTGTCAAAGGCGGTTATTACTCTGGGAATCTTTCCAAGGTTGCCACCAGGAATACTTTTTACTTTTATGGCAACTTGGTCCCTAAGGGTAAAAACAATCATCCAAAAGGAAAACTACACCCCCCGTCCCACCCCTGCTATCTGGACATAAATTAGTGACAAGATCAAAAAAGTTCATAGTCCTCAAACCAAAAGCCAACATGTAAACAGGCCATGGAGCCGGAATTGAGGTGGTGAATCTAGAATAACCAAGAAATACTGGTGACCATTTGCATTTGCACCCATGACCTGATTTGAATATACAGTTTAAGATTTATTTCCATTATTTAGATAATTTGTAGAAATGAATATCTTATTTGATTCTTTATATCCTTATCAATGCTTTGATGGAGAAAAGCCTCACTTCCTATTAGGAATCATCTACTCTTTTAGGGCATTGGTCTGAGACAGCTTAGTTATATATTAGTTAGTTATTTTAACTAGACTTTAAAGGAATTTAGTAGGTGCTTAAAGAATTGTGGAAAGATCTAGAAGGACAAGCTCTAGGCTAGGCCTCCAGGAATGATTACAAACAACACTGCAGAAATGGCTACACATAGGAATGGCTACCTTTGCTACAGTCAGAAACTGGGGAGTTAGGCAGCCACTGAGTCTACTGTTGGATCCAGGGTAATATATCTTAGCTGTGATCTGGGACAAGGAAGCTTCCAGTAGAACTGCTGAATCCAGAGTAAAGCATACTTCCTAGATCTGTACCATCAAAATGGAGATTGCACCGCCCAGTGCCTCTCTCTGGGAAATGTGGCTTAATCTTCTCAGCCTCTGCAGTATACCAGGCTTACCAGAAGAAGCTTGGAACACAAGTCAAGCAAGCCAGTCTACTCTTTTGTCATGGTCTTCTCTGATAAGTTAATGTAGTCAATTATTAGTTCCATTTCTTAAATATTTACTCTGTATTCTAGATATTGTCTCAAGTTCTTTTTCCATTTTATTGTTTGAATTTCTGCACTATCCAGGATGTTTTGCATCCTACAATAAAGACTTTCCTAGGGTTATTTTTGTTTCTATTCCATTGTATCCTGGTCCTTGTTGTTTTCTTTTGCTTCCTCATCCTTAAACTATTTGCTGTTGGTTTCCAAAAATGTTGAACCACTGTGAACATGAATTCCCAATAACTTGTGTACTAGGAATCTGCCTGATATAGAGCCAAGGTTGGAGTTCAGAATCTGGACAGAAAGTCCTTTAAAATAGAATTATTCATTCACTTATTTTTTAATATTTGGCTACCATCCTCCTGGCTCTTGCTGTGCTTCCCCATGACCATTCTGACTATTTGTCTAGCATCAGTTGAAGAATACAGACCAATCTAGGGATTTGGTTTTAGAGCCAACTGGGGTAGAGGAATGCTTATTAAGTCTTGTCTCAGAGATATGAGGGAAGTTTTGTCAAAGGCCTAAAGTGGAAAAGTAAAGAAGGGCTGGAGCTTCAGAGAGCTGCTAGATCATGGGCTCTTTTCCAGTTTAAGTCAAAATGTTTTAATCTCTAAATCTTTCATTTTTCTTAAAGATCAGCTCTCTTGCTCTCTCTTAGTTATATCCAGGTTCCTGAGACTTTATTTTATGGATTGGGAGAAATAACCCCAGAAATAACCTTTACAACCAACCCTATATATGTTTTATGTGACTGAGGACCATTTTCCAGTGGATGGCAGGAAGGCCAAGCACCCAACCCCTTAGTGCTATCAGCTTCTGTCAGCTTTGCCTTCCTCCTGTCAGGGACTGTGGAAAGCGAACTGTGAACATCAAGCAGCTTGGGGTTTCTTTATTTCTTTCCTTTTCTTATTATTGTTGATTTGTTTTTTGAATGTCCTCCCTTGCTTCACACTGACCACAGGGTTCGGAGAAGCATTTGTTATCTGTATAACAAGGCAAGGCGTTTGGCTGGTGCCTGCCTGGTGTTTTACAGGGGACAGAGCTGTCAGATCTCACTTACTGTAGCTGATAGACAAGAGTACTTGGTTTCCCTTTTTCTCTGTGAGGAGCTTTGCATGAGCATCACAGGGTGTTGGTGGCCGCATCAGCGTGGGGAGTAGCTCCCGTCTGTCGGTGTGGGCTTGCTGGCTATAAACCCCAGGGCCTCCAGCACTGCACATTATCTCAAGAAAGGTGTCAAGAGGTAAAAAAAAAAAAAAAAAGAAAAAAAAATTATGTTTTTTCTTTCTTTTTCGTATATTTTAATAGGTGGAATTTATAGAGGAGATTTTGTTAGTTCTACTATTTGCCCTGACATCTTCCAAGAGAACCTGTCCATGAGTTATACATTAAAATGAAGCTCATGAGATAAGATTTAGTTCCACTGACAGCAAACAGAAACAATGATTCCGTTTAAGGACAAGATTAAGCTTCTCAGTCTCTGTAATACATAAGGTACACCAGAAGAAGCTTGGAACAGAATAGGTTAAGGACAAGGTTTTATGAGATTTCAAATCAAATGCCTGCTTTCTAGTCAATCGTGGAAGGTTTAGAAATGGAGAGATAATAAGAGTACAAAAAAAGGAGATCATTTCATTCTGCCAGGGAATTGTTCACTCCCTGAAACACTTCTCTGATTAATTCTATGAAATGTAAATAATGTTTCCCAGATAAGCCTGAACTTTCCGTTTTCACTTTGTTGCAGTAAAATAAATCTTTCCTGGCACAGAGAAAGAAACAGTAGGTAAGAGAGCAAAGTGTTTGGTAAATATTTACATTACCAATATCTTTAGTTATGTGGTCTGATTAAATTGAGAGAAACTGAAAGGGAATGGAATATTTTATGGATAGAAACTCATTCATGTGTCTAATATATTAGGTGTGGAATGAGCTCTCTAAGGCAGTGTTCTCAAAGAAAAGGAATTACATTGCATGCTCATGTAGGTATGTAATATCAAATCACAGTTTGCAAAGAATAATTATGCTAAATTTTGAATTTGAAAACTTTGGGTCATAATATTGAAAATTATTCATTGTCTGAAGAATATTTTAAATATAATGCTAATGGATGATAAAAAGGAAAAAGAAGAAGGAGAAAGCAAAACAAAACCTGTTTTTCTCAACCACTACTCTTTGGACTGATCAGACAAATTTTTTGTCACCTTTGCCCAGTCCCTTCCATTTCCACTCTGACTTTACTCACCATCGATGCCAATTGTAGTTACACAACTCTTCTCTCCACTTTCTCTCCTTACTCTAACGCTCATGGGATATAACTTATACCATTGACTAGGGAGGCAATTTTTGTAATGGTTCAAAAGCACAGGCTCTGGAGTCAGACCTCCTGGGTTCAAGTTCTGGTATGAAATGTGTAATCACTGAGAGAAAAAGACAGATAAAACATTATTTATCTTAGACTATAATGAGATAATGCCAAATATCTGGACAAAAATTGAAAATAAATCCAGATGTTTTCAAATGTAGACAAAGCACCAGCATTTTTACAGCTATTCATTTTACTTTGCATACTCCCTCCATTTATATACGTGTGTGTATATTGGAAGCCAAGGCATATGTATTCACTTGCCCTTTCTTGAGCACCTCTATGAGCTGTCTGTACATCTAGCAAGGAGATTTACAAACATGATCTCTAGTCCTCATTAACAATCCTGACAGATTTAATTTATTAACCCCAATGTTTCTCTTCAGAAAACCAAAGCTCAGGGTGAAAATCAGAGCAGCTCATCTAAGGTCACACAGTTAGTAAGCAGTAGAGCCACATAATTGAAAACCAGCTCTTTTCACCTTAGAGTCTATGCTCTTTCTACTATAACACGTACTTTAATGAAGCTAGGACTAATGGCCTAAGGAGGAAACTGGTTGATAAATTCACTGATAAAACTGTCAATATAAATGACATTTCTCCTTTTAATCATATTCAGACTTATATTTCAGTGCCATTAATTGCATTCACAATGTTGTGCTACTGTCACCACTATCCATTACCAAACATTTCCATCATTCCAAATAGGAACCCTGTACGTTTTAAGCCTTAACTTCTCATTCCCTATCCCCATTCTGTCCCCTGGTAACCTATATTCTAGTTTCTGACTCTATGAGTTTGCTTATTCTAAATGTTTCAAATCAGTGAGATCATATAATATTTGTCCTTCGCTGTTTGGCTATTTCACTCAACATGATGTTTTCAAGGGTCATCCATGTTTTGGCATATGTCAGGACTTCATCTCTTTTTATGGCTGAATAATATTCCATTGTATGTATCGACCACATTTTATTAATCCACTCATTGGTTTATGGACACTTGGGTTGCTTCTATCTAAACTTATTCTTAATACTGATTTCATTTTCACAAGTAACATTTCCAAAAGTTAACATTTTTACTCAAAAACATAATAACATTTTTACTCAATTACAAAGATTAATAAAATATGTAATTATACACAATATAAGGTAAGCACTTTGTGTATACTAATAAATGTTTATCCTTCATAGTATACCCATGAACAGGACCATCTTGGTGAAACTGGTGATTGCAAGGGATATGTTTAGGCTTAACAGACTCTGTAATACAATCTTTATTTGGCTTAATAGTTCTTTTAAAAATGCAGAAATATTAGTCCTTCAGAAAAACTTTTGTGGCAAAGAAAGTACCACTATATTTAACATGATTCTTGAGGGAGAACTATAGCCTGCTGTTCAGGCAAACCTAAAAGGTCAGTGAAACACAAACATAGCAGTTGATTCTGAATGTGGACCTCAGAATGTATGCTCTGAAGGAATGCTGACAACTCTTGCCATAATGCCTTTGCTTTTTTGGATACCATTAAAAATTCCACTTGACAAGCATAATGATGATCTGCACTTTTCCCATCAAGCAACACATGTGTAGATGAGAGAAAGCTCTGTTATTTTGGGGATTTATTTACTTTTCATCTTGCTCTGCAAAGCCACAAAGCTGCTTAACACTTGAATAACTTAATGCTGATAAAGGGAACCCCAACCAGATTGGGTCTTACAGGATGCAGAGTCCAAGGACATATCTGTTTTATTAGCATAAAACTTCTTCAGTCATCCAAAAGATGAATAGGTATTTCCACTTTGGACTCAAGCACAACTGAATCCATTGAATGAATGGTTTTATGCTTCAAAAATATGCTTTGTTATCCATCAAATTTTATTTTATAAATAAAAATAAATTTGAATAAATGAAATGTGATCAAATAACTCTAACCCTAACTTTAATGTTCATTGTTGCTTACTATTTTATCCTTGACTATTGACTGCTCTCTCATGCTCCTTTATTTTCAATATAGGATCAACACTGAGCAAAGCAAATATATTTAGCAGTTAAATAGATTTTTTTTAAAAAATTAGGTGAATATTCTCTTCCACATTGCTTTTGTTGCTTCCTTAGTACCCTTGGAAATATTTAGTTCATTTAATATTTTGCAATAAATGTGTATGTTCTTCCAAAGAAAAGAGTAATGAGATTGGTGTCAGAAAAGGGAAAGGCCTCCTATAGACTATAATTTTTCTTTTTTTTTTAATGGTACTGGGGCTGGGGAATAAGCCTAGGACTTTGTATATGGGAAGCCTGTGCTCAACCACTGAGTCACATGGGCTTACCTGAGTTGTTCTTTTTCCGTTTGTTTGCTTGTTGTTTGTTTTTGTTTTTAGTTGGTACCAGGGACCCAAAACCAGGACCTCCCATGTGGGAAGCAGGCGCTCAACCCCTTGAGCCATGTTCACTCCTATATAGACTATAATTTTTGACAATAAAAAGAAAGACTTTGCCAGACCAAAACTAACTTAATCACTTTTCATTTCACAAGAGTGCCACTGCTTTGGGTCTTAAAGGTATTCTTTTGCTTTCAACACTATCATTTAAAATGTAATTACACTCAGAAATATAAACTTTAAACCTATAACAGTTAACACATCAATTAATATTTAAGACCTTAGCAGCTATTGGAGATAAATTGAAGTATGTTGCCTGCCCAATCAGAAATGAGCTTGGCTCTGAAAACATTCTTTAAGAAGTGCTGCTTACTTGGTTTTGACCTCTCTAGACTCTGTATCTTGATCTTAATAGTGAGAGAGGGTCCACCGTTGGTAGAAAATCTCTAGAATAATAGCTTAAAGTGTTCTTTAATAAGATAGTATGATCAGGATACAAAGATTCATTGAGAACTATTATACTCACATTATAAAATGAAATCTAAACACACTAATATCAGTTAAGATCCCAGGAGAAAATAGATGACATGCTCAAAGGAGTAATAAAGATAATGTAATGTAAGGACTGAAGGCAGGGCTAAGGGGACCCACAAGAGATGATGCACCCAAAAATTAAGAGCAGGAAGCCAATATTCCCCTTAGGCCTGCAAAGGGATAGTGTGTGTTATTGGCATATAACAAGAGTTAAGGCAGTGGAAGAGGGACTGACAGAAACTGTGCCTCTCTAGATGGAGGAACAGAGCTATGTCAAGCTATGGCCAAGCAGGTCCAGCAAGGAGAACATATACCCTGACCTCTCATTATGTTTACTGTTGCTCTCTTACTGTTCTTTTTGTTGACCAAATCCAGCCAGGAGCCAGAGTGTAAGGGAGCCCGGCCGATGCAATCTCTATAAACCAATTTCCCCAACCCAATACTGGGCAGAAAAGGGTAACGAATGGACCTGCAAGGCAGATGCAGAATAGCCAGCACAATATTTAACATAAAAATAGCTATGAGAGAAATAAACATCCTGTTATCCCTCACTAAGGAGCTGGCAGGAGCCGTCTACTCCTCTGAATCTCTCTTCTTCCAGGGTCTGAACATTCTCTACTTAGTATTTATTTGGTTGCTGTTCTACATCAGTCTGTGCTGGAATAGTGCCTTCCTTATAGCTGGACTATTTTTATTTTTTGCAAAATAATTTCTCAAGTTTTTGTTTGTTTTCTTTTGGCTAAAGTTTGCTTGGTCCCAAGACTTGAGAAGTTGATTTCAACCAAGGACATCTCTTTGATATACCCCTCAATATCCTGGCTGCTTAATTTCCTCATTATACTGGGATAAAAGACTGTACAGCATTCTCCTAAACTGATTGCCTTGTCCTCCATTTTCTTCTTACAGACACAGGGTTCTACCTACCTTGACAATAGAAAAAGATTTTAAAACTTACTTTAATAGGAGAAGGCATTGTCTGATTGAATTCAAACTTCATAATTGATGTGAAATAATTATTTTTAATGAATAATCAATTCAAACATTTAATGTCTTCTTTCCCCATTCTCTGTATTCTTTATTTTTTTCTGTTTCCTTAACCATAGATTCACTTTCCTTTTTTGCTGTGTATAAATTAAACATTGAAGTTGTGGTGATAATAAATTGTGTGAGTATGTGTGTGTGTGCAAGGGAGAGAGAGAGAGAGAGAGAGAGAGAGAGAGAGAGAGAATATGAGAGAGAATACGAGATCATCCTGTAGGTTAACAGGTGAATTAAAAAATCAGGGCTGATGTTGTAGTCTGCAGATCTATTTACCTCTGCAAAATAAAAGTTTCTCACAGATGGTGGCATAATTTTTACAAATTGTGTGATTCTAACTATCACCTCCCTTTTCACTCCACTCAGATTCGAAGTCAGAGCAAAGCCTCTGGGTCTGGGCTCTGTGAGGGGGATGAAGTGGTCTCTATCAATGGCAACCCTTGTACAGACCTCACCTATCCTGAAGTCATTAAGCTCATGGAAAGCATAACGGACTCTCTCCAAATGCTCATCAAAAGGTACAAAAGATTAGTCAGAATATATATTTTATCTTGAAGCTAGATGAGAATGGTTATAGTTTCTACTGCATACATGATCTGTCACTTATGGGGAGATTGGGAGTGCTTTGGGGAAGGTCAATATAGACAGACCACCATGTTTGAAAAGTGGCTGATTCTAATTAAATGAACTTTCTGGGTAATTGAGAATTAAATTGAAAATCTTTGTGCCTAGAACGTTTTTGAAAATCTTAGTAAGGTATTTTAGAATACTTCCTTAGAAAACTCACTATATTAAGCATAATTTAATATCTTTTTATAGGTAAAAAATTTGTGGTGGATCAGAATCACTCAGTTATCATTCCCATATTCACAGATGAATTTTAAAATGTCTAAATGTTAAACACTATACTGTACAATAATTTTCCATATAAAGAGGATGCCTAGGAAGAGAGAAAGAACAACAACAAAAAGCATCCAGATTCTTGCTTGCCAGGACCTCCACTAAAACCAATATTTGGAGATGGGCAGAAGTAGATTTTTGGAATAAAGTTTTTGTATTATCTTTTTTTTTTTTTTTTAAAGATTTTATTTATTTATTCATTTATCCCCCCATTGCTGCTTGTGCTCGCTGGGCCAGCCAACCACGCCGTGTGGGCGGGCCCGCCTTCACCAGGAGGCCCCGGGAACCGAACCCGGGGCCTCCCATATGGTAAATGGGAGCCCTACTGATTGAGCCACAGCCGCTTCCCAGTTTTTGTATTATCAATGCAAGTCATTTGTCAATTCCATCTCTCCAAATGCAATGCATCCAACTTAATCATTTAAAATTGCAGAAGTAAACTTTAAACATAAAAATAAAAGAAAACAACAATGCAGGCAACAACAACAAAAACTATAATGCCAACATTTTTACAGTATACAAATCACAGAACAGTCTGCCCTGATTTCATAACTGCAGCCCATCCAGCACATCATAAGGAATCTGGAAGAGAAAGCTCTGATTTCCTGGGGAACATCTTGAGGAAGATGTCACAGGACATCTCATACAGAATCTCTATACTGTCTCCACACGCTAGAGGTTTGCCTTAACTCTGCAGAAGCCCTCCAAGCAGCATTACCCCTCAGATAATCTTTCAGTATGATCCTATTTACATATAAACATAAACTCAATATGGCCAAAATCTTATGAAAATAAAGGAAATCTAGGAATATTCTTAAACATTCCATCTAAATATATACCATTGAGTCCAATGGTTAAGGCCTTAGAATCCTATGTATTTATAGAACTGCTATTCACTTTTAAAAAGGGACAGAAGGGATGTTGCCAAGTTTAGTCAATGTTTGCCATTATCAGGTATAAATCTCTGAGGTATTTGAAGCCTTCCACCTTTGTAAAAGCTTAATCATATCCAAAGTGTAGGGAGGACTCTTTTCTAATTTATTTCCTTTTATAGTGTCTATACTGATTTAATGGGGCCCAATATTTTGGAACAAATTTGTCATCTGGGATATCCCCTACTTATTCTTGTTTTGATTATGATGGCATTCATGGAGAAAATCCTTGGTGGTTTAAATCTGAGTATTAGATACACATTCACTTTCAAAAATAGATGGACTAGCTCTCTACTATTTTTGATAATTGGAATCATGGTTATTATTTTCTCTTAAGTATTTAATTTTGGCTTTTTACAAAATAAGTAATTAATTGGTGGGATGCAAAATGGAATCCCAAATTAAAATCAGCCCAAAGGTCATGATGATGATGATAATCATCATCATCATCCACTTTGAATATCTGAACAATGCTTCCTGTAATTAAATATTTCTCTCATTCAAATAACTGTCTTCTAATATTAGAGGACAGGCATCTTACTTTTCTTCGACTATTTTCCAGAGATAGCTGGGTAAGACTATCTTAAAAGACTCTTTTAACATTGTCTCTATTATTTTAAATTTCATTAAAATTATAGATATAAAAAAATAAAAGATTATGTAATTAAGACACAAATTGTGTGATTAAGTTTCCTATTTAAACTGAAGGGAAATGCACTTTTTAAGGTATGAAGTTTTAACCTCTCTCTCTCTGGTGTTTTATTATTATTATTATTATTTGTTTTGTTTTGTTTGTTTGTTTGTTTGAGGTACTGGGGCTGGGGATTGAACCTGGGACCTGGTCTTTGGGAAGCTGGCGCTCAACTACTGAGCCACATTGGTTTCCCTAAGTTGGTTTTTTTTTGTTTTTTTGCTTGTTGTTCTTTTTTATTTTATTTTTTTCAGGAGGCACCAGGAACTGAATCTAGGATCTCCCATGTGGGAGGTAATAGCTCAACCACTTGAGCCACATCCACTCCCACTCTGGTGTTTTTATGATTTTTATTACTGTATATACATTCTACTTTGGCTACCAATAAATATTAACATTTATCTGGCCCATTTTTCTGTATTCCAGTCAATAACACTGGAATAAATACAAACTACTCTTTTTCTCAGCTTCATAATTGATTGCTAACATAATTCAATGTGATTTAATCTACTTCCATTCCAAGGCCTTCCTAAATTAAAGCTCTCTGCTCTTTTGGTACCTTTAAATTCAGCTTAATAGAATTTATTCGTCATTTCCTGTATAAGAATGATCTAATTTGCTGTTGTTGCCTATGCCCTGTGGCATATCTCTGTTATTTTTGGAATACTAAAATTACCAGGAAGCTTTAGAGATTGTTTGTATCGAGAAAGCTAGATTTTGTTAGTTTGATTTTTGTTTTGTTTAGTTTTGTTTTGCCAAAAACTGTAAAAAACAAAGTAACTATTTTGAACATTGGTCTGAAATTCTACTACCACATAAATGCTAATGTAAATTCCCCTGAGTAGTATATAAGTAGGGCTCACTCCTTTCAACTGATGATCCCTGCATTAGCCAGGGTGCATTTTGAGGAAGGAGCAAAGCGGCAGAGAGAGTAACTGCTGCTGCTTAAAGAAACTTTACTAATGTGAGAAATGAAGGTATCTCCCACAGCTGTTCTGTGAATGACGCTTCTCTTCCAAAAGCATTTAGAGTTTAAATTAGAATTTTGGAAAGAAATTGTTTAACCCCTAAGCTAACATTTCTTCTTTTCCCAAACCCAAATTTGCAAAGCCAAACTGGGAAGGGTTAAGGTCAAAATCAAAAGACTCTGGTGAATCCTCTGAGCTCCTCAGCTTAGAGAAAAGGAACAATTTGACTTCAGAGATCCTATAAGGAAAATGTTCCAAGAGACAGGTTCAAATAAGAAAAGGGGAGACATCTCAGATTATAAATACCCCATGACTTAATGATTCATTGCCTCATGGAAAGGATTTCTCTTTACACAAGAGTACTAGGCTGGGGTCCACTTATTACAAAACACATGCTCCCTAGAGCTTTAAAGACAGCTTCTATTGCATTCCTTTCAAGAAAGCCCAGTCTCTAAAAGGATAACTTGAATTATCTGCAAGCTAAGATTGCTATGAAGATGCTGAACATGTTTATGTGACTTTACAATGTCCAGACCAAAACTGAAAGAGTTAGTCTGTAAGACATTGACCATAATGCTTTGCTACATTTTAGCAAACATGGTTACTGGGAAACACCCAAATAAGTTACAGATAATAGATACCTATGCTTTTTTAAAAATAAAAGCTGAATTTAGGACGGATGTAGCTTTCGTAATCTTTTGTAAGCATGTCGTGTGCTTTAAGAAGTTGTATTTGGAAGACCTTTAAATGATAAGAAGAGCATGTTGCCGATTTCTGCTTTCAAATATGCTGTAGTTGACATTTAGGAGGAAATATTTTGACTGTGTCATGTAGTAGACATCATAAAAGTGTCAGAAGTTCTTTGGCAGGTGTAACACACTCTGATTTAACTGTCTGGTGTTATTTTTCTGTGTGCAGACCATCCAGTGGAATAAATGAGACTTTGATCTCTGAAATGGAAAACAAAAACCAGGAGCATCTCACACATGAGGGATATGTGGAAAGTACCACCCTGGAGATTCGACCAGCCACAAAGACCCAGTACAGAGAGTTCTATATCGCCCCAGTCGGGAGTGGAGTTCCCCTAGCTGAGGACCAAGGAAGCGGTCGCCATTGTTCAGAGGGCATAAAAGAAGGAACAGGCCTGAGTTATCAAACAGTTCCCCAAATTCCTGACTCCCAAAGCAGACGCTTGACAGATGAGGGTATCTTAAGGGAGACGACAGAAGCGGGGCAGCCAGGCACTGTGGTTGAGCTACAACTGTCCCTTTCTCAGGACAGACACAAGGACATTAGTGTCCCTGTGGTGGCTCTCTTGGGAGCTGAAAAATCTAAGTCTCTGGCGCCAGACTCCAACTTACAACACGACGGACTTGTCCACATAAATTCAGTCCCCACTAATGAGAAAGGAGACTTTTCTCTGAGATCTAGCAAGATCATCCAGATCTCCAGTGGCAAAGAGTTGAGAGTGATCCAGGGAAGGGCAGCAGGAGACGCGGGACTGCCCCGAGTGGAAGTGATCCTGGACTGCTCTGACAGGCAGAAGACGGAAGGGTGCAGGCTGCAGGCAGGAAAGGGGTGTGTGGCTTCTCCAGTGGAAGGAGGGCAGTCAGAAGCACCTCCTTCTCTGGTATCCTTTGCAGTTTCATCAGAAGGCACAGAGCAGGAAGAAGAGCCACGCTTGGAAAGGGATCTCAGCAGACCTCACAAGCACAGAGCGAGGCACGCAAGTAAGTCCTGTCCCGGGTCAGGGTTGTCAGAAGGGGCTTGGTAGTTTAGGGCATTTTGCTGCTGCTTTGCCTGCATGTTTGTTTGTTTGTTTGTTTTTTCTTTTCAAGATTTTTCTTATATCTCTCATTGCCTTTTTATTTTTTTTTCTAAGTTTTAATGACTGCAAAAAACAACAAACTTGAAATGGTGGGGAAATACTAGTTTCTGAATTGGAAGCAATAAATTTGAACTTTATTGTAGATTTAAATGTTTTTGATGCACCTCTTTTTTATCCTCAAAGGTATAGGAGCTGTTAAAATGGCACTGTCAATATGACTCTTTGATTTGTTTTAGAATTCTATAATATTTCATTTTTAAGTAGCATAAGAGATTTTTTTAAAGTCATGTGGACTCTGAGTTTAAATGTCAAAAACTTGCTGCTGAAAGGTGTCTTTAAACTACAGGCTCCACCACTGATATTAAAAGCAGATCCAAGTTTTGAAAAAATATCATTGTGCGGCTTGATGATGCTTGCAGAAGTGAGTTTGATAGACAAGGACATGTGCAAAACTGAGCAGTTACATGATCCCCTCGTTCTGTAAGTCTTCACTCGACTGCACAGTGTTTCATCTACCTTCTAGACACAGAAGCCAGTCTCCAGATCCATGTGAAGGCATTCAAATGTCCCCAAACATAAAATATATTTACATTCAGGGCTTTTTATGGCATTGTGTTTTGCCCAAGGGAAATAGGACAGAAAGGAAAATGAAGATAAGGATTGCCATTAGGTTTTGTGATTTTTTTTCTTTCATATATATATATATTGAGATGTAAAGGCTGACTGGCAAAGGCACTTGAATATATGAGTGATACACAACAGCGATGAACTCAGGGTATTCAAAGCAGTGTAATAATTCCTTTAATCTATTGTTATTCCTTTCAAAGCATATTTTTAGCATAACCATTTGTAGCTTTATTGGCAAGTGCTGTTAGTCATTCCTTATACTTTAAGCATCTGTATGCCATCTTCACATTTATAGCATATTAAACAAGAATTTTTAAAGCAGCATTCACATACTTTACATGTTGGCAGTGAAGTTACCAACAACTGTGCAACTGTGACTGTCATTTTAATAATAAATTGTATAACACTAGTCAAAAAAGGAATTACATTTAGTAATACCACACTTTTTACTTTTTTCTCTGTACAAAATTTGGTCATCTGTGAATATCTGCAACTCTGTTATAAAATCTTCTCCTGTTATATTTTCTTTTTAAAATTCACCATTAAGCCTGACATTTTTTGCCAGTGGCAGAAAGAGCTTATTCTCAATCTTAAAATGTTCAAAATTTTTTCTGAAATTGCTTTTTAGCTCTTTTGAGAAATTCAAAACTATTTGTGAATCATTTTTATTTTAATTATCATTGAAACATGTTCATAATTAACTGATGCTATGAATTAATTTGCCACCAATTCATTTTTGATCAGCATAATTATAAAGTAAAATTTTAAAATATGAATTTGTGTAATTTTTAAAACTGTTGAATTCTACTTTTAAATGACTTAATAATTTCTGTATCAGTTTTTACAGTTAGTTAAAAGAGTTGCTATTCATATACTTTTAAAATGTCACCAAGAGTTATGCTTCCTCTTGCTGCAATTAAGTTAGTATCATATTTCCCAAATAGCAATACATTTACAAACAAATTTGTCTAAACAACTTTGTAGCTAAACTTTCTTATATGTGTAAACAATAATCTAGTATTCTGAACTATTATAATTATTGATTCAGTATCTTAAAATATTATTAATTCAGTGCTTTGAATTTATATTAATTCAGTAGATGGAATGCACCTAAATATCTAAATTCATTACGTTATTGACACATTTAAGTAACTAAAATTTTCTTGAAATCTCTCCCTTTTTAATATGCTTGAAAATAGTTTTACATTGGCATTTTATTATTTCAATATAGAACTACAAGGTATGTTTGTTTTTTCAGAAAATATGTCTTGAATTATTTTCTCTTTCATTTTAAGTATTATTTAATTTATAATAATTTACAATTATTTATAATTATGAATTGGCATTTTCTGGCCAATTTTTTGTTAAGGTTTAAGGATTCATAAGGAAACAAATAAATGAAACCTGTCTTCTAATATGTATATATAAAATGTATTTACATGAAGAAATGAAACAGGGCATTATTTATTCTGATATATATTATTGCATATTATTATAGAAGTTTATATTTCAAAAAGACATAAAGAGAAATGAGTTTGGTCCTTTCAAAATTCAATGTCCAATTGTAAGAATGTTTTTAACATATTCATTTTCCCCCAAGATAGAGGAAAAGAATTACGCAAGGAATTCTAGGTTGCTTGCTAGGAACTAGGAAGTTCTGGGTTGCTGTAGAGTCTTCCTTGAACTCATCAACTCTCTCTCTCTATATATATATATTTTGTATCTTCTCTAGGGCTCAGGAGGAGTGAAAGCCTGTCAGAAAAGCAGGTGAAAGAAGCAAAATCTAAATGCAAAAGCATTGCCCTCCTTCTAACAGATGCCCCCAACCCCAACTCCAAGGGGGTGTTGATGTTTAAGAAGCGTCGTAGGAGGGCCAGAAAATACACCCTAGTCAGCTACGGTACTGGAGAGCTTGAGCGAGAGGCAGACGAGGAGGAAGAAGGCAACAAAGAGGATACATGTGAAGTAGCATTTTTGGGCACGAGCGAATCAGAGGTGGATGAAGAGTTATTGTCTGACACTGACAACAACACACAAGTCGTGAACTTTGACTGGGATTCTGGACTTGTGGACATTGAAAAAAAACTCCAAAGAGGGGACAAGATGGAGATGCTGCCAGACACCACAGGCAAGGGAGCCCTCATGTTTGCCAAGAGGAGGGAGAGGATGGATCAGATCACAGCCCAAAAAGAGGAGGAGAGGATGAGTGGAATGGCAGTCAAAGAGCCAGATGCCACCCAGACAGATGGCCTGAGAACCATGACTTCTTACCAAAGGAAAGAAGAAGCATCAATGCGAATGCAGAGCTCTGTGAACAAAAGCTACATCCAGGTGAGTCATGGTGTTGGCCATGTGCCCCAACAGAATGGCCTCAGTGGGGTGTCTGAGACAGCAGAGATCCAAAGGGTGATCCCTATGAACAGAACAGCAAAACCCTTCCCTGGGTCCGTGAACCAGCCAGCAACTCCGTTCTCCCCAACCCGAAACATGACAAGTCCCATCACTGACTTTCCTGCACCTCCACCTTATTCTGCCATCACTCCTCCACCTGACACTTTCTCCAGAGGGGTATCAAGTCCAATAGCTGGCCCAGCACAGCCCCCTCCGTGGCCTCAGCCTGCTCCATGGTCCCAACCAGCATTTTATGATTCATCTGAGCGAATAGCATCCCGGGACGAGAGGATCGCAGTGCCAGCAAAAAGAACAGGAATATTGCAGGAAGCCAAAAGGAGGAGCACGTCGAAACCCATGTTCACCTTTAAAGAACCCAAAGTAAGCCCCAATCCTGAACTCTTGTCACTCCTTCAAACTTCAGAAGGCAAACGGGGCACTGGAGCTGGAGGTGATTCCGGACCCGAAGAAGACTACCTCAGCTTAGGAGCAGAGGCTTGTAATTTCATGCAAGGCTCCTCTGCTAAACAAAAGACCCCACCTCCTGTTGCTCCAAAACCTGCTGTCAAGTCCTCATCCTCCCAACCAGTAACTCCAGTTTCTCCTGTCTGGTCACCAGGAGTGGCTCCAACCCAACCTCCTGCCTTCCCCACATCACTCCCATCCCAGGGTACCATTGTCTCCTCCATCAAAATAGCTCAACCTTCTTTTGCTCCCGCCCGGCCTGCAAGTGCTCTGCATCTGGCTGGTCCCTTAAAAGGACCACAAGCAGCAGTAGCCAGTCAGAATTATACACCCAAGCCGGCAGCTCCTACACCCACAGTAAACGCTGCCCATGCTGGTGCAGTGGGACCATCCAATGAGATTCCAGGAATGAGTGGGAAAGGAGCCCAGCTCTTTGCTAAAAGGCAGTCAAGAATGGAGAAGTATGTGGTAGATTCAGACACAGTGCAGGCCCACGCTGCTCGAGCTCAGTCTCCGTCTCCATCCCTACCAGCCGGTTGGAAGTATTCCTCCAACGTGCGAGCACCTCCTCCCGTGGCCTACAATCCTATCCACTCTCCCTCCTACCCACCAGCCGCTGTCAAGGCTCAGCCATCAGGCCCACAGGTCCCCAAAACAAGCAAGAAAAAGGGCAAGAAACCCCTCAATGCTTTGGATGTCATGAAGCACCAACCATATCAGCTCAATGCATCCTTGTTTACTTTTCAACCTCCAGATGCCAAGGATGGTCCCCCCCAGAAGTCAACAGTCAAGATCAATTCAGCACTGGCCTTGAAGCAAGCTCTTCCTCCCCGGCCAATGAATGCTGGCTCACCCACTAGTGTGCAGGCTTCGTCGGTGTACTCAGTACCAGCCTACACCTCTCAGCCATCCTTCTTTGCAGAGGCCACCTCACCAGTCAGTGTGTCCCCAGTACCTTCAGGCATTCCCACCTCTCCAAAGCAAGAATCATCTTATTTTGTGGCACCAAGGCCAAAGTTCTCAGCCAAGAAGAGTGGTGTCACAGTTCAGGTGTGGAAACCATCTGTTGTGGAAGAGTAATCTTGTAGCTGAAGCTGAGTGCCCACTTTCCTTGAAATGAATTGTTTGCAGTGTTACTTGACTCCTCAAGAATGCCTAGCAAGTCCTCAACTTACTTAATTTCAGATATGTCACCTCCCAATCTGGGTCCAAGGAGCATAATATTATAGTAAAAAATCTAACTCAGATGGATTTAAAATATACTTATCTTCTTTGCACACTTAAAAATTTCAGAAGCACACCACAATAGATATGTGCCATAATATTAAGTAAGCAGGATTCTTAGGATTTATGCTTTAGCCACAAGAAAGACAGTGATCAGTGTTATCAAACATTAGGACACAGTCTTTTTATCACATAACAGCTGTGCTCCTATGGTGGAAAGGTTCAAATGTAGTGAAAATATAACATGTACTGACTGAGATTTCTTTATAAGTAGTGCTTTGTCTCTATTACTAGTGTTAAGGAAATAAGAAATTTATTGAGGACAGGGATCAGTGCTGATCTGTCAACCTCAGCCCCCTGTTTGAAAGTACCCTAAGGAGTGTCAGAATGTACGCAGGTTCGTAAAAGGTGGATAAGGAGGAGGGTATTAACAACTACTGAACACTTATTATATGTTAGGCTCATTGCCAGACATTTTACATATATTGACTCATTTCAGAAGACTTATATAAAGTAAGTGAGATATGGAAAGAAAGATAATTCTTCTTAGAGATTGATTCCCGTACTCCTTCTCCCCCTAATTAGAAACTAAGTGAGTCCTTCTATTGTCCATGCAAGCATACGTTAGTTTGCCTCAGCTGAGGCAAGTGGCAGAGTACAGTTCACTGAAGTAACGTGCCAAAAGGTGAACAGGATGCAGATAAAGGTCTACATGGCTATTGCTTCACCTTGGGAAGCTACAAGGCCCAAAGGGTTACTGACTGCAGGGGCTGATTGTGAAGCACAAGGAACCCCATGTGCATGGAGGCTTAGGCGGAGAACACACAGTTGTTATAGCATTGTTTCTGAGTGACCTCACAGATTTTTCTTGTGTTTGTTTTGCTTTGGACTACTACTTCTCCCACTGTTCCTTTCAATTCTCTTCTCATACCTTCACTTCATTATTTATTTGATGGACCAGGAGGATTCAGGCAAGGTTACCTTGTGCATTTGGACAGGTCATGCATCATGCCATCGTCCAGCTGGCTGTGAAGTTAGTAATGTCACTGACGGTAAACCTGAAGACCTTTCTCATAGCTATTTTAAGTCTGAGTCTGACCATGGAAAACATGCAACATGAATTAATGTAGAGAACTACAAAGAATTTATGACAGCTCCAAGGAAAACCATCTACTCTATACAGAAAATTTATTTAGAGACCTATCATAAAAACTTCCCTGGTTAGATGGTACGTGGTGCCATTTTAATTCTCTGAAAATATCTGTATTCCTGTTCTTTTTCTGCTGTCACTGTCAATCTGCTGTTTTTCACCATCCTATTAAAATAATACTATCTTCTTTATCTGTTCAATGTATGTATTTGTAAAAAATCTTCCCTATATAAGCTGTTCTGACCTAAGTCATTTGTCTGATATTCTTTTATATCCCTTCCCGTAACATCTGAATTTCCTTTTTGTGAGCAAATCCCATTTCTCCATACATTGTTAAATGCAAGCCTCAGATATTTCCAAAAGATAACATACCAAGAGGACAATTAAGTCAGCTACAATACAATCGGGGGCTGATTCTTCTGCTCTTTCTCTGGGAAAATCTTCCATTGCTTTTGGTGGCAATTTACCTAAAATTACCACTACAAGCTGTAGCTCAATCTCTTAATTGCCTTTTTGGGAAGTCAATTAAGAAGATTAATATGGGGAAAATGAAAAAGCAATCTAACCTTTAGATAACAGTCTTGTTTGAACTGCTTTTTCCCTGCAAGGAAGTCCATTGAAAGCTATGCACTTTGCATTCTTCTCTAATAGAACAACCAAAATAAATAAATAAATAAATAAATAAAGGACTCTTAAGGTGAAACAGGAAAGGAAATCATTTTTGTAACTTTGCATTCCTTATAGCATTGAAAGAACAGCATGAATTAGAAGAAAGATAATGGGAAACATAGGTAGTCAATTTGAGATCATCAGTTCAAATGTAGACTAGGATGGTCATGACCCAGAAGTATTCCCAGTTGTCCAGTGATTTGTGGTATGCAGGAATGAGAAGTGTTTTCAGTCCATTTCCTGTGGGACAGGTGGCAATCTTAGCAGAGACACTATTTGTAGTTGATGACTAAAGACACAATTAAGATGACCATGTCTTCCCGTCATCCTGGACTGTTTGGGACTCCCCCAAAGTTTCTAAGAGCTGTGCCAGGCATGCAGTCCACATGTGCACAACTTAGACTGGGAACTGATCACGTAGGTCTCAGTTTGGATCATACAATCCCACTTGATAGACGAGGGGTGGGAATCCAGGCAGTGAGAGAGAGAGAGATTAGCCTAGCTCCTGGAGTAGTAGGCAAGACCTTTGCCTCTTCTTCCCACCAGGGAGCCCCCTGGGTCCTTGCATGCAAATTAAACTATAAGTACCACCTTTCACTTTGGGGCTATGGAAATGATGTCAGTGTGGTAGGTGGGAGGATTAGAATTCATGACCTCAGTTTCCCTCCCACTGGCACCCTTTGCAGTGTGGGTGGTGTTGGCTTTTGGCTCTTGAGGGTGTTGATGAGGCAATTTTTGTTTAGTTTTTAGCACCTTGCCTCTTCCCTTGTCCTTTGTTAGCTTAATTTCTAGACAGAGCACCTTTGAAATCAAGTTTTCATTATCACCATAATAACAATTATCATTAACTGATTGCCTACGTTGTGGTAGGTGCCTTATGTACATTATCCTAAACAATCCACGGCATGGTTTGTAGGCACTGTGATGTAAACTAAAATGTAATTACAGTCACTGACTTATTGCAGGACCTTACGCAAATCTTTCTTTCTACTAGTTTCCCTTTAAAGAGTTCTCAAATCTTTCTTCCTGTCAGGGATGTTGTGCCTTAGTGAATCTGCACAGCACTTGAGATTCTAGGAAGAAAGGTGCTATATAAATATAATTACAGCATTTGTCATCCCTCTCAGTCTTACAGGAGGACATATTGGATCACAGAATTGGTAAGATTGGGAATCTGAGTGTTGCTGCGTTAATCTTAGAATGCTTACAATTTTATTTCTAATATTTCAAAAATAAATATTTTGTTTGGAGAGAGGAAAAACACATTGATTTTGCTTTTGGGTCATTCAATAAGACATAAATGTTTAGCAATATGTTTTATGAGACATGTTTTGGTTATCGTTCTAGAGTCTGAAAAATTTTATTTTTCAAAATGCATCTAATATGACTGTTAATGGTAACATGTATTAAGCTTTTGGAGTAACTATCTCATTTAACCTTCACAAGAAGCAACTCATTTTAACCATAGGAAAATAATTCAAGTGACAGTTCTTCAAAGTAAGCCAGGGTTATCTAACTATTCTATACCGTGCTGACTTCTTCAAGATGTGGGCATCATAGGACAATTGAGTATTATCACACAGACTAAATTCTAGCCTGACAGCAGGAGTCACAACTGAGGTGTCAAAAAGCAAGTGGTCTATATTTAAAGGGAGTGCACTAACATATTTTGTTTATTTCCCTATTTGCTGTTACAAGGTTAAAAGAACTTAGAAGGTCATTTTGCTGCTGAAAGGCATGTCAAACACTCCGACTATGTGGCACTTTCAAAGTAAAGTCTCTTGAGAGCCCAAGAAGACACATGGTTATTAGTGTCTGAGTTTGGATTTAATCTTTCAAGTAAAAGCGCCTTTTGGAGTATAATTTCACCCAGCTATAAATAATAGCACCTGTAGGAACTCACATTCTAAGGGAGTGTCCCTGTAGTCAGTTGTTATTTCATGAGTCACCAGCAGCCTGGCAGGAAAGGGTGCTTGAAATCAGGGTCATCAAAAAGTCGTGATTGTTTTCTAAAAAGCTAAATGCTTCTAAGAGAAGTGGGGCTGTGCATTCCTTCTCTCTTATAATCAGGGTTGTTCAGTTTGCATTAAAAAATTTTATAAGTTCATGAGAAAAATATGTAAATTCAAGAACCAACGTGATATTCCCAGAAACACTGACCCTTGTTTGGTCTCATGTCCCTGTATCACCGGACTCTGGGGGACACAAAGACTCATGCAACCCTCCAATGCTTCTGAGCTAGCCAACAAGTATTCCAGGGAAAAGAAGAATTGAATTCTTTTCTAGATTTCCCACCAGGGTTGGTCTAGTGTCATAAAGAAGGCTAATAAATTCCCACAGGACTCAAAAGACCCGGCAAATTTGCTAAAAGAGGCCCGTCTATGTTTCTCCCTCTATGGTTCTAAAAAAGTACAAGAATTCCAGGTCCTTTTATGGAGCATCTGTCCAATAACAACCAGTCCTCTGAAGGAGCCCCCAGTCAGAACTGTCCTTTACTTGATGTTATCAGGGATGGCCCAGTTAATTTTTAAAATTTTCTGTTTCTATGGTTTGTATAATTTGTCTGCCAAAATATCACTTGGCATTTGGAAATCACAGAACTTACTATTCAGAGGCAATAAAAGGAAGAGAAATTTAATTTAAAAACAACAAATCCTGTCAGACATCTCTGACACCTGGCTTTATCAAAAGTTTGCCAGCTAATAAAGCACACCTCAAGTTTAAGGGGAGAAAGTTAGGCTTCTACAGAGTCCTATAGTTTTAATGTTACTGTTATTGAGACATATAATTTTTAAATTGTTTGGTTCTAAATGTAAAGATCCTAATGTTTACTTCTGTTTACCTCATTCTTGACATGTTTATCTAAACTATGTGTGCTTTGCGACCGACTAAGTATAAATATAGGGCCTCTAATCAAAATATTACAAAGGACCTACTTTTCAGTCTACCCTCCTTCCTGTATCTGGTAATTAATGATGATAATACAATTCAAATATGCCATGGAGGAATCCTGCTTTCACAGCTCCTACTTCTTGAGCTCCCTGTTAACTATTAATGGTCTGTTCATGGAAAAAACAAAATCAAAGGACTGTAATTGGCCCTGAGTTGAAAAGAAATGCACGTTCTAGGAACAAACTGAGAAACATTTTCTTTTTGGAAGTAAATAACCTAAAGCAAAGTGTTTTGTTTCATTTTTTTTTTTCTTCAGGAGACATTTAATAAATCAGGGAATCCCTGGTCCTCTTATTTGGTGGACTAATCTTGTTTCAAGGCTGAGTCAAGCATTACAGTCCAAGCCAGGATAACATGAGTAAAGATGGAAGCTGTGGCAGTCACTCAAACAACTCATGGGTCCTGAGGAAAAGGCCGGTGGGTGGTGAGGGCAGGTGTTGATATATTAAATTTCTGTTATGTGCCAGGTGGTGTGTTAAATACTTTACATAAGTCATAATAATAGCTAACATTAATTGAGCACAAACTGCGGCCCTGCATTATGCTAAGTATCTTTCATAGATTATATTTTTAATTTGTAGTCCTTAGGAGATAGATCCCATCATTATCCCCATTTTATAGATTATAGATCATAGATGGGATTCTGAGGCACAAGAAGGCTAAATAACTTGCCCAAATCACACAATAGTAAGTAGTGGACCCTGGATACAGGCTGGAACCTGCACTCTTAACCAGTTTTGCTGTGGTCTCATTGACTCCTCCGAATTACCCTGTAAGGAAATTTATTGTTATTTCCACTTTACAGACAAGATATTTGAAACTCAGAGAGTCTAAACAACTTACCCAAGAATCACTAAGCTTATAAATGGCAGACTAGGGTTAGACCTAGATAGTTGTCTGACATCTAAGCCCGTGCTCTTCTGATAGTACCACGTGGTTCCTAGTCTCTTTAGACTCCAGAATCCCATTCCCTGAGACTTTTAATAGTGTAGTCACCAATCTGACTCACCAAGAGCCTGGTCTGTTTATGCTTTATAGATGGCTTTGATCAGATTGAGTGACATTAGGAGGGAACCCACTTAAGGAGGTTGGTCAGGAAATCAGACACTATGACAGTATGTTGGAAGTGAAAACCAGTCTCTGAAAAAGAAACATCATCTATTTTAAAAGTAAAATAATGTATTTGAAAGGGATTTTATGTGAGTGGCCAAAATTCTTTCATTTTTCTTATTTCAGGACGAATGGGTAATATTCATGGGCAAGGAGTGGGGAGGAATATCATTTAAGTAAATAGAGCAAATCAAAGTCTCCGCATAAAAGGAAGTGCTCCCTTTGGCTTTATGCCATTTTGACTAAATTTAAATTCAGGGAACTTTCTTATTAAGTAGTGAATCAGCATCCACCTTGGCTTGCCACTGAACCAATAACAACTTGAGGCATTTCAAGAATAATTCTAAACAGAAAATTCTGTGGAAGTTACAAGTGTTCAGTGTTTCCAACTATACTCTAAAAAGTAATCACTGGAATCTTAGTTTCTTGTTGAGACTCTCCTGGTTGAGTTCTGCATGTACATGAGGCAGAAAACCTTTCCTACCACAGATTTCTCAACAGTCATTTCTGTCAAAGAGTTCCCAGCAAAGACATTTTTATACTTTTTTTTTTTCACTTTTTTACATTTTTTAAAACATCTTTTTTTATACATTTTTCCACTAGTTTTTTTTTTCAAACTATGTTCATTTTTTTTTGGAAAACTTCTCCTGAGGAACTAGTGTAATAGATTTTAAACATGGATTTTGAACATTCCCATCACTAACTTCAAGGAAAGAAGGCATGGGCTTCTAGGTTAATTGTAAAAACTTATTATACTGGCAGAGCTTCACTGCCTTAAATGAAAAGTATAGAAATACCAATAAGGTGAAAATTATGGAAGGCTACTATGTGCTAAGTGCCATACTAAGTATTTCACATGCATTAAATCTTTATAAGTATTAAATATTAACAAATTACTTTAATGCTTAAATAATATGTATTGAATCGCAAACACACTGTGAGGTAGGTACACTTATCATACTGCTTTAATGATGAGGAAGCTAAGGTGAAGAAAAGTTAAGGAACTTGCCCATAGTGTTAGGGCTAAGTCTGGAGACCTAACAGTCAAACTCTAATCACGAGGTAACCCTGCCTTTCTTGATCACAAGAAGACTCGGGTCACAGATGAAAGGAATTGTTCATCAGAGGTGACAAGCTTTATAGGTCTTAGGAATAATTCAAAAGCTAGTTTGAACCTTCTAAATCAAAGTAAGAAATATTGAACACTCTTCTCAGAATTTGGTAGCTCCAGGTGTTAAACACTTGTCAGCAGAGTACAAGAGAGGGAAAGCTGTAGTTTTTATTTCCATCAACCTATTTGTTTATAACTCAATAAATGGTAGGGGAAAGGTCATTGTTTTGTGGGTAGGGGAACACCCACAATGCACTACACAGAATGCCTCAGACATCCACCACTTCCAGCCATCCAGCATCATATGTTATTAGAACTGTACTAATTTACAGCCCATAAATTAAGGAAAAAGAGTGTGGTAGAGAGAAAGCCCTCACATTTTGGGAACAATAAGGCCAAAAAAAAAAAAAAGATGTTCCCAAGAATTTTTAAATGAAAAAGTCATGATTTGATTCAGGGAAAGCAATAGGTAACCATTTCTTAAATGAAATTCACCTAAAATTAGTTGAGCTAAAGCATGTAACCGCCCAGCACACACAGACATTCTTTGTTGTGATCAGGAGCGCGGACTCGGGGGCCACTTTACTAGTCTCTGAATCACAGTTCTGCCTCTTGCTGGCTGGAAGACTTTAGGCAAATTATTCAGCCTCTCTGCCTCTACACTAAGCTGTGAAGTGGAACAATAAAGTGCCTATCTCATGGGTTGTTGAGAAAGTTAAAAGAATTGGTATGTGTTATGTCTGTACAATAGTGCCTGGCACATAGAAAGCATTCAGTATATTTTAATGTTATTATAAAGGGTATTCAATAAGCAATAGTTACTATATAAAAACTTCCAAGGAGAAAAAAAAACAAAAACCCACACATGTGTTCTCTGTTAATATGAATCCCAGTTTGAAGGGACCTACAACAACTAAAATAGAAAAAGTAGAAGCAGTGTCTATATAAATCTCATATTGACATGAGAAATCTGTTCCAGGAGTCTTTCACTGAGAAATTTGTTTCTTCTCTTTCTTCTCCTTAGGCTTTATATGTCTATATTCCTCGGTATTCAGCCTGTTCGCCAATTTTCTTTTTCCTGCTTTGTCTTCATCTATTGTACTAGCATTGTTGTAGTGGTATACAAAGATGAGACCAGGATCAAAAAGACTGGTGAAAGACAGAATTTAATATTAAAACAAAACAAAACAACGGAACATCAGCCTTGAGACTCAGCTACAAAGATACTGTGTTCAACTCAAAATACCAATATTAAATAGAACAAGTGTGGGGCAATTAGCAACATAAGGCGAATTCTAAAGGGGAAATGCTTGTAAATCAAATATATTCTTAAAATAGGATAGTTGGTATCCTAAGTAAGATTCTGGTAGGATAGGTGAAGCTTAAGTAGGCCTATCACACTGAAAGTGGAACAGTTGGCAACCCTATTCCCAAAACTACCCTAATTCAGACCAGCAAAACTTGGGGCTCTGACAGAATCTGGCTGACCTCTGAAAGGCGCAGCAGACAGCTGCTCTTATCCTTCCTCTCCAGCACTGTCCTGGGACAAAGGGTCAGCAAACTGGCCTTTGGAGAGTAATTGATCCCCTTGCCTGAGAAGCATGATCAGTTTCCAAAAACAGAAAGAACGAAACCTTGGCCTTCTCAGAGCAAACTCTCTGCTCATAGGGCGAGTGATGAAAAATAATTCTCAGAGGCTGAGCCATTGCTGTAGGGAGGAACCTAAATTCCAGCTGCCTTTCAAACCCAGGGAATTTTTGTGGGTTTTCTGGTACTTCTAGAATCTTTCTGAGTCAGAAGTGGAAGCCAGGACTGATCGTCAAGAGAAAAAAAAAATCAAAACAAGCTGAAATTCATAAAATTGTATCTGAATCTAAAATAGTTTTATTTTCCAATTACAATTAAATTGATATAGGCTAGTTTTCCTTTTATGCCATTTAATTTACACTTTCCTTTTAAAAAAAAAAAAAGGCTATGTTTCATTCTTTCATTGCAAACCTTAAATCTTTTTTTTTTTTTTTTTTTTTTTTTTTAAGAGATGTTCACAAAACCACTCTCTAAAGATAAGAATAAGTAAGAAATAGGCTGGGTTAATATAAATAAAATGTTAATTTAAGATAGCATACTAATCACAGTTTTTCTTGTGTTATTTATTAATCATATTCAGAGTCTATTGATGGACTGGCCCTCTGGACTACTTATTAAGGCTTAGCAGATGCTGTCAATTAAGATTTTTCATCTAAGCTCAATATGGGCTAGCTAGATATTGAATGCTACATTATGAAATGCCCACTGAAATGTCACAATTCATTGTGCGTGGGATGATTGAAATAAAGAGCAAAGTGAAATACTGTTTATCACTTAGACCTTTGATTTTAACTTTACCCTTCACTTCACCAAGTAATTTGATTTCATTTACAAACAGCACCTTAGTTTTAGCAAACAGCTGCCTTCATAGTGTTCTAACATACTGCCTTTTCAACTTTGGTACCCAGGGGAAAATTAAGATTCCCCAGGCCCCACCTCAGAAATTTTTTTTAGTAGGTCTGGGTGGGGTCCAGGAATTTGTGTTTGTAATCACCCCCGGTGATTCTTATGCTAATGGACTGTGAACCACACTTTGGAAAACACTTTGCTAACACGGAAAACACTCAGGTCAGCTTTACTCTTTAAAAACCATAAATAGTTTTCCAGTTTATCCAGGCAGGAACAGCCAGCCTTGTAAACTGCACCTGCTTTCAAACAGTCCCAGCGCCTTCTCTGAAGTATGAATAAGCACTAAAGCCCTGGCTGCGCTGCCTGTATTTCAAAGATCCAGACGGTGGCAGCAAATCCTCTTCCCATTAGGAGACGCTTCCCAGACAGCTCTTCTAAAACTCATTGAATATAATTTGAACATTATTTTTTTTTTCCGTTTTACTTTTTTTTTGCTAGAAGAATAAAGGGTTCTTGAGAAGTGATTTTTATCTGACCCCCTGCTCCTAATCAAGGCTGAGCATAAATATTTTCTAGGAATGGAAAGATACAATTTTATCATCTACGGAAAGAATTGTATGAAGTTCCTAGGCTATTTTCTTATCTCCGGGGAAAGGAATTGTATAACTTCCCTTGGCGGTAGGGCTCTAGGGTGTTGTTATCGCTAATCAAGAATGTTCTTACTAATAACTAGTTTAAATCCCTCTGGCAGTAATCAAAACATTTTTATTTTGGGATGTAGGCTAAAGGAGAATAGCACTTTGAACGCTAATTAGCAGTCAAAACGAATGAAAACAAATATGATTGTAAAATCTTTTAAACTTAAAAAGAAGTTCATGCACTTTACAGGCCACAGGAAAGATCCCAATATTTTTGTTTAACTTTAACTGTAATATGAGCAAGTAGTATGGTGAAATGACAAAATGCACAAATCATATGCTGCTTAAATATTAAAAGAATGAATAGAACAAAGTAACAGAGAGACACACAGTGACTAGTAGCTTTGATCCCAACAAGAATATTGTTTTCAAACCTTTGATGCACTACAGTTTATTTTTATGGCAAGAAGGATGTAAGATATACATTTGTGTATTTACCAGTGGGGTGGGGGTGGGGGTGGTAGTGGTGGAAACTAGTAGGAGATAGGAGAGTTGGATATTTGAAGAACTATGGTGTGGATGAGGATAAAGGTTTCTATTGCTCAAAAAAGAAAAAGTTAGGACTAATGAACAGAAGTTACAAGACAATAAATTTCAATCCAACCTAAGAAAACTTGCATGGAAGAGATGTACAAGAAGCTGACAAAAATATTCTACACATGCAATATATCAAGAGCTTTAACACATGTACTTTCCTTAATTCTTACAACCTTTTTTGATGGAAATTATCCTAATTTTTTTAAATTGATAAGGAAACTGAAGCTCAGAGAGGTTAAGCAAATTGCCAAAAGTCACACAGCTAATAAAGAGGCAGATCCAGCAGCTGAATCCAGGTTCATCTGTTTTCATGTTCTATGCTTTTTCCTCTACAGTGACTATTGGGTGTGCTGTTAAGGAATCACTGTACTTCATGGAAGTTTGGCATATGTTTAAGGTCCCTTCCTTCTCTAAGATTTTATAATTCTATATATAAATGTCATCTAAAAGACATTTGTTTTTTTTTTTTTTTTGAGTTTTGTAAATGTTTTGATATAGTTCAATACTTTAAAAACTGGGTTCATTTTATAGCCCAATTTAATACAAAACTTGTTCCTTTAATTTCAAGGTATTTGAAGGAAAAATATCTTAAAATTAAATGCATCTCTTCTTTTTTTTCTGATAAGAGAGAAAGCAGAGATTAGGTAATGAGAAAATAATTTTTTCTTCGTTGAAGCCTTGCACTATAAGGATTTGCTTCCACTCCAGGGTCTGTGAAGTGTGGTTATAATTCCCCCTGCCTATTCTTGAGACAAACACAGATACCTCCTTGGAATGGGGAGTGTTTTAAAGCTCAAAGTGACCTGTGGTCCAAGGTAGTCATAAAGCGCCCTGGACAAGGTAAGAAAATTTTTTTACAATACTTTGGTTCTGCTACCCTTTGCTTCTCGTTTCATGGGAATCACTAGATTTTCCTTCCCTCCACAGTTAAAATGTATGTTCCATTTTGTAAAAGTTATATTATATATATGGTGCATTCATATAGAAAGTAATATTTTACAAAGAACTATTGGTATTTTCTTTGCTTCCACTATTCAATCTCTGCTTTGTTGTTTTATTATGGTTTTCTTATACTTTGTATTAGCATTCTACCTAGCACTGACAATCGTGGTTAAAGTCAAAATCCTGTTTTGTGAAATGATGCATAAATGTTTAATTATCAGTGTACTGTGAGGATGCACTGCACTGTCAGACTTCATTTTTGCCAAAAAATGTACTGGTTTAGATTGCCCTGAATTTAGCAACTACTTGTAATAACAAAGTTGCATTTCATCTGGGAAGGTCTGACCAACAGTGATAAATTGTAAAAGATTCTTTTCTCCTTGCCCCATTTAAACTCTTTAAAGAATTTGCGAGTAGATAACTTTCCTCCCAGCCTTGAATTACTATTCAGCCAAAACACATATACAAAAGCTCTAGCCTAAGTCACTATGCATGTATGATGCCAGGTGGTAGGTGTATGGCTGATGTGCTAATTATAATTTTAAAAGAACTTGAAAGTGCATTAGACTCACCAATATTGAAGAGGGCAAGCTTATGAACAAGATGGAACTGGGGAAAACAACCATCTTGGGGGGAACCTGAACACCACTATTGGAGAGTGTCTTATTATATTTAAGAAACAGATCAAAACATAGATTTGAGAAGGACTCTCTGACTAGTTTTAGTTGGGAAACTTTTTACAAATAGATTAATTCTGGGCATATCTTTTTCTGTCTCTTCCCCAGCATTTTTTTTTTTTTAATGGATAGTTGCATAATTTCAAGCGTAAATTATAGCTTTCAAATATATATTTATGAGGGCCTGAGAATTTTGATACCTCCAGAAGAATTTATCTTCTCTTTTATGCTAAGACAATACATCCAAAGTGCCTGAGTGGGTTAATGTAGTTTTTGTAGCTAATTCACAAGATTTTTGGTAATTTATCTATGCATTTATACTGAAAGGGCAAAAACTGTTAGCAATTGGAATAGTCAATTAGCAAAAACTGTTAGCAATTGGAATAGTCAAAAACCCAATATCATATCAAAATGAAGGTAAACTTGGGCATTCAGAGTAGTCAGGGATTGAACTGGGGACCTTGTACGTGGGAAGCCGGCACTCAACCATTGAGCCACATCAGCTTCCCTGAGTTGGTTTTTTTGTTTGTTTTGCTTGTTGTTTGTTTGTTGTTGTTGTTTTTTCCAGGAGGCACCAGGACCTCCCAAGTGGGAGGCAAGCACTCAACTGCTTGAGCCACATCCACTCCGAGATTCTTTTGATAAATATGTGACCCACATAGCAAAATTTGCTACAGAATCAAGAGGCAATGTTATAATTTTACATAATAATTTTATAAAATAATTACATTGCAGTTTTCTTAGTACATCAGGAAAGCTATGGGAGTACAAAACAGCTGTAATAACAGTTAATGCCAAGGGCAAAAATAAATATTTGGCCTCTTATTTTAAAATTTGAAAAATAGACAAGCATACCAATACCTCATTAGGCATCTCTTTGAACAATTAATGACAAAATAGAGACAGATCTGGTATTAGTGTTTTCATGTGAAGTAATGGTTCTTATTTTGTAAAAACCATGTACCTTGGAAACTTCTGATAAAAGATATTTCCAAGTTGCCTATTTGTAATTCAAAAGCAACATGATCATGACTATCATTATATAATCTGGTTTTTTGATTTTCCCTTATGATCCTCTATCTTTTTCCAGCAAAATACTCATTCATTTGAAAATCCTACCAACTTTATGGTATTCTCCTGTCTCTACAATTAGGTGACATGCATGAAATTATTGTTTACATCCTCTCAAACAAGAAAGATATAATTAAATTGAAAAGAAAATTTTTTTATCAGTGAGACCAGAGAGATGAGATAGGGAAATTAAGATTTGTTTTCTGCTTAAAAAACAAGTCGTTGGTGCTTTTGCAGATGAAGAGTTGAATGCATTATTCCTAATTTTAAACATCATTCTGGGAGCATGTTTTTTGACCAGAGAAACAAATATGATTTGGCAGTATATCTTAAATTTCTCAAAGAACAGTAAGTTAAACATTTTCCCCAGGGCCCAGGATATGAATCAAAGAATCCCTTTAAGGAGCTTCGGAATGTAATGGGCAGGAAAAAAAAGTTACAGAGATCAAGCAAGTTATTTTCCTCATTCTGTGCATCTTTGGGAAATAATGTCATACATTGTTGTGTAGTTGATATATTTCAATTATTCCATTAACCAGCCTTGATTTGTCAGTTTTTTAAAAATGTAATTAGAAGTTTTGATAGAAGGATGGTTTAAAAACCTACCAGTGGGAAGTTTTGAGAATGTTATATCATGCAAAAGGATCAAATCAAGGTTATTAGTCAGGTGATATGCTCAATTTTCTTAAGAATTCCTGTTCTTAAAATCTTAACTGGTAAACTTTTCCTCTGAGAAAACAAAGTCATTTTCCTTGGGAATTGAGTTTGCTTAAGGGATATTAGCTCTACTTCAAATAACAGGCATATAATTGATGAAGAGCCATCTCTTATCCCCACCCTCATACTAGGGCTAAAAGCACATTTGTAGGGGCTTCATGTGAAAAAGAAGGGAAGAGATGGTTGTTTAGATTTGTTTTAGAAAAGAAGAATATTTAAGCTATTATGGACAATTAAAGCCATATTCACATTATTAAATACATTTTAAGTAGGTTTAATAATTTATTATAATTCTAATAATAGGATATATATAAAGTGTTAATTTTATACTAAAAATGATAACTCTCCTTTTATGACGTACTTAACTATATGCCAGGTACTGAAAACCTGCCACATGGTTAAAAGTTCACTTATTTCATAGAGGAACATTATTCACTGTGAAAGTTACTTTTTTTCTCTACAGAAACTAATGAAATCTGAACTTTTGATATCTATTTTGAAGTTCTTCTATGGTGGGAATCCATACATCTTTTACTGTTTAAATCTTCTGAAGAGAGAGAAAAACTTCTTTCCAGAAGATATTTTGATATGTGCTTACAAAGTCTATTTTTATGTTAAAACCAATTAAAGCTAGACTTTTACAAAATATGCCTAAAAATGTCTTTCCTCCAGGAATTACAAAAATTAAAATTGCAATTCCAGCTCTTTAAATAGAATACAGTCTATATTAAAAAGGTATTTTTGTAGGCTGTAATTTGTAGAGAGTGACACACTTTTTTGAGAATAAAGGAAGATGAGAAGATGAAAATTTTTGCTGTAGTATTTTCTTTCTACTGACAGATTTAATGCCTTAAAATACATTATTTAAATAAAAATTTATTGCCTATGACTTTAATTCCCCAATTTCCCTCCACACATACATACTAGCTGTGTAACTATGAGTAAATTACCTAATTTCTCTGCCTTGGTTTCTTTATTTGAAAAACAGTGGCTACAGGGTTCTCTGAGAGCATTAAATGATTTAATAGACATACAGTGCTTCGAACTGTGGCTGGTCCATAGTAAAAACTATAAGTTTTAGTTCTTGTTATCATGACTTCTGAAATAAAAGGGCCCAGAGAAATATATGCACAGATTCCTCCTTAATATTGGTCTTTCTGACCAATTTAATTTTTTCATAACAAAAGGTTAAAAAAAATAAAAATCAAGAAGGGAGCAGACATGGCTCATGTGGCTCAAGCGGTTGAGTGCCTACTTCCCACATGGGAGGTCCCAGTTCTGTCCTGATGCCTCCTAAAAACAAAAACAAACAAACAAAAAAACTAATTCAGGGAGCCCATGTGGCTCAGTGGTTGAGCACTGGCTTCCCACATACAAGGTCCTAGGTTCAATCCCCGGCCCAGTACCTCAAAAAATGAATAAACAAACAAACAAACAAAAAACGAGAAGAAGTAGATATTTTGGCCCACTCAGACCTAGCAGGGAAGTGAGGTCAGTGACAATGTTTCAGGCCATTCTGGCCAGCCTTGCTGCCTGCGTTTTTGGTGGCAGGCAGGAGGCAGTGGCTGGCACAGCGATATCTGAGGCGTGCAGTGTTAATGCCACTTCAAAGGCAAGACTCCCTCCTATTTTTATCCTGGGTCAGCAGCCTGCCTATACAGTTGCCTCTTGAACAAAAGGTTCTGCCAGGTCTCTATGGCACCTTTTAGGGCCACATAGTCACTTCTCACAATTTAAAGAATTATCACCATTTGTTGTGCTCCTTTTCCATAGCATTCAATTTATAAACACAATCTCTACTTGACACACAAGCTTGAAATGGTAACCAGCATTTTATCCAATTTACAACTAAGGAAAATAAGGCCTGGAGAGATTGAACCCCCAATTGAATCATGTGGGTAATAAGAGGCAAAGGCAAAGGACTCCCAGGTCATTGTGACATCTAAGTTCACATTCTTTCCAATATAGCATGAGGGCTTCCATTGTCATTTACCATCTTTACCCTTTCTCACAAAGGGATTTCCTACAAACATAAAGTAAAACTTGTTTAAAAATCTATTATTTTAGAACATAAAATTTAACTTAAAAATTAATCTAATATCTATCTCTTTCTTTGATGTATTTAAGTATGTTTATTTCATGCATGGAACTATTTAAACAACCTGTGGCTACTTGGCAACTCTTCTATTCAAGTATAGCACTTATTAGTCCTGATTCTCTGTCCTATTCTTGGCAGGCAGAACAATACTGTGAGATTCAGCCTAAAGAAATGGGTCTTCTCCTCTATTTCCTAAATAAGAAAGAGCTGCAATAGAATTCCCAAAAACTCCACTTTGTGGAAGAAAACTTAAGTTTCACTTTAAGAAAGCAGGTCCTAGGGAATATGAAAAAGAGACTTTCATTAAAAGACTAGGACAAAAAATTATCTCCTCCTGACTTCACTCTTGATTATATCTATATCACTTCAAAGGAACATTTGTCCTATATATAAAGACCTCTAGATAAAGGGATTCTACACCTCTATGCAGAAATTCCTCCCAATGTTGAATTGCTTCCACTGTCAAGAAGACTGTAATAGAAAACTGGTTAGTGCTGGAAGTGAACCTAAGAGGTTAGTTAGTAGAAGCTGCCATTTCCTAATGCTTGCTTGCCATTTTATGATAAATGGTAATGCAACTTTCAGCTTTCTCTTCTCCAACTCTAATTCCAATCTACATTATCATTTTCTGTTGGGTTTTAGTCTTTCAATTTATGTGTAATTTGCTGAGACTTCTCTCATTTGGGAACTTGAGCAGTTTAAAACCCTCAAACTTCTACTGACCTGAATACAAGTCATTTACTTGCAATTTAAAATCTTCTACCTGTTTAAGAAAAACTGCACATGGACATTGATTAATCCTATCTGTATTGCCAAACATGACTTGGAGTGCATATTGGGGTGGTCGTGATGGGTCTATTTGCAAGCCCCTTGTCACATGTAACTGATATGTGAGAAGGGCTACATCTTGGGGACTGACCACAAAGTTTGGTGAAGATAAATAATTTTATGCTTATGTTGGTCTGATATAGAAATCATCATCCATCATTCAAAAGACCTACTGAGTACCTGCTATTCTGGTGTCAGGCACTGTTGTAGATGCTAGGGATGACTAAGTGAATAAACCCCAAAGCTTACCCTCACATGGAGATTAAATTCTAGTGGGGAGAGGCAGATATACAAAAAGAACAAGTAAAACATTTATTATGTTAGATGGTCATGAGCCAAAGGAAGGAAATAGAGCAGGTATAGTGGGTAGGAGATTTTGAGGGACGAAGGGTATAGCTAGATAGATTGGCCATATAATATTTAACTAAGGCCTGAAGGAAATGAGGTAGACAGTCATGCTGATATCTGGGGTATTGTGTTCCAGGCAGAGGAATCACCATGTGTATGGATCCTGAGGCATGAGCGTGTCTAGTGTGCTCAAAGAATAGCAAAGAGGCCAGTGTGGCTGGAGCAAAGTTAGAGGGAGAGAGCAGTAGGAGATGAGACCAAGAGATATTAGGAGCCAGCAGATTTTGTAGGGCTTTGTAAACCAATGAAAGGATTTGGCTTTTCCTCTTTTGAAATGAAGTCATTGGTGGGTTTTAAATAGAGGACTGAGTGACACAAGATGACTTAACAGGATAATTCTGACTGCCCTGTTGAGAATACACTAAAGGGAGCAAGGGTGGAACCAGGGAAACTGAGCAGGGGTCTATTGCAATAATCTAGGCAAGGCATTATGGTGGTTTAGCTTAGGATGGTACCAGCGGAAATGGCGAGAAATGGTCAGATACTGGAGGTAATTTTAGTCAGTGCTGACAGAATTTGCTAACAGATCAGGTGTGGAGGGTTGGAGAAGGTGTGGAGTCAAGAATGATGCCAAAGTTTTTATCTGAGCAACTAGAAAATTGTAGGCCGTCTTGGCTCCCTGCAAGCTTTCTTCTAGTTATGTGCCCTTCATGGACCTCTGATTTTTAGAAATTCCAATCAACAATTAAAATGGCAAAAGAAATGCCGTTTATTCTCATTTGTTTTTGGTTTTGGTTTTTGGTGTGTGTGTGGGGGGGGCTCCTGGAATCTGCTTGTGATAAAGTATATGTTTGTAATGACTATTTACTAATTATACATTTAAGAAAGAATGGTATCAAAGGAGTTAAAATAATATTTGTCCATTAAAGACCCTTTATCTACTGTACAGGTATAAGCAGGATTGCAGCCAAGAGAATTTTTTTAACTTTCAAAGAAAGCATTTGAACTTCAAAACGTATATCCCATTAAACTTCTCTGGCTGCTAGGTCTGAAGATGGGAAATGTTTGATTCCTCTAGCTTCTTGGCTATGATGCATAAAAGAATTTATGAACATGCCAGTTTAATTAGACCAGTAAAAAGAATTTATTTGGGAAATAGGGGAAATTTCTCAGAGCTTGCTGAGCAATGGGAAAGAAAGACGGAAATACACACCAAAACTTGGTGCGGGCCCCTCCAGGCAGAAAGAGCAAGGTCTGCCTTGTATGATTACTTTTTAAACTGTTAATTATTCTACCCCCTTGCTAATGATAAGGGGATGGGCCCCAGCAGTTATTGGCTACCCCACTCATGGTGGGACCAATGGTGAGGATTGTTTGGAATATCCGGGGCCAAGGTAAGGTCCCAGAAAGGGAACCTGGGGCCTCAAGGTTAAACTCAAGGTCCCAGCAAGGTCTTGTAGTCATGTGGTCTACCAGCCATGTTGTCTGTCAGCCATGTTGTGGTTTGTCTTCTCCATTACCCTTTACTAACCTGCCTCAGGTCTATTTACATTGCTTTAGAATTCACCTTTTTGTCCTAAGTAAACCTTACTTCCTTTTTAAATGTCAAGTGTTCCCTGTCACTTAAATTTGTTACTAGACAGTTTAACAACGAAGGTGCTTCCTTAACAAACTATGTGGATAAATCAACATTTAATTGACATGAAAAGATGGCTTCTATTAAGCTGACAAAAGGCCCTCAGCAAATCTGAAGTTTCCTTTAAATTCAGAGCCCTGTGTGTGACTCACCTTGGTGTGCATGGAGTGAACCTAAGTGTGATGTATTGTGTTCCCTAAACACTGGTCACCTGGTTGTTCTTGTGACAAATGGTAAGGTGCCAGTATTAATTAATCCCAAAGTAATCACAATGTAAATGACCCTTTCCAAAGTATCTGATAAAATCTCATTCCATTTAGTTTGCTTAGATTTGAATCTTAAAGATGTTTTTTCAAAACAATTTCATTGCAAGTATAATCTAATGATGAGATGAAGAACTCAGGAATAAGACTTCCTGGGTTCAAATCCCCACTCCAACACTCATTAGGTTTCTACTCTTGGGGAATTTACTAAATGTCTTTAAAGTCTCCTTGCTCTCGTTTGGAAAATAGGGATTATAATAGTATCTACTTCATGAAGTTTCATTATGAGGATCATAGGAAACATTACAGGTAAAGTAATTAGCCCCACTGTCTGGCATATAGTAAGTGTTCTGTTAATGTTGGCTATTATTAAAGGCAGATGTGAGGAAATCCTCCTTAGTGTTTAGCCTTTCTGTGGGAATATATACCATCAGGTGGTTTGTGAGTTCAATGGGAATCTCTGCAGTCTGTACTGCATGTATTTTATTGGACTGGCCAAAATTGGCAGGTACTCTCATGGGTTGAACACTTAAAGGACAAACTGCTCTAAACACACAGAGTCTGAATGTTCCACATGCAATATTAACTGTGCCATCTGCCAGATGACACTGTCCCTAAGTCAGTTTGAATTATCTCTGCACTCAGAATGTGGGTTTGTTTCTGGTGTCTTTTGCTTTCATACATATGTCTACTTAAGAAGATCAAGATGTATATATGTTAGTCTTACCCAACAAAACCTGAGGGAATGAACACCACAGACCTTCTTTCTCCTTAGTTTGAAAAATGAGGAATAACAACAGGTGCTCAAAGGAGTTGGAAGAGGATGGAAGAAACTGGGTATATATGTAGGAACGGCTGTATAGAAATGGAAGTAGGGAAGCAGCTGTGGCTCAATCAGTAGGGCTCCCGTTTACCATATGGGAGGCCCCGGGTTCGGTTCCCGGGGCATCCTGGTGAAGGCAAGCCCGCCCGCGCGGCGTGGTTAGCTGACCCAGAGAGCACAAGCAGCAAGGGGGGGATAAATGAATAAATAAATAAAATCTTTAAAAAAAAAAAAAAAGAAAAGAAATGGAAGTAGATGCAATCTATGTACCCAGGACCACTGGGGTAAAGTTATGGGACACAAAGTTTGATTCAATGCCAATGACTGGAGCCTAAAGACTGACTGAGATGCTCTGAAAATAAATGAACTCCCTTCCCCAGAGCTGGGCCTGAGTGAGTTATAAGGTTTCAACTCCTTAGGAATGTTTCAAGGTATTAGATTTATTGAAATTAATTAGTAGAAAAGGAAACATTCCATTCTATTTTTAGCCTATATTTTCATTTTAGAAGGAAAAATTAGAGAGCTTCATGTTCTACTGAAAATGATAATGTTACAAAATGTTAAATGTAAAGTATATCTGAGGTCCAGATATAAGAGATGCTACACACGGAAGTGAGATTCCAGATTAAAATATAGACTTTACAAAGAAATGATAGTAAATTATTTCTGCAATTCTCGAACCCCTCAACCAGGTTTCAGGTTATTAAAATAAGTGAGGGAAACAGATGTGGCTCAAGCATTTGGGCTCCCACCTACCACATGGGAGGTCCTGGGTTCAGTTCCCAGTGCCTCCTAGAAGACGAGCAAGACAGCAAGTCATTGAGATGGGCTGGCATGGCAAGCTGACACAACAAGATAACACAACAAGGAGACACAAAGAGGAAACATAACGAGTGACACAACAAAGCAGGTTGCAGAGATGGCTGAAGCCATTGAGCGCCTCTCTCCCTCATGGTAGGCCCCAGGTAAAGTTCCCGGTGCCTCCTAAAGAGAAGATAAGCAAACACAAAGAGTGAACAAAGAATGGACACAGAGAGCAGACAATGAGAACAAACAATGGGGTGAGGGGAGTGGGGAGAAATAAATAAATCTTTAAAAAAAAAATAAAGTGAGAGTATGGAAAGGAGAGAGGATTTTGTAAGGCGGAGTTTTGGAGTGCAGTAGGCACAATATGTGTGTTTGAAGGGACCTGTATGCCCCCCACTCAGTTCAAGCCTAGTTAGAGAAGAGTTTCAAAGGACCTTCTTAGAGAACTTTCTGTGAGATGCCTGCCTGGGGATGGGTGGGGGTCAGAGTGGTTCAGGGTCTGAGTCCTTCTCTGGAAATCTGGAGGTTGAGAGACAGAATTACAAACTGTTGTGGCAAGGAGCCAGGAAATTTGCTGCCGTACCTCTACAGGCAAATGATGTGAGTATTTCCGTGGACCAGAGGCAGGCATGAGGAAGGGAGAGTTGGATGGGGTCGTCTTGGGGCTCTCCAAGGCAGAAAAATGGGCCTTAGCACCTACACACTGAAGTAGGACCGTAAGTTCCTAAGGAGTGCACAAGTTACCCCCTAGACAAATGAGGAATTGGTGCGAATCAAGGACTACAGGCTCGTGATGTCCTCAGTGAGAGGAACCTTCAGATAATCCAAGGAAGTATCCCTCTTTAGGCCAGCCTGGCTCTGAGACTGAGAAGCCAGAATATGATGTTACCAAATGAAGTAAAACCTCTCTATGTTTTCTTTTCTTCTCTATCCTCACACTCAGCCAAAAGTCACAGCTAGCATGCTGGGCAGGATGAAGGAGGAAATAGTGAAGAACCTGACCACAACTCCTTCCCTGAAGGAAGGTTTCCCTAAAATAGGCCCCAGCTGGATAGGGAGGAGACGAGTTTATTACAAGGAATGGAGCCTTTTATTTCAAAATAAGATGGGTTTGGGTAACTTAAGGTGACCATAGAACTATTACTTAAGAGGAGCAGAGTGTCACAGGACCTGTAAGTCTTTATTCATTGGCAGTAGAAAAGCTGCTTTCATTAAAGGAGTAGTAGGAGACAAATGAATATCATGCATAATACCCATTCAACACACTGGTTACAGTTAAGCTCTCTTACAATGAAATTTAAAATTCCTTTGATAATACAACCTATGTTAGAAACTACAGCCCACAATCTAACCCCTGTTATGCTAGGAATCTACCATCAGACATTCAAACTCCAAAATAGAAGAAACACTTCTGTTATTTTCAGGTCCCTTTGGTCGTTTCTGGCTCAAGGTATATTATATGGCTTCATTTAGCCTGCCAAGCAGAGAACAGCATGAGCCTTGGGACAGAGAGTGACACTAGGAAATAGCAGCACAGAACAAGGTGTGAAAATTGCTTGGGGAAATATGTTAAAATTATGGTTTCCCTGCAAGCAGAGACAAGAGACCTGTAATACTTGGAGCACAAACAGAAACAACAATAACCTAAAGAACTATTTATTTATAGCACAGATGTATCTCTAACCTAAATCAATTTATAGTTTTATCCCCTACTGTTTAGCACTTGAAGGAACATGAAGGCATGTTTGGCAATCTGAGGAATATGTAGAAGAGCAATACACAGTTTTTACATTTAGGTAATTGCTCTCTTTCCTCACAACCAGTGCTGCTGCTATATTTGGTATGTGTGTATTTATTCTATGTGAGACTTTTTAAAAACTTCAATGCTATTTTTAATTTCTCTTCAGAAGGCCTTGACTTACTCTTTCAACATCAGAATTCAAGGTTTTATTTTGCTCCCCACAAATTCACCTCAATATTTATACGTTAGCTGAAAAAACTCTGATCATTTTGTTATTACAGCGTATCGTACAGCAATGTTTTGAACACTACTTTACATTAACTTTTGATTCTTCTGAAGATTTTCAAATTAAGTGGGTGGGAGGGAGATCAGAAAATAGATTTCCATCCTTCATTCAGCATTTTGAGGTCCTGTCACTGAAGTGTATGTATTCACATAGTATTTAACACTTCCAAGTGGATTGATAATTATTTCTTTTTCCAGTTATTAGCCAGTGATATTAGTTACCTGTATATTATATATTCAGGACCCTCTCCTATATTAAATAGAGGCTTGGGACCCTTTATTAGCATCCCTTCAACTCTCTATTGTTTTAAAGACCTGGCTAAAGCAGGCCCTTGAGGCGCTGCACCTGGTCAAGGACGACATTAGTGCAGATATTGGCATCTGAAAACTATCTCACTGGTTCTCTGGGCCATTGTTTTTCTCTATCATAGATAAGAATGAAAGGGAGACGTACACTCTGGGAGAAAAGAGCTAAATTTCTCTTTATCATGCTGAACCTTAACACTTCTCACAATTTAGAAAACACTCTATTGTTTTCTGTCAAGATCCATGGTGAGTTCCTCTCTAGCCTTCTATGATTGACTATCTTGTCACTGCAAAACTAAAACCACTACTGGATTGTATGCTCCTTGAGGGTGGGGACTTTATCTGAATCACTTTTGTATTGTTAGCGTATAGCAGAGTGTCTGGAAATATTAGATGTTCAATAATTTTTTTGTTGTTGTTAACCTGAATGAATGGAACCAACACATAGATAATGTGAAATAGAAACCAAGTCCTTACGTGGTGACTAAATATCAGGTTCCCCCCATCCCCCGCCACCCCCGACTATATAATGAGACAAAGATGGGGGATTAATGAAAACAAGTTTTTGCTAGGATCCAATCAATATTACTAAAGTTTTAATAATTAAAAAGAAAGAAGAAAGATCCATTCATATGAACCCCCTTATTCTTATGCAAACTAGGAACAACTATCCACACTCTTAAGAACTTAAGGAATTAAATCTGTTGAAACTGTTTATGAAATTTGAACACATAATTAGGCATGGAAATGCCTTTTGTTCAAGAAAAACAATGTGTAATCCTTTCAAAGTTGACTCATTTCCTCTAGGTGTACCTTTGCTACTTTTTGCCAGAAGCTTGTTCTGAGATATGTGGTCTGTTGTGAATGGGAATTTGTGAGGAAGTAATATAGACAACCAGTCATCATCGTCCCTGGAAATGCAGAAGGGTAAAAGGAGAAATGTGAGAGTTTTCAATTAATGATATTGCAGCATATTAGACAAGTAGAGTATTTAGCATACACAGGAGACTGTTGCAGGGACACAAATTCTCAAAGAAATAAAGGAATGTAATGCACATAAAAGGAAGCAAATTCAAATGAAACAAGGGGACATGGGAAATCCACAACATTTAGAGAATGAAAATCCATGTGATCTTTACCAATAAAATACATTTTGAGAGGGAAAAGGCCTAAATGTCATCCATGTCATAATACTAGTCATGTTAATTACATCTAAGTAGTTCTTGGTTGTTTTTGCTCTACTCAGTAGACCAACATGAGATCATAGATTAAAAGTCACTTGGGAAAAGTAAAATATTCAGTTCATTGTGGTCTGTTCCTGGCATTATTAATATGTTTTGCTTATTTTGTACCAGGGAAACAGAACTAGAATGCTCCTGGGCTATTGATGTAGATGTGAACATGTGGAGGGTACACAGAAGAGTAGTTCCCAGTGATGGCAGGGTCCCTGCCATGGCGGTTATGCTTAAGTAAGATGGTAACAACTGGAGCTATGGTCAGAGAAGGAGAGCAATGAGGAGATCCTAAGTCAGGGCCAACTGGTAGCCCACAGCCAAAAATACATCAGGCAGGTTGTGCTGGCTCTACATGTAAGTACTGAGGGGGATTACCAATATTTGATTTGTTGCAGTGCTTGGTAAGGGTGCTGTATATACTCTGGAAGGACAGTGAATCTGCACAAACTGAAATGCATGAGTTATATTGACATTTTCATTGTTTCTAGGAGAATGGACGTTCCCTTTCTCTTCCTGGAAGACCAACCCCACGGGCCATCTCTACAACATCTCCTTGGGTATACCAGCCTGCTTACAGCTACTCTAGCAAACCAACCGATGAGCTCGAGAAAGCAAACAAGAGACTAAGTCCTTGGGAAGCAGCAGCAAAGTCTCCTCTTGGTCTAGTGGATGAAGCCTTCAGCCCCAGAAACATCCAGGAAGCCATTGTGGCAAATGTGGTCTCAGCAGCTCGGAGGAAGGTGCTTCCAGGCACCCCCGAGGATTGGAAAGAGAGAGTGTCCTATGTTCCTCAAGCCCAGAAGGCTAACGTGGGCTCGTTTGGAAGGCAAGAGTATAGTGCCACATCCCTACCCAATCATAGTATGTCCACTAACTCCCAATATGGTTCACAGTTGCCATATGTATATTATAAGCAGCCTTTCAGAAATGATTCTGAAATAATGTCAATGGAGACCAGGTCTGATTACTGCCTGTCGGTAGGTGATTGCAACTATAACCCACACCCACGGGGATGGAGACGCCAAACATGAAAGTTAGAAAAACATGATTGTGTGCCACTTATAATCAATGAAGCTCCCTTGTAGGGTTTTGGGCTTTTCTAGTAGATTCACTTTTGATCTTGGCTTGTTCTCATAGGTCATTTATCTGAGAGTGTCTTGTATGTATGTGTGATTCATGAGTGTGAATCATTCCCATGTTCTCTGATACACAGAGAATTTCTTTTAAGAAAAAAAAAATCATTTTCTTCATTGATGTACTGGCACTAATATGTAATTCTAATTGTTAATCCCCCTTATATGAGGTAGTCTAGGCAACTAAACTCTGCTCTATCAAAATAAAACTAAGTATTTTCTTTTATGTGCTTTAGTCCAGAAAAGAAGTGATAAAATATGATGTGTTAATTTTCATTGGTGGTAATAGCAAAAGAATATAAGTGGAGAAGTTTTCAATAGTAACATGCTGGTAAATAATGACTATATAGGAAATGGTTTCCTTGGTGTTATTTTAAATATTTCTCTGAAACATTTTTTAAAAATCAAATAAAATTCAGATTTATTTTTTAAGAACTTGACTTACAGTTCTCAGAAAGAAACAACTATATTAGAGTAAGATAATTATACATCTCAGATTTTTTTGAGGTAAATGGTGTAATGTGTGGGGAAAAGAAAGATTTAGGTATAGTTTTTATTTCTAATCTATTTAAAGCCTACAGTTTAAGACAGGAATAGACTCTGGGTTCAGGTGTTCTCATTTGGCAAATGAGATGATTGGATTATCCAGATCCTTAACAGCTCTGGAATTCTGAGATTCTCTCAGTAGAAAGATGTTTGATGCATTATAAATGTTTGATGCTCACCATATAAGTATCAGATTAAGTTCAGGAGTGGATTAGGTAATTGGTTTCACTACATATATCAGTAAAGGTTCCCAAAGGAATTGTTGGGCAATGGATTTTGTGTTATGTGTTACATGGAGTGAGGGTTGATGTGAAGGAAAAAACTATTAATGGATTCAAGGAAGTGGTATATGGATGTGTTTATTATGCAACTGTAAGTCATGACTGTTTATTTAGCTATAGAAAACATGCCTCAAAAGTCTATGCATCCAGTAGTGCTTCTCTGGAAAGCCGTCATTAAGATGCTTAAAGAAGTTAAGCAGCTGCTGCCTCAGTCCCATGATCCATGCCTTATCAGCATGACCCTGCAACAATGAGGTCAAACACAATTATGTGCTCCTTATTGCCATACCCACAAAGTGGTCAATAAAAGGGAATTCAAAATATTTCACCTCATATGCAAGTATCCAGAATATTTTTAAATAAATTTAAAAAAAAAACAACTTCTGAAGTGTTTACATTTTTCCTAGTTTTTAAAATGTGGTTCTTTTGTTTTGTTTTACTTTTAAACTGTTGAACTTATTATGATGTGAATCATTCCCATGTTCTCTTTCACAGAATAAAACTTCAAATTAAAAATGCCAGGATATAAGTGATCCCTCATCTTGGAAGTAAAAAAATTAAAAAGCTGAAGATAATCACTGTAAGTTCTATTACTGATGGAACCACCCAGACAATTTGTTCAGTTATGGAGAAAAGAAAAGATGAATGTTTTAAAAAGTGATATTGTTAAATTCTCTCAATTTGACATTATAGTAATTCTCTCAAATTATGAGAGAATAATTTCATTATTCATTGACTCCTAGAATTTCCTAGCGAATCTTAAAAAATAATGTCTGGTATATTGATAAATTTGTCAGCAAATTCTATGGGATCCCTCATGTAAAATTCTTATTTACTTCAAAATTTATTATAGTGGTTGAATCATTCTAGATTAGAATGTTTTAAGATATGGAAATTTAACAGACTTAGCATCTAGACATTGTTTTCTATTTTGTACTTTCTTTTGTAAGTGCTAAACAGTTATTTCCATCAGTTAATACAAATCATGTTATTCACAAAAAACTTTCACTGGATTCAAAATAGAGAGAAGCAGATATTTTAAACTTAAATACCATCACTATGAAACAGGCTTCTCCCTCTTTGCATGTACTAGGACAAAATTATTACTTGTAGTAAGCTATCTGAATTTATTCTAGATATCAAGAAATAAAACAAAACATGTCAGGAGACTTGTACATTTTTCACTCACAAGGAAATGAAAATCTCATATTTTTGTTGGAAATCAATGTTTCAGGAAGTCATATTTTACAGATATAATTCTGAGCAAAAGTGCCCTTGTCAAATCTTCATGAAACGCATTTTGGGTATTTAACTCTAGTCTATTTGAACATGAATAAAGTTGAATAGCTTACTTACAAGCTAATGTTTTAGACAGGACACATGTCACCCTGAGATCTGATTCCTATGGATGAGAAGAATTAGATAACTATTGTTCTGACAAAAATAAAATGAGTTGGTCTCATATTCTAAATTATAGCATGTTTAGGAAAGAGCTGTTGCTTTGTAAATGCATACCACATTTGTTGTAAGAAGTTTTTTCACTAAAAGAAACCACATGGGTCGAAAGAGTTCCTGTTTTATCATGGACTGGTAAGCATTCTCTAAAAGTACAATATGCCAGTCATAGGGATACTAATTTGGTAACTTACCTCCATCTTGTGTTTAAGCATCAAAATCATTGCATGTATGTGAAGTGTCCATTATTAAGATGCTTGTATTTTGAGATTCATAAATTTTGTCTTTTATTTTGAGTTTTATAAATGCACATCTATCATTTCCGTATATCTCTGAATATGTCACTTTTATGTTTTGGCACCATTATTCACATTGGAAAGGAATACCCTATTAGGTCTCAAGCATATATATGTATTAACGAATTGAATCACAGGATAAATATGCTTAGTTTTTATAATTAGAGAGAAATTGCAGAAATGCTTGTTTTTATAGGATAAGATAGTTTTTCACATTTGGTTTCTATTTGAAGTAGAAGTATCTGCACTGTCCATGCTTTTCTACTAAATAAAAACAAAAGACTATATTCTCTTGCCAATTAGTTTGATATTTCCACCTTTGTTCATCCCAAAAGACTGTTTGAAAGATGCATACTGAAAATCAAAATTATATTAGTAATAAAAGTAACTTGAAAATCAAGTCGGAGTCTTTTGATTTTTCCTTATAAAAGTGATTTTGAATTAATCTTTGCCCCACATATTTTAAATTTGTCTACCACATATTTTAAATTTTTATTTTCCATGATCTCAACTTCCAGACACATCAAAAAAATTTCATGCTGAATGGCAACATTTTAGGTGTAACACTTTAAAACTTTTTTTTTTTTTTACTTACTGAAAATATGATCACGTCATATGTAAGTTAAGAAGTTCGGGATCTAAACATATTTTAATATTATTCTTGACTAATTGAAAATCAGTCCTAAGCACAAGCACAGCTAATGGTAATGTGACTTGACAATGTGTTGGTTGAACTCTGGATTCTTCCTCTAATCTGCTATGTTTATAATTCCAGTATTTCCAATTATTTGCCCTCTTTAGGTTGGTCCAAGACTGGCCTCTGTTAAACCAAAGCCCTTATTTTTAAAATGACTTTAGTTCTGTCTATACAATATTAAAATTATCAGCTGGCATACCAGCTTCCTGGTCAACTGATAGATTGTTTCCTCTATATCATAACTCTTTGACATCTTTTAAAAAAATCTAAATTAAATGGCTGTTTTTGATATTCTGAAAAAAAAGATTATTTTTTAAAAGGGCTAGCACTTAAAAATATACTTTAAGTACGAAGACTGTTTTAAAGACTAAAGTGACTTAAAAGATAGTTGCAGTAGACTGTCTTTAAGGTGCTAATAAATAGCACCTTTGCTCTGAGGACATTCTAGTGCTCAGTAAACAATATATTTCAAAACACACTAAGAGATAGGCAGTGTTATCTCTAGATGGAACCATCAAGCAGTCTGCAGCAAGGAGCTTTCAATTCCCTCACTAGTCACTCAGGAAGATAGTAACCAATATGCTCTGAGACCAACCAACGTTTTCCTAGTTTGCATAATAACAGAAGTATCTAGCACAAAGTACTCCCTATTCTGCATCCGTTTTCAGAAATCACTAGACTTATGACTTTTCAAATTTAATAGAACATTTTTCATGAGGAGGTATTTCATTATTTATAGTCTTATAAAATATGGCTGTTTATGTTTCCAGAAAGGATCTGGTTATTCTCCCATGGAAAAATCAAGTAATATTACAAATGACATATGAAGAGGAAGTGCCTCCAAAGTACCTTTCTCTGATATGCTTTTCTATCTAAAGTTGTTGCAAAAATTTACTATATTGTACCACCTTCTCATTGACTTTTCTGTCATCTGCCTTCATAAAATTTCCTCCACTCCCATCATCCCCTAAGAGGAAAAAGCTTCAGGCACCTCTTCAGCACTTTGATATTTACATGTTTTAGTTGAGGGTTTGAAAAGGCTTTATACATCAGAACTGCCTTACCATGATGATTTGGATAAGTGCAAAGATTATTCTAAATTATCAAATAGATATGTGGGCAAAGGCACAATCTTATCTGAGCCCAAATTCCCCCTGAGAAGTCCTGTCTACAAGGCTATGAACATACAACGGTAGAGATAGGATGTCTTATTAGCCTTTCTTCAGTATCATCTTTTCTACTAAAAGTTATTCAGACACTTAAGCTATAGGTAGATTATTGAAGGATATTTCTTCAACACAGATGTGTTGGAACACATGTATTGGAAAGTAAAGCTCCATCCTTAAATGAGGGAAGGTACACTGTTTCTACCTTCCCCTTGGATGGAGCAAACATTTTTAAGCAGCATGGAAAGCCAAGGCACAGGAGTCTACTGAAGCTCTGCAGCACCCAGGGCTAATCCCTGACCTCACTTCAAGAGTTTCCAACAGAGACTTGACCGGTTCTTTAACAATATGCTTGAATAAGCAGTGTGTCTGGATTTCTCATATTCCTTAAAAAGGAAGACATTAAAAAATAAGAATTAATTGCTCAGAGTCTGAAAGTCTATCATGTAGGGAAAAAATCAGAGATATGAACAAATTCTATTTGTTTGTTTTGCCCGAGGAAGTTGTAGAAGAATGCATTTAACTTTCACTTTTTACAGTATGAATACACATTTTTTCTCAAAAATGTCTCACATAAATTTGTAACATGTTTTTATTTCACCATTACCTTGCTATGAAATTTATTTATTTATTTATTTATTTATTTTTTTTTTTTTAAAGAATTTTTTTTTTTTTTTTAGATTTTATTTATTTATTCATTTATCCCCCCCTTGCTGCTTGTGCTCGCTGGGTCAGCCAACACGCCGGTTCCCGGGGCCTCCCACATGGTAAACGGGAGCCCTACTGATTGAGCCACAGCCGCTTCCCATTATGAAATTTATTGTTACAACAAAGCCCATTAGAACAGTCTTTCAGAGTTTAAAAAAAAGAGAGAGAGAAAAGAGGAGGGCTTCTTCTAGAAAACACCAAATGGTGGATGAGTGGGTACCTCCGGAGGCCTCAGAGGCCTGGAATGGGAGGCTGCTGCGGCTTCCGCGAGGCTTCTGCAGAGTGGAACGTCGTCGCAGCTGAGGTCTGAGCTGGCGCTGAAGCTGCAGAGCTCATGGAGTATGGAGGCAAGGCAGAGGACAAGGAATGGTTTCTTGTCACCCAGCTGGGGATCCTGGTCAAGGACATGAAGATCAAGTCTCTGGAAGAGGTTATATCTCTTCTCTCTGCCCACCAAGGACTCTGAGATCATTGGATTTTTCCTAGGAATATCCCTCAAGGATGAAGTTTTGAAAATTATGCCTATTGCAAAAGTAGACCAGTGCAGGCCAGCGGATCAGGTTCAAAGCCTTTGTCTCTACCAGGGCCTACAAAGGCCATGTAGGTCTGGGTTTAAGTACTCCAAGGAGGTAGCCTCTACCATCCACAAGGCCATCATTCCAGCCAAGCTTTCCATCTTTCCTGTCCAGTGAGGCTGCTGGGGGAACAAAACTAGGTAAGCTCCACCGTTCCTTGCAGAGTGATGAGACACTGCAGCTCTGTATTTGTGTGCACCATTCCTGCTTCCAGGGACACTGGCATCGTCTTGGCCCTTTTGTCCAAGAAGCTGCATGACTGCTACACCTTGGCCAGGAGCTGCGTGGACACCCTGGACAACTTGGCCAAGGCCAATGTCCATGTCATTTCCAAGACCTACAACTATCTTACCCCAAACCTCTGGAAAGAGACAGTGTTGACCAAGTCACCCTATAAAAAATTCAGTACTTTGCAAAGACTCCCACCACTGTCACTGCAGAGAGCACAGGCTCCTAATATGGGCACCACAGTAGGGATTTATACAAGAAAAAAAAAAAATAAAGTGAATTAATTAAGCTTAGAAAATAAAAGAGGGAGGAAGGCTGAGGAAGAGTGAACTTTAGCCATAAGTATAAAACAAATATTTGTATTAACATGAAGACATTGATTTCTATGCCACAAGTATTTCCACAAAACATGTGCATTGCATTCACTTTAAGAAATTTTCTTTCAGGCATAAATTACTTGAATTTAGCACTTTCCCCAAGTTATTGTCATCTGAAGTTATCAATGGCAAGAAAATCAGAACTTTTACGGAGACAAAAATCAAAGTTCATCAGGTAATGTACATCCTGATTTTTACTTTCTCTGGCAAAAGGAAGCTTGAAGTTTTGTCAGCACCAGTGGTTAGAAGTTTAAATAACATTGAATAATATTTCTTTTGCTGCCCTAGACTTTTTTTCTTGGCACAATGGATATATTGAGGATTATATTTAAAGGTACAGCAAACCTAAATCCTCTCCCTGAGAGAAAACTAATAAAAATGTGCTATAGACTCTATGCAGAGTTTAAGAATAAAGCTGCAGGAAGGGGAATGGAATGCCACAGTCTGTGGATACCTTGTATTTCCTCTAGGAACTATCACTTTCAACAAGGGCACAATAAAGCCCTGCTGGCGGCAGACCAGGCCCTTCTGTCAGGGTGAGACTGATTCCTTCACTCAGTAGGTCAGTCAGCAATCGTTTATCATTTACCTGCTCCATACCAGACACAATGTTCAAGACCAGTGATATATTAGTGAATAAAATGTGGCCTCTCCCCAAGGAGCTCACACTTCTAAGAGAGGGTACAATGCAAGGAGGCAAGAACAATGATAGTATTATGCCCATAGTATTATGAGAACATGGCAGAAAAAACACCCAACCTTAAGGTGGGAGGATTGGTGCACAGGGTTTGGGTGGGGTGGAAGGTAGGGCTGAAGAGTCATCACAGAAGGCTTTCTGGAAGAATGTATGGCAGAGATGAGTCTTAAAGGCTGAGCAGGAGTGACTGGTAGAGGTAGGTATAGCCAAGAAGGAGGTTATTCCAGCCAGAAGGCACAGCACATGCTGATAAACTCCAGATGGCTCTGTGCTATTATGGAGAATCAGAAAGTAGAGGGAACGAGAGAGGGAGAAGCTCTATATTCAGGATATTAAAGAGCAGTGGATTTTAACCTATAAGGCATGGGTGGGTAAACTTTCTGTAAAGGGTCAGATAATGTGCTGATTTGAGTCTTTTGTGGACACCAGAAAATTATGTACTTAAGCAAACCCATTTCTGTGCATGTAAATCTATTTATTGTATGTGAGATCTTTAGGTTAGATTCTGTTAAAGGATCTTCTGATTAGATCATTTTTATTAGATCACTTCAGTTGAAGGACCTACGGTGAGTCCTAATCCTCTTACTGGTGTCCTTGATAAAGGGAGGACTAAAAGCAGAGACACATAGAAAGAAGCAGCAGAGACAAAGAAGAACTCAGAAGCAGGAATCAATGGAACACAGGGAGGAAGCCACTTTAACCTGAAGCTGAAAGAGACGAGGACAAGAGGAGAAGGGAGAGACGAACCATGTGCCTGATCGCCCACAGCTGAGCTCTGAGAAAAAGTGAGCCTGGAGGAGAAAGCAGAGACCAGCCGCCATCTTGCCTTACCATGTGACAGGAGTCCAGGATCGCCAGCAGTCGACCTTTGGAGAGAGAGCATCTCTGATGATGCCTTGATTTGGACCTTTTCACAGCCTCAGAAAGCTTTCAACCTAATAAATTTCCATTATAAAAGCCAACCCATTTCTGGTGTATTACATTGGCAGCCTCTAGCAAACTAAGTCAGATAGTAAATACTTTAAACTTAGGGATCCAAATGGTCCCAACTCTGCCATGGCAGTGAAAAACTAGCCATGGACAAGATGAAACTGACTGAGCGTGACTGTGTCTGCATAAAACCTTATGGACATTGAAATGTGAGTTTCATGATTCTCACAGGCCATAAAATATTATTCTTTTGATTTTTTTTTCAACTACTTAAAAACGTAAAAACCATTTGTAACTTACCTTTAGACAAAATAGGAATTGGACCAAATTTGGCCCATTAGCCATAGTTTGCTCTTCTCTGCTGTAGGACAACAATGAGGTGTCATTAAAGGATTTTAAATAGGGAATTGCCATGACCAAGCCCTAGTTACAGGAAGTTCATTCTGGCAGCACTGTGGAAGATGGATTTGAGAGGACAGAACAAGAGGAGGGGAGGACATAAACATCTGTCAAATCCTATGCATTAGAAAGCCAGGCACGTTTTGCCTCCTAGAACACTTAGTAACAAATCAGTCAACACCAGAATATCCTGAATCCTTCCCTCCCCCATTACTGTCTCTGCCACTGTGCTTCCTCCTCCCATATTTCCCTCAACCTCAGACCCCTATCCCAAAAAACATGTCATTCCTGCCAGCTGGCCACCCTTTAAAAACTCTTTAAACAAAACAGAGAACAGGGAATTGTGCTGAAAGAGTGGCTCACAGCTGCCCCGCCTCCCAGGTTTCTGGGAAGATGGTGATGGCTGAGTGAGCTCTAGGATGACCCGACCTTCCTCCAAGCCATCAGTATGTGTAACAGATGTGGTTACAATTTTTGGAACATTCATTTTCAGGTCGACAGAGATAATGGTCTTTTTTATTTTTTAATTTGCATTTGACAGATGAAGTAGTGCAGTTTTGTTAAAGTGAAATGATTAATTTCTTTTTCTGCAGCATAATCTAAGACTTTATCTGTCGCTAAATGATCTTGATTCCAAAGTATTTCAAATGAAATATGCCACAAAAATGCTTTGATATGAAAAAAAGATTTTTAAAAGATCAGACACTAAAATAGGAATATCTCTGGTCGGTTTTCAAACATATAGACTATTAAAACTGGAAGGCAACCTAGAGACTATGTAATTGAGTACAGGAGGGATAGAGCTAGAATGGGCACTGATTTCTCTTCCTCTTCAATGTGTTCTTTCGGCAAAGAATTAATTACAGAGCTTTTAAATCAGACATCTGATTGATTTAAGATGGGAGTAATATCCTTCCTTTGGTACAATGCTGTTTCAAACATCAGTTTTGCTGAACTATGAATTCTCTTTTAAGTCTCTAAGGTGCTTGATTGTGTAGACCTGAACCAATGCTGTTCCAGAACTGTCCTGTCTGGAACATCCCTTCGGCCTTCCTGTTTTACAGACAGGGGTGATGTCATTGGTAATTGAAGGGAGAGTTTTATGTGACACTATATCATTATCTCCATTCTGAAATTCTCCCAAAATGGAGAAACATAAAATGGAGAACATAGTAATAGAAGATGTATAATATTGTGTGTTTCTAAAAGAGTAAAGCAGAAAAAGTCAGTTGACTACACTTGTAACTCATTCTAACTAAAGCAGCTCTCTAATCCTGAAATTGCTAGTCAATTATACCCACACAAATAGTTCGAGCTCAAGAAAGATGTGAAAATCTTACAACCGAATGGTGTGTGGAAATTTATGACAGAAATTCACAGGAGTTTATTTACTCTGGATTTTCAAAAACAAACAGAAATATTTGGAAAGACTGTCACAAAAACCAGGCAATGCTGTCACATTCTTTCTGGACGTGCTCTAATTTCATCACATATGTCAATACAAATAAGGTTTTCTAAATATGCCAAGGTAGAGATGTACACTGGAGACTTGTCTATTGCTTATATATATTTATGGAACTAACAAAAATCTTACTCAAGTAATCAAGGAAAATGCAAGGAGATAATTGACATAAATTATCTGAGTTGTTATTCTCTTTCACTGCTCTCACCCAGTTACTCTTCAGGAATATATTAAATATTTGCTAAGTGTTAAGCACTCTGCTTTGCAAAAAGAGTGATGACATTGATGATGATGGCAATGATGGAGATGATGATGATGAACGTGATGAAAACCAATCTTTAAAGGCATTTACAATATACCCAACCTGTTACTAAATACTTTAGCTTTAGAGTCTCATTTGATCTTCCTAAGAACTTTAAAGGTAGGTACTGTTAGTATTCCCATTTTACAGATGAAGAACTGAGACACAGAATGTATAAATAACTGACAGGGTCACAGCACTAGAAAGTGGTCAATCTGGGATTTGAATTTTGGCCTTTCTGTTTCACAGTCCATTCCATTAATGTAGATAACATGCCCTCTCCATGTTTGGGAACTAGACAGATAAATTTATAACAAGAAAACAATTCAAAGGCATATGTAGCTAAAACAAATTGCCCAGGATCACCCAAAGGAAAGCAGAATCACTTTATTCCTTGTGGCCCAAGTCTAGGTCTTCCTCATTTGTCACCTGAACTCTTAAAATAGCATCCTATTACATCGCTCTTCCTCTGGTTCCATTCTCTTTTTTTTGTACCATAATTCTAAGTTTCTAAAAGTTAGACCTATTAATGTTGAACTACATAAACTCTGTAAAATGTTTGTTGTTTTCTCCTCCTTTCTGAAGGCCCAGCTCTGTTAGCCACAAGAGTTATGGTGGTAAAAAAAAAGTAGATAAGATTCCTGTCCTCATGGAACTCTTTGTAGAAAGAAATACAGATAACAACAACAGTAACAATAAAAACAAGATATTTTCATATGGTGATAAGTGCAAGGAAATAAATAAATAGGGGATAAGAAAAAGAGAGAATAAATGATGCTTTAGTTTCCTGGCTGCTAAAGCAATTACCATTCAATGGATTGGTTTAAGCAACAGGAACTTTTTGGCTTATGGTTTTGAGGCTAGTAGAGGTCCAACAGCAAGGTATCATAAGATGATGCTTTCTCCCAAAGGACTGTGCATTCCGGGGCTGGCTGTAGGGGATCCTTGGTCCTTGGCTTTTCCATCACATGGCAATGCCCATGGCGACATCTTTTTTCTCTTCTGGGTTCCATTGTCTTCCAACTTCTCACTGCTGAAATAATCAGTTGTCCCTTTAAGTCTTCAACTGATTGGATGAGACTTCTTTCATTGCTGAAGACAATCTCCTCAGTTAATTATAGATGTAATCAGCCATAGACGCAATTGACTCACTGATTATTTGAATGCACAAAATATCCTCACAGGAACAATTAGGCCAGTGCTTGCTTGACCAAACAACTGGATGTCATAACCTAACCAAGGTGACATATGAACTTAACCATCACAACTGAGGGAGGTTATCTTAGAAGAGGGGTCAGAAAAACCTTCTCCTAGCACTTGATATTTGAGCTAAAATCTCAGGATAAGTTGGTTGGCCATGAAAAGAGGGGGCGGGGGAGGGCATTTCAGGCAGAGAGAGTAGCAGCCCTGCAAA
>JAKSZT010053767.1:16932762-16950847 GCA_026826555.1 Tolypeutes matacus
ATTGCTCTGATCAAGGAACAGAAACAGGGCAATGTGGCTATAGACAGTTATTGAGGGTGAAATTTTTGGTGAAAATAGTTTAAAGAAAAGGAAAAAGGTAGGAAAACCATAGTTCATGAATGGCATTTCATAGCTTTGTAGGCTATGATAAGGAATTTGAATTTTCTCCCAAAAGTTATGAAAAGTCATGGGAGGGTTCGTAGCAAGAGTGTAAACTGATTTGACCTATGCATTTAAAAATGAGATAAATAGATTGAAAAAGAGCAAAGGTTTTACTAGAAATGGATTAAATAAAGGCAAAGGTTTTGCAGAAAGACCAGTTAGGAAGCTCTTGCAGAAGTCAATGCAAATAATGGAGAAAGTGGAAGAATCAAAAATGAAAAAAAGTAATTATATTTGGGAGATAGATTCACAAGGTCTTGGAAATTTATTAGATGTGGGTAGTGAAGGAAAGAGAAGAATTACAGTTGATTTTTAGATTTTATGGTTTGAATCATTGGGTGCATTGTATGTGCACTGGTTTGAAGCTGTGTATACCCCAGAAAAACATGTTCTAAAATTTAATCTATTCGTGTAGGTGTGGAATCATTATAAGTAAAACCTTTTGTTGATGTTACTTCAGTTAAGGTATGACCTGCCTCATTCAGGGTGGGTCTTAATCCTCTTAACTGGAGTGCTTTATAAATGGAATGAGTACAGAAAAAAAGAGAAAGAGAGAGAGCACCCCTGAAGCAAGAAGCTGAAAGCAATGAAACCTGGAATAGAAGGGAGAGACCAGCATGTGGCTCCATGTGGCTCCATGTGGCAAAGGAGCCAAGGATCAGAGGCAGCCAGTCTCTGGGAAGAAAGCACAGCCTTGAGGATGCCTTTATGTGGACATTTTCATAGCCTCAAAAGTGTAAGCTAATAAATCCCCATTGTCTAACCCAACCTATTTCATGATATCAGCTTTAAGCAACCTAGGAAACTAAAACATTATATATATATATATATATACATATATATATTTATTTTTTATTAAGATGAGGAAGACTGAGGTGAAGAAGAAATTTAGGAGAGAAAATTAAGAGTTCCCATGTTGAACATTGTTATGGGCTAAATTGAGTCACCACAAAAAAGGATGTTGAAGACCTAACCCCTGGTACCTCCGAATGGGACCTTCTATGGAAATAGGGTCATTGCAGATGGAATTAGTTAAATTAAAATGAGCTCATACTAGAGTAGGGCAGGCCCTCAAGTCAATATGACTGGTGCACTTACATAAGAAGAGAAGAGACAGGCACAGGGGAGAATGCCATGTGAAAACATGGGCAGAGATTGAAGTGCTGCGAGCCAAGTAATGTGAATGAATGATGGCAAATTACCAAATGCCAGGAAGAGGCAAGAATGGCTCCTCCCCTAGGGGTTTCAGAGGGAGGCATGGACATGTTGACATCTTGATTTTGGACGTCGGGGCTCCAGAACCGTGAGATAATAAATTTCTGTTGTTTTAGTCCAGTCAGGCTGTGGTACTTTGTTATAGCAGCACTAGAAAACTCAGGCAGACAAATGGAACTGGTATTAGGAATGGGCATTTTAAGCTTTGACTGTGGAAAGCTGCTCTTAAAGTAAAAGAACTACCAGATAACAATAATAATAGCTAAAAATTATTGGGCTTGCTTACTATGTTACAGAACAAACTTGCTTTGTTTACGTATTAACTTATACAATCTCCACAATCACCCTATGAGGAAGTTGCTATTGTTATCTCCATTTTAGAGATGAGGAAAGTAAGGTCAGAATGGTTAAGTTATGATCCCAAGATCTTACATTTGTAAATGGCATATTCTGAATTCAAATCCAGGCAGTCAGACTCCAGAGCTTGGGCTTTTAATCCCTGTATCATAAAAATTGACCTGGAATCAGAGAAGTATTAAATCCTACTAATTTCTAAATAAAACCAACAGTAAGCAAGCATGGCTTTTCACACATTACATGATAGGATTTATTAAACACTGATTTTAATAAATGACAATTCTATTGCTGAAATAAGATCACTTTTCTTATCATGGACATTATTATGGAAGGCACATTAGGTTCTGGGCACCAAATAGAGAACAAATATTCTATTAAGGTTTGCTTTTACCTGTTGGCTTATTGATCAGCAATGCTTTCTCCCAGGGAATTCACCATACCTATTTAGCTCTCTTGCCTAGAAGCAAACATCCACATACATCTACCTTACACCCACAGTTACCACTTCAGAAACTATTTATTGATTCTCTGTAATGAGCCAGGCACTGTAGTAAGCATGGGACTACAACTCCCTACTTTTATAGAGCTTCTGACAGAAAAATAAATCCAACAAGTCAAATAAACTGTTATATGTACTGAATGTAGTATGCAGGGCAGACACACCCAGCTGTCTGTGGGGGAAGTTACATTGGAGCCGAAACTTGAAAAGGGAGGCAGGATTAACCAGGAGGCAGCCCAAGATTAACTAGTTGGAAAATTGAAGAAACTTGTAGAGCACTTTAGAAATGGCAGGAGCAATTAGTTCTGATTTGAAACAGATAGCAGGTTTCCAAAACGTCCAGAAGAGCAAATAGCTAAATCGCTTTTGCCTGTTCTTAATGTGCTCTGTCCTCAGTCCCCTGCTCTTCTCTTTCTTTATGCTCTCCCTGGGTAATCCAGTTTGCAATCACTACGACTTAGCATGGTAGAGACAAATAATCCATATCCAAAACTGATTCCAAATGTCTCTTCAGCAATAGCCTTGACTCTAACTATTCACTAGACCACCACTTGAATGATTCTCAAACACCTTAGATTGAACACATACAGAAGAGAACTCTCTCCCTTTCTACCCATAGCTTGCTCCTCCTTCTACATTTCCCAGCTCGGTGCCTGGTGCTAAACACCCATCTAACCTAACTGCCCTGGCCAGGACGGTAAGCATTACCCTAGTTTTCAGCCTCTGATTAGCCCATCATCACCTTTCTGGTAGACAGTTGCAATAGGGACCTATGCTTCTTGCTGCCTGCAACTCCCACCACTTCTTCATACAGGTGCCAGAATACTATTTCAAAAAATGTAAATCATGCTCTTCCCTTGCTTTAAAACCTTCAGTGGCTCCCCATTGATCACAGGCTAAAGTCCAGATGCCTTAGCATAGACTTTAATGCCCTCTATTATTTCATCTTGGCCTGTCTTTTCAGCCTTACCACTTCTTACCCTCTTCTCCCTCTTCTGCTCCATACCCCACCCACACCAAACTACTATTAACTCCTTGTGTGGGTTCACACCTCCATGCTTCAGCTCACATGGTTCTCTCTGCTTGAAATGTCTTTCATGACCATCCCCACAACTTTATTCACCGTTCAAGCTTCAATTCTCAGGTCAATTGTCTCTGAAGTTTTTTTCTGGTCACCCTGCCTCTGCCCCAAGTAGAACTGACTTTTCCTCCTTTATGTTCCCACTGCATCCAGACCAGGAGACTACTCTAGCACTTATGATATAGAAATCCTATATTGCCTGGCTCAGTGCCTGCCTGGATGATTGTTTAACAACACAAACACAATTCATGACCAATACTTATTATCTACCATGAGTGGGTTCTATGCCTAAGTAAGCATTGGAAAATGAAAAAAGCAAATAAAACAGCCCTTGCCTTCATAGGTCACAAAATAAAAACCTTTCAGTCCAAAAGTCAAAAGCCCTGCCATGCTCATTCTATGTTACAGATAAAAATAGATTTATCATAAAGCTAATATAATTTAAGCTTCAGGGGCTGAACTTACAAAGACCTTCCCAAAGCCCTGAGCTAATTTATATTTTCAAGTTTAGTTCTTGTTCTTAAAGGAGCTCCCAAAATTGTATACATTTAAGGTACCCCACCCCACCCCCGACTGAAAAAAAAAACCAAAAAACCTGCACCCATCCCAGGTTCCAGGACTTGGATCATTAATCTGGGATCATGAGTTTTTGTAAACAAAACAAAGAAAAAGTCAATAGTGATTCAGGGAGGGTGGCTGGGCGGTGGCTGGGACTTCCTTCTGGGCTGACCAGACGGGGGCGGGTCAACACCACCCTCTCGGTAAACTCGGAGGGTAAACTTGGAGGGTAAACTAGGTAAACTAGTTTGGGTAAACTAGGAGGGCCCACCGGCCTCCGAGGGTGGTCTTTCCTACAGTCTTTCTATCTCCTCCCACCCACAACCCCTAAAAACAGAGGCTGCCATTTCTGGCCGTGGAAAAGGCGTGGATTAGAAAACAAGGAAGGAAAGAAAGATGACAGAGACTTCAAGTGTAACAGAATACCACGGTTCCATGCACCCACAGAAAATGCACAACACCAGCTTACTCAGTGTCATCAGGTTCACAAAGATACTGGAACACAATTGAAATCCCAGGTTAAAACAGGTTTGTAATGATTGGGAAGTGAGACAAAGAAGGAAGTTGGAAGCAAGAGAAAAATGGAGGGAGGACAAGCGGCACATGCAATGACCATGACTAATGAGTCCAATTAACTTGTGTCACTTGTGGGCTCCCTAAGCCTCCAAAAAGGAATAATGGGCTGTGACCTGATGGTCCACATTCCTTCTCCCTATTCCACTCCTCCTTCAGCATTTCTTTCAGAATCAAGTTAGGCTTTGGCATAATAGCTCTGTGTGGCAAACGGGAGAAGAATGACACATGCGCTGGATGTCAGGGGGTCTGAGTCCTGGGCCTGTTTCTGGCAGATGCAGCATTACATCTTTCCAGACTCCCAGCATTATGAAGGTTATGGGACCATCACGACTCCCATTATCTAATTCAAATAAGACTTTAATTTTTTAAATGACATGTAACATACATCTATACTGAAATTAGGATAACTGTTTTTCTAGATTTTTGTGATTTTTACATTTTGGCCAAATTGGCAAATGACTGAAGCTGAAACTAAACTGAACTCACACTCTCTCTCTCTCTCTCTCTCTCTCTCTCTTTCTCTCTTTCAGTGTGTATGTGTCCTTAGTTTGCCTTTGCCTCTTTTAACACCCATCCTAATCATCACCCATGACATGACCTTGGAATAATCCCTCCCCACTCTGGGTGTCAGTTTCCCCATCTATAAAATGGGTATGCCATACTCCTTTAATCCCTGTGAGTCAATTAAAGATCATTCCCTCCCATCCGTCAAAAGAAAACAACTTAAAATACTTCTGCTCTGTTTGTATATCCCATTGATTTGTGCAGATCAGAGAATTCCTGTTTGGGTTAGAGAGGACTTCCTATACAGTGACACATCTGATTTTACTCATTCTACAAATATTTGCTGAATACTTACTGCATAACAGCTTCTGAGCACACAGTGAGGGACAAAGCAGATATATTCCTTGCTTACAGTCTGGTGAATGCAGTGGTGGAGAGAGGATGCAGTCCAGGTGTCTGATGCCAGAACTTATCCTCTTAATTACAACGTAGGTGATTAGGATCCTGACTCTGGAGTCAGGTGATATGGGTTTAAACCGCAGTTCTGACTCTTCCTTGCCTTGTGACCTTGAGCAAGTTTCTTAACTTCTCTGGACTGTCATTTCCTGGTCTTTAAAACCAGGTTAACAATAGCAAGTCCATATGCCCAGGGTGTACTTCCCACATGCTTAAGTTATTAGTAGGACTCTTCTCCTACTAGTACTTGTGGCACTGCTCAGGAGCAGAGCCTGTGGGCCCAGAAAGACTGCTGACAGCCTGCTCCACAGTGCATGCTAGCTTTTGACAAAAGAGAGAAGAATGATTCTCTCTGTGGTCTGGGTCAAGCAGTGCTATCCTAATGTCACACTGAGTTTTTAGAGAAAACCACTTTTTCAGGTTCCTAGTTTCACTACCCTCTCCTCCAGGGTTAAAATATGTATCTTTGGGGGCTTAAATAAGAAGATCATGTGTGAGTGTAATCCAGATCAGATCTGTCCCCTGGTCCTTCTCTCTGAACTCCCACAACCACCTTCATCCCCCTCAAAATAATGAATCTACTCACACAAAAAAATTACTGAGAAATGTGGAATTTACACAAGATTTTATGGAAATAAAGGAAGCAAAAGTTAACACCACACACTTCACAGATGACTACCTGAAAATCCCCCTTAGACATTTCTTCATTTCTTTTCTGCACTTTCTCTTTTCCCACCATGTCATCACCAGTGGCCCCATTCCTTCTCTTCAGCGGTGCCTAGACTCATTGCTGCTCTCTCCCCATTACCAGTGCTCACCCTCCTTAGAAGAGCATGCGAGTTATAAATAGCAACAAAAAGTTCTGTTGCACAAGTAACAGATACCACCCTATATTCAGAGAAGTCACCAGCCCAGAACCATGAAAGCTTTGTCATTGGGTGAAATTTGTACTGTCTCTCTGTCATGGTTTCCTACAGGTGCCCAAACGAAGTACATAAACCTGGTGGTTTAAAACAACAGAAATGTATTTTCTCACAGAAGTCCAAAATCAAGGTGTTTGCAGGGCCATACTCTCTCAGAAGGATCTAGGGGAGAATGCTTCCCTGCCTCTCTTAGCCTCTGGTGGTGGCGGGCAATTGGTCTAATCTCTGCCTCTGTCTCTACATGGCCTCCTCCCGGGTTGTCTCTGTTTCTCTGTCTCTTCTCCTTTTCTTACAAGGACACCAGTCATACTGGTGCCTTACTCCAGTACAACTTAACTAGTTACATCTGCAATGACCCTATTTTCAAATAAGATCACATTCTGAGGTATTGGAGGTTAGAACGTCAACACATCTATCTTTTGAGGGTACACAATTCAACCCATAACAGTGTGCCTCTTCCATTAGAATTAGTCTTTCACTAAGAGGGTCCTCAGCCTCTCATGCCAATAGCCTCTGGGAAGGCCAACCCCTTTCCATCAGACAAGAACTGTACACCAGGGGAGACCAGTGGCTTTGGCCCAAGCTAAACCCCTTGTTGACATGTAGGTGCTGGGTCATAGATTACATTTGCTTCCCATTTTATCCCTCCAAACAACCTTACAATTTGCAACTCAAAGTTTTGCTAAGTGCATTTAATTTTTGCCACTGTCTTTTAGGTTTCAAGCCTTCCCCGATCACACTTTCCTACCCAACCACCCCAACAACACTATCTGCTTTCCATATATTTTCTTAGCACCCTCATTTGTTCTACTTCACAGTTATCATATTACAATTCCCTATTTGCTTATCCATGCCCCCTAGTAGATTGTAAACTCTGTAAAAGCAGGGATTGTAACTGTTATATTCCCAGTACCTGGTATAGTTCCTGATCCCAATTAGGGCTTAGTATATTTTTGTTGAATTGAGTGATGAATGAAGAAAATAGGCTTTACTATTGACTGTCCTTATTATAAAGTAACACATGCTATGGTCTTAGTGTCCATTCTCAAATGTCAAAAACCTAGAATACTTACTGTGTCAATATTAAGGATCCACTGTAATTTTATTAAGTTTATTTAGGTCAGCTTAACTTCAGAATTCTCTTCCCTGCAGTGACTTTGCTAGAGACTGATAAAACTACTACTATGAATTTATTTCTTTTTCATTTGCTCTTTTTTTCCTCCTGTTCCTTCTAACAACAAAGAAAAAAACAAAGCAAAAAACTAGCTTTGGAGGCAAACAGATATGAGTTTGTAACCCAAAATAACTTCATACTACTTTTTTGATTTTGGAAAATTAATGTCTCTTAATTTCATTTTTCTTACCATAAAATGAGGATACTCATATCAATATTATAGACTTGTCAGAGAATCAATTAGTATATAGTGGGACTTTTTGGTACACAATAAAGTCTTGGTAAAATATGAAACATTAAAAATCTCTTTCTTTTCACTACTTTTCCCTAACTCATATTGTTACTCTACCCTGGAAGTTCAACAGCTTCAAAATCCTGGACACTTCATAATTTGGTTTGTTTTTTTTCTTCCTAGAATTTTTTTTAAGATTCTTTTTATCTTTAGTGTTGTGCAGTTTCACTATGATGTATTTAGGTATAGATATCTTTTTATTTATTCTGCTTAGGTTTAATTAGGCTTCCTCATTTGTAGATTGGTATTACTTATCAGCTCAGTCATTAACATTTTAGAAACTGCCTCTGTCCTATTCTCTCTGTCTTCTTCTTTTGGGATACTGATGAAAAATGTTTGAGATCTCATACTATTCTCTATATCTCTTAAACTTGCCTTAAATCTTCCATCACTTTAACTTACTAAACTTAATGATATCTTGAGTTCTAGTATATTAATACTCTCTCCTGAGCTCTGTCTAATCTACTATTCAATCCATACATTGAGTTCTTAATTTCAATCTTATTCTCTGATTGATTTGATTCTGTTTTAAATGTGCTTGCTCTTTACTTATAATTTTAAGTCTCTTTTTTGTGTCTTAAAATACATAATTCATACTTCTTTTATTGTATGTGTCTATTCATTTTAATATTTGACATGTTTGCAGATTCTTTTGCCTCTTGTCTGTTGGCCCTGACTTTGGTAGCTTGGTTCTATATGTGTGTGGTGATTTTAAAAATAAACTTCTCTTTGCAGATTCTGAGGCCTAGGGGAAAAGGTGTATTCCTATAGAAATTCCATTTGTTTCTGTGAGGTGCCTAGACACTACCAGTCTAAGATCACTTGTAACCAACTCTTGGCTACCACAGGTAGTGGGAATTCTATCTTTTAGCATATATAGGAACTAGTTCATAGTTAGAAATTCTCAGGGATTTTTTTTAACCCTCAATATTTAATATAGTAGTTTTGCTTGCAATCTCTAGGCTTGGGCACAGTACACCCTTATACTAGTCCTTTGGTGTCCTGACTTTATGGAGGAGGGAGGGCTGTCTCTTACTAGGTTTCCTATACTAGGCAAGCCCTGAGCTTTGCTTTTTGTCCCCATAAAACTACAAAGATACAAAACTGATGCTCAAGTTCATCTAGGTCAGGAAATATCCTTAAAAGTTGTCTTCTGCTTACCTCTTTAAGTCCCCACCTTCATTCAATTCATGGCCTGAGTATTTCAGCTCATGGATACAATCAAGATTTTTCAAAACCAGCATTTTTTAGTTATTTTGAGAAATAGGCTTTGTCTGTACACCCAATGCATCAGACTACCCTTCACAGTTCATGCAGCCTGATACTGGGTCGCATTGCCTCACCCAAGCTTAGTGATTAGCCTAATATAGAGTCATAGTATCTAAATTATTAGGCTGAGGTTTATATTTCAATGAGCAGTTGCATGACATTTTTCCATTCTTTTTGACTTAAGCAATAAGACAGTGCAGTAGAAGAAAGAGAGAGAAAGAAGATATAGTTAACAGAAAATCCCAATTTTGGACCTCTTCAAGGGCTATCTGTTTTCTTTGCCTTGCCCTGTTTTGGATTCTGTTGAGTTGGCCTTCACTTTAGAAAAGCTGATTGTTTACATATGTTTGAACATTTTCTTACTGACTCCATGGTTGGGTGTGCCTTTGGAATAACAAAAGATGAATAAGCAAAATAATTTTACTTTTATTCTTCTTTTGAAAGAAATTGATAAAAATCAAAATAGAAATATATACCTGAATTCCATGTTGTGAATTTGTTTCCACAACATAGATCTCAGAGGCTCTAAAAGAGAGTGTGAGACTACTAATACTGGAAAGGAAGAGAGTTAACTTAATTCAACCTTCTCCTGTTACTGATGAAGAAACTCCAGAAAAGTTATGTGACCTGTTTAATATCACATAATAGAACCAATTACACAATTGGGTCTCCTGATTCCCAGGAATGGATTCTTTCAACTATATCATGCTGTCATGTAATTATCCAAGTTCCATTTGACCAAAAAATTATAACCACATTTAGTAAATTTAGTTTATTTTGAACACCCGATAACAATAGATTTATGAACAATAAACAGAAACAATCTATTGGAGCTCAAAAACAAAACAAAAAACAAACAATTAAAAAGAAACTTTCCAGTAAATAGTGTTGGATAATCTTTCAACTTTTAAGTATCTTAGTTGCCTTTACAGCTCAGTAATTAGAAAAGTAGGATATATTAAAGTTATTTAGGCATGCCATTATCATTAAGGATAATACTTTCATTCTTTACGTGTTTTGTATTTTGAAAAATATTTAGAAATATATTTAGATATTTATAAATAAATATAATAAAGTCATCAGGCTTCTCTGCCATTATCAATACTTGTAAGATCTAAATTAATTATAACAGAGCTATAGAGCTATTGGTGAGGTTGAATGTGAGATGGAGACCTGTCAATAGAGAACCTCGAAACACAATGAAATAAAATGAGGTCAGAGCTAGAGACAGAGAGATGGGCCATTACCCATGATATAGCAGCAGGAAATCACATTGCCTGAGAAATGACAATCTCCTTAGGTATTAGAACCAAATCATAAAAATGACTATGTTAGGACAGCTCTGACAAATCAGATTTGATGCATCTTTTTATAGCACATTGGTAACTGTATATTCACGGTCACATATTTTCACTTTTATCAGATATTAGGCAATTGTGAATTTCCTCTAAGTTTGCTATAATAACTCATACTTGAGATTATTTTTGGAAATATTAGAGCTTTAACCTTCTATTTCAAAAACATTATCCAAGATTCCAATAGATAACCCAGGCTGTTTGTTGCCAGCACATTCCAGACTTCACAGGTTCACAGAAATTTTAGTCACTTAGGAATAATCAGATCCAGCAGAGTTTTTCATTTGTTTTCTTTTGTTTTAGGTATGGTAATAGAAAGTTCACTTATCTAATACAGGTTTTATTCCACATCTGCAAGGGATCAAAATTACAATGGAAAGTATCTCTGGCATGGATGGGTTGTGAATTTTTTAAAAATGCTTGACCCAGTAAAATTTAGCTTTTGGATAAAGTCTTATGAACGAAAATCGAAGATGGGATTAGCATATGACACATTAATAATAAAAACTGCTCAGTCAACAAAATATAAAAGGGGATTATTAATCTATAGAAATTAAACTCCACATGGTAAAAGAAGTGCCAATGTTATTAATAAAAATTACTGAGAGCATCAAGGACTATGCTAGGTGATTATTTGTGAAGAATAACTATTATAAAGAAATGCCATTTTTCTCCAGGCAGAGTTTTTGCTCCAAGATGAACACAATGATACAGATGCTAGCAAAGAAAAATGAACACATTTTTAATACCAACATAACATTCATGTATCCTAAATTGTGTTTAGATACTTTGAGTGCTTGTCCTGCAATTAGAAATTTGAGGAAACTTGACAGCTGCCAATGTGAAATTACCAGAAATGGGTTGGCTTTTATAAAGGGAATTTATTTGGGATAAAAGCTTACAGTTCCGAGGTCTTGAAATGTCCAAATCAAGGCATCATTAGAGATGCTTTCTCATCAAAGTCAGCTCCTGGTGATCTTGGCATCCAGGAATGTGGCAAGGCAAGATGGCAGCCTTCTCTGCTGAAGTCCCTGCCTTCCCCTCCAGGCACACCATCTCCCAGAGCTCAGCTGTAGGCAATCAGGCACTCTCCCTGGGCCTCATCTCCTTGGACCACTCAAGGATTCTCTATCTTTCTGCAGCTGTAGGCAAACCTGGAGTCTTCTCTCTCACATGGCAGGGTAAAATGGTAACTCTGTTTTTTTGGGTCTCTTCCTTTTCTCCGTGTGTTCTCAGTTTATATAAGACCCAGCAAGAGGGTGGAGACCCAACCTGGGTCACATCTCACTGATGCAGTCCAATAAAAAGGCCTAAAGCGGTCTAATTGAAAGTGATTGTATTAGTCAGGGTTCTCTCGGGAAACAGAATCAACAGGAGATATCTGTCAATAATATGAGATTTTATAAGAGTCTCTCACGCAACCATAGGGATCCACAAGTCCAGGTTCCGCAGGCAGGCTGCAAACCAGGGGCTCTGATGAAAATCCGATGAAAGGTCCTTGATGAGTTTCTGGGAGAAGTTGACTGTCCAACTACGAGCTGGGAAATTCTCTCTGAATGTTGAAATCACTTCCCCTTTTAAGGCATTCAACTGATTGGGTAAAAGCATCACCCATTGCTGATGTAATCTCCCTGATTGATGCAGATGTATTCAGCCATCCATGCAGTAAACTCACTGGTGATTGAAGTCCATAAATGCTCTTGTATTACAATTAGCCCAGTGCTTGCTGGGCCAAATACCTGGACACAATTACCTGGCTGAGTTGACACATTAGCCTAACCATCACAGTGATCTATCAAAGGTCCCTGTATTAGTCAGCCAAAGGGGTGCTAATGTGAAATACCAAAAATGGGTTGGTCTTTATAAAGGGTATTCATTCGGGGTAGAAGTCCACAGATACCAGGCCATAAAGCGTTAGGTTTCTTCTCTCACCACAGTCCATTGCCACGTGCTAGGGCAAGACAGTTGCCAGCGTTTACCAGGGTTCAGGCTTCTGGGGTTCCTCTCTTCCCGGGGCTGTGTTTCTCTCCGGGCTTAGCTACTGTTTCCTTCACAAGGTCAGCTGGCTCCTGTTTCCTCCACAAGGTCAGCTGTAGACAATCAGGCAAACGGCTTGCTTCTCTTCTCCTGGGGCCTTCTTTCCAATATCAAAACTGCTTCTCAAAAGACTGCTTCAACTGTCCTTTGCCTTGCCTTTTATATTCAATTCCCACCCACCAAGGGGTGGGGCTCAATGCCCTAATCCTAACCTAATCATGCCCAGATTAACAGATCAGTTTACAAGCATGATTCAATTATATTTTTGGAATTCATAATTACATCAAATTCCCCAATGGTTACAGTCCCTTTGAATTTAATGCAATCAAACAGCACCATACCCACAGGAATGGATTAGCTCAAGAACATAATCTTTTCTAGGATTCATAAAATTAAAAATGGCACAGAAAGTATTTTCTTTTATGTTTTGTTTCTGTGAGTTTTTTTTGTTTTTTAAAGATTTATTATTACTTTTTAAATTAAATTTAAATTTATTTATTTAGCCACCCCCCCACCCCATTGTTTGCAGTCACTGTCTGCTCTCTGTGTCCGTTTGCTGTATGTTCTCTGTGTCGGCTCATCTTTTCTTTAGGAGGCACTGGCAACTGAACTCGAGACCTCCCATGTGGAAAAGAGGTGCTCAATCACCTGAGCCACCTCAGCTCCCTAGTTTATTGTGTCTATCATTGTTTTTCCTCTGTGTCTTTTTTGTTGCATCATCTTGTTGCATTAGTTCACTGCGCCTGCCTGCTGCACCAGCTCACCTTCTCCAGGAGGCACTGGGAATCAAACCTGGGACCTCCCATGTGGTAGGAAGCCCAATCGCTTAAGCCACATCTGCTGCCCAGGTTTTTGTTTTTTTAAATGGGAAATATAATATAACATGTTTGTATGCTGGTGGGAAAAATCTGGTAGGAAGAAAAAACACCATAATAGAGAAAAAAGGAAGGGATAACTTCAGGAAGAAAGTCTTTGAACTTTGAGTAGGGAAGAGAGGATGGAATCCAGTGCACAAGTAGAAGGCTTGACTTTAAATAAGAGTGTGAGCAATTCATCTTTTATCATAGGAAGGAAAGCAGATTATAAAGTTACAGATGCAGGAAAATTGGTACACACAGTTGGGAGAATGTATGTGTTCTACTGTGATTGCTGATGGAAAGGTGATGAGTAGGCTTAAACTGATAACAGCTACCCTGTTCTCTTGGTCTTATTTCTGCTCTTTACTGTTTTAAGACAATAAATTCAATAAACACTGTGAGCAATTAAAGAACACCATGAAAAGAAATTTTATACCATTTTTAAAGTAGGCAAGAGATGCAGATGGGGAGGAGATGGAAATACATTCCATGGATGACTAGTGGATGATGTAACAGCTTTGAGGAATATCATATGATCTGGACATAGGAACCAAAATCACATTGCTCAATGGAGAATATGAATTCTGATGTTGAGCAATAACTGCCATTATGTAAGGAAGGTAGGGAACAGACAGAAGAATTTAGAGATGTTATTAAAAGTTTACATTTTATTTAATCAGCCCTATTGTCAATCCATGGGAGCCCTGCAAGGTTCTGTGTGGGGGAAGTGAAAGGTGATACATAAGGAAGGCAAAATGTTCTATTAATACCTGCTGTGCTAAGAGACATCAACACAGAGACTTTTTGCTCCAGTCCAAATGGAGTCAGCTCTGGCTTATCTCATAAAAGACAGAGTATAAATCAATGAAATCACTGTTATATAATCAAAGCTCAGGGGAAAAATCACAGATGAAATAACATAGTAGAGAGTATTGAGCTGGGAATAGACACAGAAAAAACAAATTTGATAATTAAGAATGATCAGGGGTTATGGATGTGGCTCACATGGTTGGGCGTCCTTCTCTCATATGGAGGGACCCAGGTTCGATCCCTGGGACCTCCCAGTTTAAAAAAAAAAAAAAAAGAATGATCAGGAGAGCAGATGTGGCTCAAGTGGTTGAGCACCTGCTTCTCACATGGGGTCCCAAGTTTAGTCCCTGATGCCTCCTAAAAAACAAGCAAACAAGCAAACAAACGAGAAAAACCAACTCAGGGGAGCCAATGTGGCTCAGTGGTTGAGTGCCAGCTTCTGCTTCCTACATACGAAGTCCCGATAATCATATGTACATAGAATTATTTTCAAAACTCTAAAGCACTACAAATATAAGACCTTATTTCATATGGATTATAGAAATCACTCGTCTAGACAACAGTAATGTCTGAGTCAGAGCTAACAGTGCTCTTCTGAATTATTACATAATACCAGGTAGATAATTAGTAGGTATAAACTGTTACAAAACAAGAGGGCAATAGGTCACACTGTCTCTATTTCTTACACTTCTGGTTTGACTCACTGCTTGAAGTTTAAGGACTTTGCTCTTCAGGAACAAAGTTTGTCAAAGAAATGAGCAACCAACAGGTAATCTTCACTTTGGGATTTAACATCTCAAAATAAAACCATAGAAACATCTGAATTTGATACCTTCTCAGAGAACTGCAGCAGGGGTCATTTTCAAGAACAAGCATACTTGGGTAAATGAAAGGTGACAAACACATAAAATGGAATATTATTCAGCCTTAAAAAGGAATGAAGTTCTGATACATGCAACCATATGGAAGAAACCTGAAGACATCACATTGAGTGAAATAAGCCAGACACAAAAGGACAGATGTTGTATGACTTCAGTTATATGAAATAACTAGAATATGCAGCTTCATAGAGTCAGAAAGTAGATTACAGGCATTGAGGGGCTGGGGGAGGGGGAGGTTGGAAGGGTTAAAGTAGGGAATGGAGAGTCCATGATTAAAAGGTACAGAGTTTCTGTTCAGGGTGATGGAAATGTAGTGGATGGCAATGATGGTAGCATAACATTGTGAATGTAATGAATGCTACTGAATTAGATATTTGAAAGTGGTAAAATGGGAAATGTAATATATATATGCTACCACACTTTTTTTTTAATTTTATTTATTTTTTATTTTTTTTATTATGGGTAAAAATCAAAATTCTCACAATACATACAAACATTTACAAAATGATATATAAATATATATGCATATATGTGTATTTGCTTACAAAAATGTTATTTATATATATATATATATATATTTTAAGAGGTGCTTAGATTACCCAAAATATTACACGGAACCCACTGGGATTCCCATGTTGCCCACCACACTTTTAAGAAAAAAAGAAGAAGCACACATTCCTTTCACTAAGAACCTGTAGTTTTGAAAGGGGAACAATGGGGAAAAGGGGGATTGAGTCAACAGTGTATAGCACTCAGAACCAGGAAGTTCCTTGCTCTCTTTTGGCTAAATAAATAACTCACTGTTGTAATCTTGGATAAGTCACTTAAATTCTAAGAATTCAACTTCTTTCCATCTAGTACCCATTACCTAATACTGTGAGACAAGACAATTTTTTTTTTCTGTGATTACCAGCAGTTAAGGAAAAAAAAAAAAAAAAAAAGACTAACTCGGCAAGAGATATAGATAGGGAGGAAATAGAATTAGATGATAAGGATGACTAAGAAAAAAATGTGGAAAGATGCTGTGGTGGCTTGAAGCTGTATGTACCCCAGAAAAATAGGTTCTTAAATATAATTACTGTGAGTGTAAATCCATTGTAAGTAGGGTCTTGTGATGAGGCTACTTCAGTTAAGGTAGGACCCACCTCATTTAGGATGGGACTTAATCCTCTTATTGGAGTCCTTTATAAATGGAATGAATACAGAAAGAGAAAAAAGAGAAAGACCCAGAAGCAAGAAGCCTAAGGCAATGAAACCTGGAAGAGAAGGGAGAGGACAGTAAATGCCATCATGTGCCTTGCCATGTAGCAGAAGAGCCAAGGATTGCTGGCAACCAGTCATTGGAAAGAAAGCATCACTTTTATGATGCCTTGATTTGGACATTTTCTCAGCCTCAACAGTAAGCTAATAAATTCGCATTGCTTAAGCCTGACCCATTTCATAGTATCTGCTTTCAGCAGCCCAGGAAACTTAACAGATTTTGGTACCAGAAGAGTGGGGTGCTGCCATTATAAATACAAAAAAATGTGGAAATGGCTTTGGAATTGGGTAATGGGCCGAGGCTGGAAGAACTGTAAGGCACTTGATAGAAAAGGCTTAGATTGCTTTGAAGAGACTATTGGTAGAAGTATGGTTGCTAAAGGTACTTCCAATGAGGTCTTAGACAGAAATGATGATTGTGTTACTGGAAACTGGATGAAAGGTGACCTTTGTTTTAAAGTGGCAGAGAACTTGGAAAAAATGAGTTCTAATGTTGGGTGGAAGGCAGAATTTGAAAGGAATGAACTTGGATATTTAGCTGAGATTTTCAAGCTAAATGTGAAAAGTTCAGGCTGGTATCTCCTTGCAGCTTATAGTAAGATGCAAGAGGAAGGGGATAAGATGAGAGCTGAACTTCTGGGCACACAGAAATTGGGAACTGTGAGTTTAAAAAATTCTGAGCTTCCAGAAAGTGAGTTCCCAGAGAATAGTGCTCCATGTGAGAGTTTAACTGAACATGGATACAATCAACCATTTAAGTGCAAGTCAGGATTGGAGATGCAGTTATCCAGGAGGATCTATGGAAAAGTCCTGCTGTCTGATGGTTTGGACCCCTGTGTATTACATGCAAAACTGACAAGTTTTTTGACAAGATCTGTATGAATGGAACCATTGCTAGGCTGGACTAAAAGGGAAAGAAAAGAAAAAGATTGAAGAAAAAATCATCTCAAATGCAGGATCATGGACCAAAGATGTTTTCTCTGACCAAAAGAACAGATCTTCCCATATATGTGTAAAATGTGAGTATGTCCTGACACTTGGAGAGGGGGGTGCCTTCCAACCTGTTGTTCAGGAAATGTGTTACACCCCAGTTTTCTCAGATGCCTAGAGGACTGTGGAGAGTCTGGCCACCACCCCAGTGTTTGAGGAGGGTGAAACCTTCACCCCAGTGTTTGGGGAAAGCATGGCCACTGAGCAAGCACAAGGAAGTGATGGGACTGTTGTTCCATCAGGCCCAGAGGACAAAACATCATTCCATCCATGAAATCTAATGGAGTATGCCCTGCAGGACTTCTGAATTGTTTGGGACCCATGACTCTGGTTTCCCTTCTAATTTTTCCCTATGAAAATGGAAATGTTTATCCTATGCCTGTCCCTCCTTTGTATATTAGAAGCAGACAACTTGTTCTCTAGGTTTCACAGGTCCACAGAAGGAGGGTAATTATGTCCCAGGACAAACCACACCTATAACTGATTTTGATAAGACTTTGTACTTAGAGATTGTTACTGAAATAACAAGGCTTCTGGGATGTTGTAATAGGATCAGTGTAGTTTGTATGTGGAAAGAACCTGTTTTTTAGGGATCTAGAAGGTAGAGTGTGAAGGTTTGAAGCTGTATGCATTCCAGAAAAATATGTTCTTAAATCTAACCCATTCCTGTGGGTGTAAACCATTGTAAGTAAGACCTTTTGAGGCTACTTCAGTTAAGATGTGACCAGCCTCATTCAGGATGGGACATAAACCTCTTACTGGAGACCTTTATCATTGGAATGGAGAGAGAGAGAGAGAGAGAGAGAGAGAGAGAGAGAGAGAGAGAGAG
>JAKSZT010053767.1:16950857-17091934 GCA_026826555.1 Tolypeutes matacus
GAGAGAGAGAGAGAGAGAGAGAGAGAGAGAGAGAGAGAGAGAGAGAGAGAGAGCGCCATCAAAACAAGAAGCTGAAGGCAACAAAACCTGGAACTGAAGGGAGAAGCCAGCAGATGCCACCCTGTGCCTTGCCATGTGGCAGAGGAGCCAAGGATCAGTGGCAGCCAGTCTTTGGGAAGAAAGTATTGCCTTGATGATACCTTGATTTGGACATTTTCTTGGCCTAATCTGTAGGCTAATAAATTCCCATTGCTTAAGCCTGACCCATTACTTGGTATCTGCTTTCAGTAGACCAGGAAACTAAAACATATGGATAAAACAAAAATAATTCATTCTTTATTATGGTATTTCTGCCACCAAGTTACTAATATCTCCCCCAGAAATGTTCTTTTTGAACTATTTCAACATGGGCACTCAAAAAGATAATGTGAGAGGCAGGATTCAAATTTTCCACAAATATTTTCCAACTATGGCCCTGTGATTGGGTGAGGACAAGTGTGCCATTCTCCTTTTTTAAATTGTGTTATGCTGTGTGTTAATGAACCTGTATCTTAATCTGTTTAATTAAAAAACTCTCACAAAATATATAAAAAATTTATAGCTTAGGTATAGGAAGTGTGACCTAATTTATTAAGATTCAGGTTAGTGGCTAGAAAGAATGAGGATTTCAGACAGATCTTTTTTCCACAATACAAGTTGTAGATTTGCTATTTATTTTGTTTTATTGTTTTTTAATAAGCCTTTTAAAGGAAATAGTATAACATAAGAGTTATATATGTAGGTTTTAGAATCCAAAAGACCTAACTTCAAATCTTGGTTCTGTTTACTAGTGGTAAGATGAGGGAAAGTGGTTTAGCCCCTTGAAGTCTCAGATTTCTCACTGGCAAAATAAGGATAGTGATGCCTAATTCCTGTATATTGCTGTGAAGTTTAAAAAAGAAAAACACATGTAAAGCAATTAGCTACTAGTGTTGATGTATACTTAATATTTGGTGTTTATAAGTGAGCAAAATCTTGACACATGTAATAGAGTAGTTTAGAGTAATCTTATTTATTTACTTTTCAGCTATTCAGGGACTTTAATAAATTATTCTTTAAGAAGGTATGATTTCTCAAATTCTTCACAATTATTCACTAAATTTAGAGTAGGTATCATGCACAATGTTTTGCTTCTCTTTGAAATTCTACAAACATATAAATTCTACATCAAATTCTGTAACTTAATTCTGTGTACTATTTCAGATCCAAAAAAATATTACTTCAAAATTCCAGTTACTCTGGAAAGACTGTTTGTACATAAGGCATCAACAAGTGAATCACTATTCTGGCAAATAATATTTTGGACTCTAAGAGTTTAGTAAAGCAGAAATGCTATAGAGAAATAGGTATAAAAATTGGAGGGATTAGTCCTTACCTCCTTTAGCCCCACAGTATAAATAATCTAATGGTGTGATTACATGATACTTTATCCTTTATGCAATAAAAATAAAACAAGGGCAGGAGGAACAAACAGTTTTCTGTGAGTCAATGGCACACCTCCCTACCAGTCACATTTCCTAAACCAAATCTTGAGAAATCAGGTGACTTGGCAAACAAAAATAAATGTACATATACTCATGGAAAACCCATAAACCGGGACTAATGAGTAACTTGAAAACTCAGGCAAGGGTCTACTGCCCTTTTATTGTGTGTACTTGATTGAAGCAAAAGAGGTTGCAAACATGATAAGGAAAAAAGCCTGCTCAAATTGACTTGGCACTGAATCCGTCCACACAGCATTGCAGATCAATGGGAACACAAGCAGAATTTGACTTGTTCTTTTAAAAATCTTCACTATAACCCTTGTCATTCTTTTAATTGAACTTGTGGCTTGCCGGTTGATTTGGTCTTTAATGTTCTTCATTGAGTAGTTACATCAAATGTGCATTTCTTATTCTTGTTGTTATTGCTGCTTTGTTAATTCAGTGAAAACAATCATATCCAATTGGCCAAGAACAAGTAAGCAAAGAGATTTTTTTCTCATAAATTATATATCCATACATATGTTAATTTTCGATTGTAAAGTGTATTATATAGCCTCTTTTAATGAATTTCTTCATTTCTCAGTTGAACAGTGTGAAAAAGGATTTACCAATCTCAGACAGTTATTATGAAGAATATTATCATAATTATAGCCGTTGAAGACAGAATTTAATTCAGTGTCCTACTTCTATGCAAAATAAAAACTCTTATTAAAGAAAAAGTCTATAATATTTGCACATAAAATATATACATTTATATATATAAATACTCAAGTCCTTTTTTTTTTTTGGTGAAGAACTACTGTTAAGTAATGTGATTTGGGTATAAAGAGTTTAGGTAAAGAATTCTATGATATCCAAATTAACCAACATTTTCCTTAAGACAAATGGAATGAATTAGAGAAAATATTTTTAAATATATGGGAATATGCAATGGTAGCATGGTTGTTTATTCAAAAGAGCAAAGAACCACTTCCTGGAATTAAGGAAGAAATAAGCTATCTTAGTTTAGTGAATAAAGTGAACAAAGAATATAGTTAAACCAAATGATCTGGCTGCATTTCTAAAAATATTTTGTCTGGGAGACCTTTAAAAGCAATCTTTGAAAAAATAATCCTTAATGTTTCCACTTCTTTTGCTTTATTTACTCAAAGGGAAAATATTGGAATCTGAGATCCAACAAAAAGAGCTGTAGCCAGTTCAAAATCTGCAAGATCTGAACAATTTACTGCAGCCCAAAACTTAGTTTTTCCTGAGTCTACCTGGGTGTTTGACCATAAATACCAGACTGGAATGATAAGGAAGCATAAATCAGAGAGAAAGCCAGAAGCTTGTACCTGGAAGAATTTATCTAGTATTGTCAATAAAAGTGTCCATGATATGCTTATTCCAGAAGGACATGTGGGCCCCAGAGTAGAAGCATGGCAGACACTGTAGTATGGTGGAAAGAGCATAGAAGTCCGGGTAAGAGAATCCATTTCAATTCTGGTTCTGCCCCTTCAGAGTTGTGTTAGGACTTTTGTTTAGAAGTTGCAGAAACCTAACTAAAACTAGTTTAGGCAAAGGAAAGGAAAGCTTAGGAAACCAAACTGGTAGAAGGATAGAACACAATTGTTACCAGGGGGAACTGAACCAGGGATATGTATGCTGCCAGATTCCTCTCTTCCATCTTTGTTTTTGTCCATATATCTGCTTCCTTCTCTATAATGGCTTTCTCATGTGGTCTCATCAGTAGCTACCTCATCCACATGACCCCAATCTCCTGGGCTACCGTGATTAACCTCAGAATGACCACCTGCCCCAAGCTAGACTAACCACAACAACCCTCCTCACCCAAAGATCAGAGCCTGGACAATCAGAATCTTCCTTCACTTTTTTTCCTTGAAGAAGATAGGATATACAATTCAATCTACCACAGAAGGTAATAAGTTTTTTAAAGAGTAAAACAAAATAGTATATATTTATTATAATTTACTGTGTTGTCCTATTAAATTTATTTGCACATACTGGTACATTACATGCTCTGCATACTAGCCAATAGGTTAAATACATTAGTGTCCACTTCTGTTAAAATTTAGGTAAAGGTTCATTAAATGCACATATAATATAAATTTCTATAAAATTTTTGTTCCTATAAGAAAATTCAATTTTATTTTCATAATTTCAACTCCTTTCTCTTTTTTAGGGAAACTATTTGATAAAAAAAGCACAATATGTCATTGTTAAGACAAGGGCTGGGTCAAACTGCAGGTGTTCAAATGCCAGGCTACCTCACTTGCTAGCTTTGAGGCCTTGGAAAAATTATTTATGTATACCACAGGATTAGAAAAAATAATACATAGGGAACACACAGTACCTAGGAAGCTGTGGAAGTTTGAGTCTTTTATGGACCCCAGAAAATCATGTCCTTAGAACTAATCCATTCCTGTCAGTGTAAACCTATTGTAGGGAAACTTGGATTAGATTACATCAGTAGGATGTGACCCAGAGCAGGTCTTAATCCTCTTATTGGAGTCCTTTATAAATGGAATGAATGTGGAGAGACAGACAGAGAGAAACCCACAGAAGCACAGAGAGAAAGCCAGAGGAAGCCAGAAGCTGAAAGCAATGAAAACCAGAAGAGAAGGGAGAAACCAGCAGATGCTATCATGTGCCTTGCCATATGAGAGAGGAGTCCAGGATCACCAGCAGCCAGTCTTCAGGGAGAAAGCATCACCTGATGCTGCCTTGATTTGGACATTTTTCTCAGCCTCAAAATTTTAAGCTTTTACAATCTAATAAATCCCCATTGAAAAAGCCAACCCATTTCTTTATATTGCATTTTGGCAACACAGCAAACTAAAACAGGTATCTTTAGCTATCATCATAAGCATCACTAACTGACCCTGGCACAAGTCACTGCATAGATGCTAATCAACATGCCAGTCAAGAATAAGGCTTCTGGACCTAGCCAGAGTATATCACTGAAAGTGTTAATCAATCAGTAACAAACTCTCTTCCAGATGTGCACCTGGGGTTCATTAGGATCTACTTCTGGTGTGATTCTCAAAGTCTCTCAGGAGCTTGCTGTTAGCTGACTACTATACCTACTATTAACAATAAAAAAGGAATTATCTAGGAATTAACATATTCTTCTTCAAATATGATACAATTTTTTTCTTAAAAAGGTAATACTTTAGAAAACATGCAACATAAAAAATAAAAAATTAAAGAGGTAGAGAAAGTTTATGAAAATATTGATCTCATTGATTCATTTCACAAACATTTACTGAACACCTACTATGTACAAGGAGTACTTGTACTATGTGTTGGAGATACAATACAAAGATAAATATAATAAGGTGATTATTATATCAAGCAGTAGAGACAAATAGAAAATGCATATATTATAATAGATGGCAAATTCCATATCAGAAGTATGAATTAAATGCTATGAGAACATGGAGGGGAGAGAAAATTAAGCAAAATATAGCAAAATAGAGAATTTCCATGGTTTCTAGGAAAACATACGTAAGACTATCTACTGGGTAATGGGGGAAAAGACGATTGAATTCCCATTATCCTGGGCCTATTTTCCCTCCCTTCTGCCCTTCCCTAACAACCTCAATTTTTGGAGAGGATATATAAAGAGTATCAAAGGCAGCCATCAGAGCTAGGAATCACAAAAGGCAGCATACTGAGAAGCTATGGGTCATGGTCCGGGTTGGGGAGAATTGTCCCATTCCTTTACAAAGTGAAGGAATTTATGGAGTGATTGCTTACATGGGCAACAATTTGAAGAGCTACCCTCATCCCATCACCCCCTATTTCCCTCTATTCCAATGCCCCCCACTTCACTCACATGAATTCATGAGACTCCAAACTCAGGGCCCAAGAACTTATCTCCTATAAAACCATTCTGAGTCTCAGCTCCCTGGGAATAACTCTGGAATAAATAAAGCAAAGATAATTAGACCATTTTTGCATGACTTCATTAACCATACTTTCCTTCATTTTCTAGTCTGCTTAACAGTAGGCAAAATTCAACTGCAGGATGAAGGGCTACAAATGCTTTCACAGCGTGTCTACCCTTGGCCGCCAGCCAGGCAACGAGCCTTTTAAGGCCAGTAAAAGCATAATAATTTGGGTCTTTCTTCAGAAAGAGAAAACCAGCAAGAAAGGAGCTGTCCTGGTTTTTTTAGTTACAACCCCACCCCCAGTCCCTTGATTTATTTGCCTTTCTGTAGCTTTCATTTATAAAATTTCTCCCATAGTTATTTTTTTTCCCCATAGTTATTTAATAAATTTAATAAATTTATAACAAACTCAGGACATGTGTGTTTTTCTCACACACTTAGTAAAGTGCTAAGAAAAGCACTTTGCCTGGAAGAAATGTGGTTCACTGAACCTAAGTAGCAATTTGGAAAAGCTGCTCTAGCATGTTCTAAACACTCAGTTTATTAATGCACTGTGTGTAACAGAACAAACTGCTTCACTTCCAAGGGGTGTGAATTTTTTTTTAAAAAAGGAAAAGCATAACAGATAAACTGTCCTAGTCTATTATATTTTCACAATAAATTATTATGCAAAAATAAAAACTACTCTCAGCGAATAATAATTCCTTTTTAAATTCCTATGACAATCAATAAGGGGTCAGTTTTCAGCATGACCTTAGTAAAATCTAATGCAATACAATTTTCAATTCCTCTCAGAAAACATTTTAATTTCTTCAAGAAGATTTTTTAAATCAACAAGCAGATGAAAGGGATAGTCTAATTTCTAAATGTTTATTCGGAAGAGCTGTAGTTCTAAAACTGGTCTGATAAGAGGGAGTCTTTTTGTTCTCTTAAAAGAAGTACACTGATCTAATAACTCTTCCATTGAAATTCAGGCTGGCTATTGAATCCCATACCAATAATAATTGTTCACTTCAGTTCTCACATTTCTGTGATTCAGTAAAAAAAAAAGCAATTAAAAAATGCCACACTTCTCCCAGACACCTCTACCCACAAAGTTACTTTTTTTGGGTTACTGTCTATGTAACTAGGAAGAGAGCATGGTGGGAAAAACACTCAACTGGGTTACAGGCAGATGTAGATTCTAGCCCCAACTTTATTACCAGGCATGAGATCTTGAGTAAGTAATTTAATTTTTTTGAACCTCATTTTCTTGTTTGAAAATGAGACAAAAGTATTTTTCCCTGCTTTACTTACAAGGTTGTGGTGAAAATCAAATGAGATAACATATGTAAAGTGCTTTTGAAAAATATAATGCTTTCATATATCCCTTACTAAAGATATGCAGTCAGGAACCTGCTATATTTGTTTTTTTTTTGTTTTTTTTTTTTTTAAAGATTTTATTTATTTATTCATTTATCCCCCCTTGCTGCTTGTGCTCGCTGGGTCAGCTAACCATGCCGCGCGGGCGGGTTTGCCCTCACCAGGAGGCCCCGGGAACCGAACCCGGGGCCTCCCATATGGTAAACGGGAGCCCTACTGATTGAGCCACAGCCGCTTCCCTATATTTTTTTTTATATGTACATATAGTTCAGATTATTTTAATATACATCTACAAGCTTAATCCTCATGACATACTATTTTCTTTTATCAATTCTCTTACCGTAACCAATATACAGTACAGCCTCAGGGTTGTTACAGATTGAATTGGGTCCCTCAAAAAGATATATCCGAGTTCTAAATCCCCGGCCTCTGAATGCAACCTTGTTTGGAAATAGGGTCTTTTTATGTGCTTACTTAAGGTGAACCTAAACTGGAATGGGGTGGGCCTTAACCCAATATCACAGGTATCCTTGTAAGAAGAGAACATTTGGATACAGACATGGATGGACACAGAGGAGAACACCTCATGAAGATGGAGACAAGAAAGAAGGCCATGTGGAGCAGAAGCAGAGATTTGCACCCACAAGTTAAGGAGCACCAAGGATTGCTGGCAAACACCAGAAATGAGAAAAAGCAAAGATGGATTCTCCTTTTCAGGTTTCAGAGGGAGCATAAGCCCTGCTGACACCTTGATTTCAGAATATTAGCCTCCAGAACTGTGAGAGAAAAGACATCTGCTGTTATAAGCCAGCCTTTTTGTGGCACTTTGTCACAGTAGCCCTAGGAATCTAAGACAAGGGTTATAATCATGGACTCTTGAGTTGAACGGCTGCTTGCTAGGGTAAACTGCTTAATCTCTGTTTCAAAGTTTCTTACTCTAAAATGAGATATAATAATAGCACCTACCTTATAAGATTGTTGTGCATATTAAATGCATTAAAATATGTCAAATGCCTAAAACAGTGACTATTACACAGTAGACACTCAAATGTACTAGTTATTATTAATAAGGAGATTAAAAATCTAAAAGATTTGTGCATCAGTTGGCACCTTTATCTCCAGAAGAGAAATAGTTATATAATCAGCTTATGTGATTCACTTACTTTCTCAGGGGAAAAAAACACATAAACTTATCTATCTTTCTTAAAATCTACTAAGAGGAAAAGATCACTAAAACTTTGAAAACTTAACTGTTTACTTCTTCACAGTTGTTCTCAAGAAAGAAAACGGAAATAACCAATATGACTCATTAGCAAGTGGGAGAATATAGCTATACGACATCATATTCCAGACTTCCACTTCCCTGTGGTGGCTAACTTCTGGGTCTGACAATGTTTAATCATAAGAAAAAGGAAGCTATGGTTAAGGACACTAAATGGAAAAAAGTGCTTTCAAACTATTTAGCATAGAAATCCAAAATAATCTATCATGCCAGGGAAAGGGAAAAAAATGGACACAATAGATCCCTGTTTTGAGAAACAATCATAACTTTGCTCTTTGTCTTGTTTGATGTTTCTGAACAACCACAAACTAAATTTCAAACTCTGGCAGGGATATCAGTTATACTTTCTATTGAATGCTGTGTTGTTTTGCATCATTTTTATCCATAGACCAAAACACAAATAAACAAGTTACTTACTCTATGGTAACTAAGCAATGGATTTTTTTTCTTCATAAAAGAAGAGTTACACACAATTACATTTTCCATTAAGTTCAATTTTTTTTTTCATTTTCCTAAGTAATCCAAATAATAACCATGGTGGACTGAATTATGTTTTCCTAGCAAGGACATGTTCTTATTTTTAATCCATGTTCATGTGAGGACAAAAACATCTGTGAATAGTTATCTTTGAATGTGCTAAGGTGAGTCAGGGTGAGGGCTCATTTGTGAATGGGATCTTCTAAGATCCTATTTAAGTATGACCTTAACACATATTATTGGAAGTCTTATTGGGAGAAAGGCACAAGGAAGAGCCAGAAGCCATAAATCAGGAAAAACTGGGAGAGGAGACAAAAAAAAAGAGTGATCCCCATGTGACAGGAGGCATAGATGCAAGCTAAGGAGCCCCAAGGATTTCAGCAAGTGGCACAAGAATATTACACTCTGGAAGAAAATAAGCCTTTCCAGTACCTTGATTTTAGACTTCATCTGGTTTCAAAACCACAAGTCAAAAAATTCGTGTTAAGTCAATCCATTGTGTAGCATTCGTCATAGCAACCTGGCAAACTAAGACAACTAACACAAACAATGTTCCAGGAATTACTTTCAGTGCCCTCCATACAACCTCATTTAATCCTCACATCAATTCTATGTGACTAATATTAATCCTATTTTATAGATAAGGAAACTGATCTTCATAGAAGTTAAATAATTTGCTCATGGAGACACACTCAACAAGTGCTAAAGTTGGGGGAAGCGGCTGTGGCTCAATCAGTAGGGCTCCCGTTTACCATATGGGAGGCCCTGGGTTCGGTTCCCGGGGCCTCCTGGTGAAGGCAAGCCCGCCCACACGGCGTGGTAAGCTGACCCAGCGAGCACAAGCAGCAAGGGGGGATAAATGAATAAATAAATAAAATCTTAAAAAAAAAAAAAAACTAAGTGCTAAAGTTGGGATTTGAACTCAAGTAGTCAAAATTGAAATTTCATGTTTTAATCATTCTGCTATTTTGTTGTTCAATAATTTATATCAGGTTCAAGGGCAAGTTTTGTGTTTCACTCCTGGGCCTTTTCTTCATCCTTCATCTTATATTTGAGTTAATGATATCTCACAACCATCCTCTCCGAGCACTTCTAAGCAGTCAACATTTTTTTTTAATTTTATCTCTTTATCTCTCTCATGAGGTTCATATTCATATAGTCACCTGCTTATTAAAGTTTCCTCTTTGATATCCCACATGTACCCTAAACTCACCATAATTTCCCACCAGTCTTAGCCATATATTCCCCCTTTTGCTGAATAACTTCTCTATCTCCTTATTTGAGACAAAAAAAGAAAGCATAAATTCCAAAGTAGGGCCCACCAGCAAGGGACCAAATTTCTGAGCTATCTGCCCTGACTATAGTGTGTGGATGTTTCCAGAGCCCTCAGGAACTCCGCTATTTGGGGTAGTATCGACTTTGGCTGTGAATGAGATCCTGTCATCCTGTCAATGAGACGTGCATAAGCATTACCTCTGGAATGACCTCCCGACTCACTTTGAAGTCTCTTAGCCATGTAAACTCATTTTTTAAAAAAATTTTCCCCCTTTTGGTCAAGGTCTTTTTTTTTCTTTTCCTTTCCAGTTGCATTGCTTGTTGGTACTTGGTAGCATTCCCTTGGTGCCAGGAGGCTCATCCCTGGGAGTCACGCCCCACACTATGGGGAAGTTATTGTGTTTATATGCTGAGTTTGGCTTAGAGAGAGGCCACATTTGAGCAACAAGGAGGATCCCAGTAGGTAACTCTTAGGCACCCTGTAATACTAGGCTAAGTTTCAATTTCAAGAGCAAAGGCCGATCAATGGACCATCCTCCTTCACTAGTCATTGCCCTTGTACTTGGGGAATTGTTGTTGTTCCATTAGAGAATGTGAAAGAGTGCCTCAGGATGGGAATTTGATATTCTTTTGGTTATTGTGTGAATCTCCACTCACTGTGGCAATGCCCCATGAACATATGAACACATTTATATACCTTATATGTATGTCCAGGTGAACTTTCTCCCGTGTATCCCCCATCACTGACACCCCACACCAATGGTCCTTCCCTGCCACAGTTGTAACCCTTCTGTGATCCAAAACTTCTTCAGAAATGAAGCCAATAAAATAGCCAAATACAATTAATAAGAAAATGAAATAATAATGATAGTTTTAAATGTAAGAAACAAAATACAGAAAATTTTAAAAGAACTAAAATTAAAATGAAATAATTGGAATATTAAAAAATAACGAAAAAAAATAATGAAAAATATTTAAAAATTTTTTGACATTTTGCCTTTCATCACTGTATGATCTGTTGTCCTGTATACAGTGACATTTTAAAATGCAACATACCCAAATTGTAGATATGTTAGAAAATTCAGAACTGTCTAAAGAACAAAAAGTAAAATTGGTTATATGCCTTCCACAAAGAAGACACCACTATTTTTAAAAATATTTTCTTCTATTCTTTTACATCTGTATATTTTATCCATACACATGAGGGCACAGATGCACATGCACTCTTCTCACACACAGACATATTTATATATATAACATTTTTTGTTTGGCTTGGAACACTCATGTTTTCTTTATTCCTAGCAAATAGCACAGGGCCCAATACATACAAAGTAGCTAACAAATATTTGCTGAGTAAATAAATAATCCGAAATCCATCCTCCTTTTTCCCTTCTGTAGCTACTACTTTATAACCATCTGAGCTCCTCTAATAATCTTATAATTGGTCTCATTGCCTCCAGTTTCTTCTCCCTTGAATTTATCCTCCACATTGCTGCCGCTGTTACATTATAAAATGAAAATCTTTCCACCTTATTGTCATATTTATGAATCCTTTATTGGTTTTTATTGCCTATGAAATAAAATACAATTCCTTATCATTCAATATCTTCACAATTTAGTCCTAATCTACTATCCAGGCCCACCTTCTGCCATTTCTACTTCTATCCCCACTTTGCATCATGCAATTTATGATCTGTGCCACTAGAACATGTGCAGGTCTACAAAATATGCCATAGACTCTCACTCTAGTAGCTTTACTCATGCCATTCCTTAGACTAAAATATTCTGCTTCAGTCTTCCCCATCAGGTAAATATTCAATTCTTCCTTCAAAGACAAATTAAGGAAAGATAACTATTCTTTGAAGTGTTTTTCAACCCTTCCTTCATTTTCTAGCCAAATGATCTGATCTCTTCTGTTTCCAGAGAAGTGGTCCCCAAAGCCAAAGCTGCAGTTTTATAAAACTGAGGATTCCTTGAACTCCCACTCACAAAGGTTCAGATTCAATAGTTCTAGGGTGGAGTACAATGTTGTTTTTCTTTAAAAAAAAAAAACAACATAGTACATCACAACCTAAACTGTGCCACTACAGACTTAATTCTGATTTGCGAGGTGCTAAACATTTTTCTTAGGCATAATTCAAAATCAAACTAGAAACAACTGGAAGTAAAGATTGTTGGGTCCATGCCTTCAGGTTTTAACAAAGCCAATCATTGATTTGAAAGGTTGTATGGGTATGATTCTTTAGGAAGTGAAATCAGGCTCTGTTTTTTCAAGCTGTTCAAAATGCTAGGGAAATAAGGATTGAAAATAAAAAGTAAAACAGAGACAACTCAACTATTAACTATAAACAAAAAAAGAAGGGAAAGGACATGAGATCAATTAAGCTGACTTCTAAATTGCCTTATAATATTGTATTCCTGGGGGGAAAAGTGAGGACATGAAGAAGCACAATGAAACTATTTTATCAGCAAAGAAGATTTATGTCTGAAAAGCCTTCAAGGGCCCTGGCTCGTTCATATAATCAGAATCATTTTCCTAGAATGGTATTATTGGCTCTAAACTAGTCACTTTGAAACAAATTCTTAAGATTTTTTCCTCATTCACAAAGATACAAAACTCCTTTTGACGATTTCAGTTCAAAGCATTCTATGTAAAACCCACCCTCATTTCTCTTGGATACAATGTGTACATTCAATGAAAAAATGTTCAGAGAAGGAAAGTGCTTTAATAATTTATCTTAAAATCAAGAGCCTTAGAAACAGAAAGACTGTTAGAAGATCTCCTTAATTTTTTCCACAAAATAGTGCACATGGAAAATGATATTTCTGTGGCACACTGGAATAAACGGATGAGATTTCTGGGGACTAAAGGTAACTAGCAAGGGCTCAAGCTGATCCAGGCAAAACATGGGGGGCCAAAGAGATCAATATCTGTCAAAACATCTGTAACCCATAATGACAGGGAAGATATCTACTAGATAAAACAAGAAGAAAAAAAGCCACCCCCCAAAGAAAGCTCTCTTAAGAATTTATAGTTACTAGAAAGTCCAGAAATGGACTGAGAAGCTTGGAGATGAGAAAAATCAAACCCCAAAGACTAACTTGAGATAGAGGTTATCAAGGTCACTTAGTGGAAGACCAGACATTGATTTTTATAGGCCTTATAAGAATAATGATTCCAATCTGTATGTATGCTATTCACTTCAGACAATTGATGGACTTATTCCAAGGGATCCACAAATTCATTTATGCACCCAGCACTAGCAGTAGACTGGAAAAATAAGGCTTTCTCCCACAAATATCTGTACCATACTTAAACTGTAATTAAATGCTAATTAAAAGAATAACATAGAAACTCATTGATAATTCCCTTTAATTCATTGAAAAAATGTTAGATAAAATATTAAAACACTTTTTAAATGAGTGGAAGAGAGGTTGCCAGGAATTAAGGAAGAGCATGAGTCTAGGCAGATAGGTGAGAACTGAAGCAGTCCTGTACCCTGGTGTTGTCTTTGGATCCAGGTTGCTTTCATCTTTGCATCCTCACAGAGCAGAGAGCTCTATTAGTGACCACCTGACATAAAGTCCATCCTCAGAAAGGCCCAAGCACTCAGGGAAAGAATTAACTTGAAAAATAAAGAAATAAGTACATCCATACAGAGGGAAGCAGCAAGGAAATCTGTCTGGCAGAGACTTGACTATGGGGGGGTGATAAGCTTCCTGGAGGATTCATAACCACTGGTAGGTCCAGACTTGGATTTAGGGTCATAATATACACTGTGCACATAGAAGGAAAAAATCACAAACTGACAAACTTAATTTAACCTGGACCCAAGCAGTCCAGTTTAAACTTGGCAGAAAGAATCACAAATCCTCGCTGAAGGAATGATATATCCACAAATCAGGCATCAGGGAATCCCAACAGTTGGTATATTATTGTGAATGAAAGTTCACAATAAAAGAAAAATCACAAGAAGAAAGGCCACCTTAAGCAACTGTTACAAAAATAATAAACAATAGGAATTTGGATACTGATTATACACAGATTTGGGACTGTATTAGATACATAGAGAAAATAAAATAAGTCTGTATGTTTAAAGAAGTAAAAAAAAAAAAGTCTGGGGCATGGGATTAAAAACATGACTATTCATCAAGAGATTGAATTGTGGCAAGGCAGAATTAGAAGGAAAAGTTCACTTAGAAATAAAAGGTAAAATAATTAAAAGTAAAAATTCAATGTAATGGGTAAACAAAAGATAGATTCAGTAATGAAGAAAATTAAGAAAACAGAAGAAGAAAGCATACAGAAAAAAAAACAACAGAGATAAAAAATATAGAAAATATAAAAAAGAGTTGAAAACACAAGAACAAACTGAGAAAAATCTAAAATATGTCTAATAAGAGTTTCAGAAGGAAAACCAGGCAAATTTAACCAGTGGTATTGCCATAACTAATATCAGATGAAATGGCCTTTAAAGGAATAAAAACATTACTACTGAAATAGGAGGGAAATTTCTAAAGATAAAAGGATATAATCAAAAGGATATCATATTTGTAACTTTATATACTTAATATCATATCCTCCAAATAAATACCTATCTCTTAATCATTAATACATAAAGTAGATAAGATAAACCAAAAAGGATGCAAATAATTTGAATAAAATTAACAACTTTGATTAATATATATATTAATCCAATAATTGGAAAATATACATTATTTTCAGGCATACGCAAAACATTTATAAATATTGATGGTGTCTCAATTTTGAAAAAGAACTAGTATCATACAGGACACATTTTCTGACCATCAGGCAATTACATTAGAAATTGTGGTTGGAATTCTAATTCTCCTCATCATCCTACACATACAGTTAAACCACATTTTCAGTTCCTCTTATATTTAGAAGACATAGTTCTATCCTACAGAATGTGGCAGAAGTGATACATGAATATTCAGGCCTTACCACATAATATCCTGAGCAATGTTCTATACTCTTGCTTCTTCATCAGAAACATAAGGATCTGTGTGTTGAGAATGTTGGTAACCTGAAAGGAAAGAAGCATACTCTATGTCATACAGGAGAGTTTCCCAACCAGCAATATTCACATTAAATATCAATGAGAAAGAAATAAATGTGCCTTATGTATCTCCCTCTGAGACATGGAATTTTTTGATACAGCAGAAAGCTTATCATGAGAACAAAGAAATTAAAAAGAAAAAATTAAATGCGAATATTCTCGCTGTCCTGATTTTGTGATAATCAGGGTAGGCTAAACATTCCCTATATTAAAAACCATGCATGTGTCCCCAGACCTAGTTTTTCTCCCTAGGTCTGATTTTTGGAATGCTGGTGATAAACTAAGCCTGATTTATCATATGACCATCCTCTATGGGAAATGACAGTAACTTTGGGTATCTTTGGTCAACCTTAAGAGATATAGCAGGGGGACGGATGTGGCTCGGGTAGTTGGGCATCCATCTCCCATATGGAGGGACCTGGGTTCGACCCCTGGGACCTCCCGGTAAAAATTAAAAAAAAACAATAATATAGAATGCGTGTGCGCCACCAGGCCCCATGTGTGGGTGCGCTGCCAGGCTCTGTGAGCCATGCAGCAAGATGATGACGTAACAGGAGAGTGACACAAGGGAGAGCCAAGACGAGATGCACCAAAAGATGAGGAACTAAGGTGGCGCAGGTGGTAGGACGCCTCTCTCCCACATTGAAGGTTCCAAGGATCTAATCTCAGTGAAGACAGGAGGAAAAGGATGAAAAGAGAGGGCAGGAAATGCACACAGAGTGTTGCCCAGTGAATGGACACAGAAACAGCAAAAATGGGGGGTAAAGATGGATAGAAGTAAATAAATAAATAAATAAATCCTTAAAGAAATGTATAGAGGAGGAAGATATGGACTATAATGAGTAGTATACTTTGACGATGCTCTTTCATAATTTGTTAACAAATATTTCACAGCAGTGTAGGGTGTTTGTGTGGGGGGGTGATGTGTGGGAGCAGTGTATGATGTTATGCATGTTTGTTTTGTAAGATCATGATGTTTACTGAGCACTTATGGTTTATTTATGTTCATGTACAAATAATATATTTCAATAAATTGTTCATTAAAAAAGAGAAAAAATTAAGTAATAGCTAAAAACGGTCCTCTAAGTTTGCAAATTTTAAATTACAATTTAGAAAACTCAAGAGTTAAGGAAGAGAGTATAATAAAAAACATTTACATGCTGGAACTAAATAATAAATAATTCAAAGAAAGTTGGAAGAGAAAAGATATCCAAAAGTAGTCTATATCGATTCAATGAGATGAGGGAAAATATAAAAGATATTAAGAAGACACTGAGTGAACATAGAGAAGAAATTTCAAACATACATTAAAAAATGACAGATCTTATGGTAATGATAGGCACAATGCAAGAAATTAAAAATACACTAGAATCACACAACAGCAGATTTGAACAGGCAGAGGAATGAATTAGCTGAGTGGAAGACAGGACATCTGAAGGTACACAGATAGTAGAACAGACAGACAAACTAATGGGAAAAATTCAACAGGGATTCAGAAAATTGAAAGACAGCACAAAATACATAAACATAAACATTATGGGTGTCCTGAGGGAGAATAGAAGAGAAAAGGATCAGAAGGAGTGTCTGAGGAGATAATGGCTGAAAATATCCCAACTTTTATGAGGGACATGGATGTACATGTCCAGGAAGCACAGCATAATCCAAACAGAATAAATCCAAGCAGACCTATTCTGAGACACATACTAATAAGATTATGAAAAGCCAAAGATAAAGAGAGAATTGTGAAAGCAACAAGAGAAAAGAGATCAATCACATATAAGTGTTGCTTGATGAGATTAAGGGCCAATTTCTTATCTAAAACCATGGAGATGCAAAGCAGTGATATGACATACTTAAGGTGGTGAAAGAAAAACTGCCAGCCCAAATTCTATATCCAGCAAAATTGTCCTTCAAAAATGAGAGATCAAAATATTCACAGATAAAGAGAAACTGAGATAACTTGTCAATGAGAGTCCTGACCTTCAAGATATACTAAAGAGATTTCTGCAGGTTTAAAGGAAAAGATGGGAGTGAAAGATTTGAAGGAGAGTGTAGAAAGGAAGACTATTAGTAAGGGTAACTAAAAGGGTAAAACGAGAAACAAAATATGACATATATAAGCTTAAAGAAAAATGTCTGAAGTAAGTACTCCCTTTATGTAATAACATTGAAGATTAATGGATTAAACTCCCCCAATAAATAGACACAGATCCACAAAATAAAAAATATGACCCATGTATATGTTATCTACAAGAGACTCATCTTAGACCCAAGGACACAAATAGGTTGCAAGTGAAAGGGTGGAAAAAGATTTTCCATGAAAACAATAATCAAAAAAGGGATGAGGTAGCTATACTAATATTCGACAAAATAGATTTTCCACTGTATATTAGTAAAAGCGGCAAAATCTACCAAAAAGAAAAAATAATCATAAATATTTATGCACTAAACCAGAGTGGCCCCAAAATACACGAGGCAAACACTGGGAAAATGAAGGGGGGAAATAGATGCCCCTCTATGGGGGGCTTCAATATACCACTCTCAGCAATAGACAGAACAGCTCAACAGAGGATCAATAAAGAAAGAGAGATCTTGAATAATACATTAGAGGAACTAGACCTAATGGACATGTACAGAACATTGCATCCCAAAACAGCAGTATGTATATTCTTCTTGTGGGCTCATGGATCATTCTCCAGGATAGACCACATGTTAGGTCATAGAACAAGTCTCAATGAGCATAGAAAGATTGAAATTATACAAAGCACTATCTCTGACCACAATGGAATGAAGTTGGAAATCAATAACAGGTGGAGAACTGTAAACTTCACAAATATATGGAAGTTAAACAACACACTCTTAAACAAGCACCGTGTAAAGGAAGAAGTTGCAAGAGAAATCAGTAAATATTAAGAAGAGAATGAAAATGAGAACACAACATATTAAAGCTTATGGCATTGTCACAATGGGTGGAGATTAACACAATAACTGAGAGAATATTGAATCCCCATCTTGAAGAGCTCTGTCATATTCTCTAATGTAGCAGCAACTGTCCCCCAAGTGCAGGGGCAACAACTAGTGAAGGAGCATGGTCCATTAATGGGCCCTTGATATTGATGACTATCCTTGTGAGCCTTTGCTCTTGAAATGGAAACTTAGCCTAGTGTTTTGTTGTGCCTAAGAGTTGCCTCCTGAGAGCCTCCTTGTTGCTCAAATGTGGCCTCTCTCTAAGCCAAACTCAGTATATAAATGCTTCACTTTCCCCCCCAGCATGGGGCATGACTCCCAGGGATGAGCCTTCCTGGCATGGGGGGGTTTCTACCAAGCACCAACTAGCAATGCAACTGGAAAAAGACCTCGAAAAAAGGGGAGGAAAGGTAAAGACAAATGACTTTATATGGCTGAGACTTCAAAGAGAGTTGAGAGGTCATCCCAGAGGTAACACTTATACACATCTCAGCAGGATCTCATAGACTGCCAAAGTGGATACAACCTCAAATAGTGGGGCTCCTGAGGGCTCTGGAGACACCCAGGTCCTATTGTCAGGGCAGATACCTCTGGAGTTTGTTGTCTTGCCGGTGGGCCCTACTTTGGTGTTTGTACTACTGAGAGTGACAGAGTTGGGCTCAGTTATGGCTTCCTAACACATGGCTCATCTGTCCCTTCTATTTGAACCTATACTTGATGCTGGAGTTGGTAGGTGTATAACTAAGAGATTTGAATCTTTGGGCTGTCCATGTGCCAGCTGGGCCCTGAGCCTCAGTAGAGTTGCAATACCTACTCTTCAGTTCATTGGACTCACCCAGGATAACCAAGAAGGAAGTGAGGATTGACAACCACCATACCAAGGAAACAAGAGAGCCTACAACTGCAAGCAAGAGAGTCCCATCCACTGGCTGTATGGGATAGAAGCACCCTCTCAATTAGAGGTGGATTGGACATCACCATCCCAGAATCCTCAGGATTGGGGAATGAACTATGGACTAGAGTGGACTCACTGGTATTTTACAACAGACTTGTGATTCTAGCAATGGAAGAAATTACAGCTTTGATGTGGAGGCAGTGGCCACTGGAGGCTCTGGGGGCGGGGGGGGGGGAAGACAGGTATAATGCGGAGGCTTTTTCAGGACTTGGGAATTGTCCTGAATGGTATTGCAACACAGATATATGCCATTATGTATCTCCCCATAGCCTGCAGAATTGTGTGGGAGAGAGTGTAAACTACAGTGTGAACTATGGTCCATGCTCAATTGCAATGCTCCAGGATGCATTTATCAATTGCAATGAATGTGCCACAGTAATGAAAGATGTTGTTTATGTGGGAGGGTGTGGGAGGTGTGGCGAGCAGGGCATATGGGAATCCCTATATTTTTTGTATAATATTTGTATAATCTAAGTATCTTTAAAAAATAAAAAAGTATATTTAAAAAAATAAAGCTTATGGGATACATTGAAGGTAGTGCTGAAAGGGAAATTTATAGCCCTAAATGCCTACATTAAAAAAGAAAAAAGAGCTAAAATCAAAGACCTAACTGCACATCTGGAGGAACAAGCAGAAGAACAGCCAACTAATGCCAAAGCAAGCAGAAGGAAAGAAATAAAAATATTAGAGCAGAATTAAATGAAATTGAGAATAAAAAAACAATACACCAAACATGATACAGGCTATAGTTAGCAGTGATATTTTAGCAATGCTATTTCATTGTTTGCAACAAATTTTTCACAACAACACAAGGTGGTGGTGGTGGGTGATGTATGGGAACCGTGTATGATGATATGTAAGTTGTAAGTTCACAACCTTTACTATACACTTATTGTTTATGTATGTTCATGTATGAATGATATGCTTCAATAAAATTTTTTAAAAAGAAAATGAAAAACACACAAAACAATAGACAGAATAAAACCAAAAGCTAGTTTTTTTTAGAAGATTAATAAAATTGGCAAACCCTTAACCAGACTAACAAAGAAAAAAAGAGAGAAGATGCAAGTAAATAAAATCAGTAAGAAGAGAGGGGACATCATTACTGACCTCACAGAAATAAAGAATATCATAAAAGGAGATTATGAAAAACTGTATGCCAACAAGTTGGTCAACTTAGGTGATATGGATGACTTTCTAGAAGTTCACAAGGAAACTACACTGACAAAAGAAGAAATAGAAGACCTCAGTAGGCCAGTCACAAGTAATGAGATTGAATAGTCATCAAACACCTCACAAATAAGAAAAGCCCATGACCAAATGGCTTCACAGGTGAATTCTATCAATCATTCCAAAAAGAACTAACACCAATACTGCTCAGTCTTCCAAAAAATCAAAGAGGAGGGAACATTATCTAACTCATTCTATAGCTCTGCATCAACCTAATACCAAAACCACATAAAGACACTACCAAAAAAAGAAAAGTACAGAACAATCTCTCTAATGAACTTAAATGCAAAATTCCTCAACAAAGTACTTGCAAATAGAATCCAACAACTCATCAAATGAATTACATATCATGATCAAGTGGATTTTATCCCAGGTATGCAAAGATGATTCAACATAAGAAAATCAGTTAATATAATACACCACATTAACAGATTGAAGGAGAAGAAATTACATGATCATCTCTATTGATGCAGAAAAGGAATTCAACAAAATTCAGCACCCTTTCTTGATAAAAACACTTTGAAAGATAAGAATAGAAGGAAAATTCCTCAACACAATAAAGGACACATATGAAAAACACACAGGTAATATCATACTTAATGGTGAAAGGCTAAAGGCTTTCACTCTTTTTTCGTTTTCTTTTTTTTTTTTTTTTTTTACTGGGAGGTCCTGGGGATTGAACCCGTTGAACCCGGGTCCCTCATACCCTCATATGGGAGAGGGACGCCCAACCATTTGAGCCACATCTGTCCCAAGGCTTTCATTCTAAGATCTGGAACAAGACAAAGATGCCCACTGGCACCACTCTTATTCAACTGTATGTTAGAAGTTATTGCTACAGCACTTAGGCAAGAAAAAGAAATAAAAAGCATCCAAATTGTGAAAGAAGTAAAACTTTCATTATTCGCAGATGACATGATCCTATATATGGGATATACGACAAATCCACTACAGCTGATAAATGAGTTCAATATAGTTGTGGCATATAAGATCAACACACAAAAATCAGTAGTGATTCTTTACACTAATAATGAGCAATCTGAGAAGGAAATCAAGAAAATAATTCCATTTACAATAGCAACTAAAAGAACCAAATATTTAGGAATAAACTTAACTAAATATGTAAAGGACTTGTACACAGAAAACTACACAATATTGCTAAAAGAAATCAAAGAAGACCTAAATAAATGGAAGGCTATTCCATGTTCATAGATTAGAAGACTAAACATTGTTAAGATGTCAATTCTATCTAAATAAATTTGCAGATTCAACACAATCCCGATAAATATTTCAACAGCAATTTTTACAGAAATGGAAAAACCAATTATCAAATTTATTTGAAAGGGTAAAAAACAAAGTTGGAGGACTCACACTACATGACTTTAAAAGCATACTACAAAACTACAGTGGTCAAAACTTCATGATATTGGCACAAGGATAGACATATTAACCAATGGAACTGAATTGAGAGTTCAGAAATAGACTTTCACATCTATGGACAACTGATAATAGACAAAACTGCCAAGTCCACTCAACTGGGACAGAATATTCTCTTTAACAAATGATGCTGAGAGAACTGGATATCTATATCCAAAAGAATGAAAGTGGACCCCTATCTTATCCCCTATACAAAAATTAACTCAAGACGGACCAAAGACCTATATATAAGAGCCAGGACCATAAAGCTCCTAGAATATAATGTAGGGAAGTATCTTCAAGATATTGTGGTAGACAATGGTTTCTTAGACTTTACACCCAAAGCACAAGCAATGAAACAAAAAATAGATAAATGGGACCTCTTCAAAATTAAAAACTTTTGTGCTTCAAAGGAGTTTTTCAAGAAAATGAAAAGGCAGCCTACTCAATGAGAGAAAATATTTGGAAACCAGATATCTGATGAGGGTCTAATATCCAGCATATATAAAAGAAATCCTACAACTCAATAATATTAAAAAAAAAAAAAAAAAAACATTTTAAAAATGGACAAGAGACTTGAACAGACACTTTTCCAAAGAGGAAATATGGATGGCTAAAAAGCACATGAAAAGATGCTCTACATCACTAGCTATTAGGGAAATGAAAATCAAAACTACAATGAGATACTAGACTGGCTGCTTTTAAAAAAACAAAACTACAAGTGTTGGGGAGGATGAGGAGAAATAGGAACATGCATTCACTGCTGTTGGGAATGTAGAATGGTGTAGCCATTGTGGATGACAGTTTAGCAACTCCTCAGGAAGCTAAGTATAGAATTGCCATGTGACCCGACAATCCCACTACTAGTGAGTGGTATATACCCAGAAGAACTGAAGGCAGGGACATGGACACCAAAGTTCATAGTGGCATTATTCACAATTGCCAAAAGATGGAAGCAACCCAGGCCATCAATAGATGAAAGGATAAAAAAAATGTGATATATAGATATATACATATATATATATAGGTATATATATATATACACACACACACACACAATGGAATATTATTGAGCTGTAAGAAGGAATGAAATTTTGACACATGTGACAACATGGATGAACCTCAATTTCCTTATGTTGAATGAAATAAGCCAAACACAAAAAGACAAATATTGTATGATCTCACTGATATGAACTAAAGATAGTGAGCAAATTCATGAGGTAGATTCTGCAAGATAGGTTGCTTGAAGATAGGAGGGGAGTAGAGATTGGTGAGCCAATGCTTAAACCCTGCAGAATTTATAATTAGATTGATTGTAATATTTGGAAATAGATGGAGGTGATGGTGGCACAGCAATATGAGTGTAATTAACAGTGCTGAAGTGTGATTGTGAATGTGAATGAAAGGGGAAGTTTTGGCCCATCCATGAGGCTAGAAGGAAAGTTAGAGGATAAATTGGGCAACTATATAACTCACTGAGTTCTGGGGTAGCTGAGGGATTGTAGTTAAGAATACAAATATCAGAACATTCTTTCAGGATCCATAACAAAGTATGTCACTAGTACAGGGTGTTGCTAGTGGAGTGATATATGGGAGGAAATGCACCTAAAACATACTTCTATGGGATATGAATGTGTTTGTGTTGTCTTAGGTATGTTTTCTCAATAGATAGAGGTCTACATAGTAGCTAATAAAATATTAAACTTCTATCCTGGGTAAGCCCTGTTACTTTCTCAAATAAAATGGCAAAAATTTCTGGATTATATAAATTGTGCCTAAGAAAAGAAAACAGGCCTATATGCCAAGCCCTCAATCTTAATGCTTGTACTTATAAACCTTATTCCTATGAAAATGAAACAGTCTAATTATAAATAATGCTGAAGAATTACCTCCTGAAAACCTCCTTGTTACTCAAATGTGGTGTCTCTCTTAGTCAAACTCAGCAAATAAACACACTACCTTCCCTGTGACATAGGACATAACTCCCAGGGATGAGCCTTCCTAGCCCTGAGGAATTATTACCAAGCACTAACCAAAAGAGTTTTTATGGCTAAGAGATTTCAACCTGAGTCGGGAGGTCATTCTGGAGATTACTCTTATGCAGGTCTCAGACAGATTTCACTAACTGTAGCAGTAAACAAAGCCTCAAACGAGTGTTCCAGAGGACTCTAGGGACGTCCAGATACCAGAGGCAAAGCACACTGACTCATGAAATCAACACCCCTTTGGCCGACCCTATTTAGGAATATATGATAATCTATTTCCCCAATATAACATAGTTATACTCATTTATAATTCCCCTACTGATGATTCTTCTACTCCTTTTATTTGAAAGTATAATTCTCAACATACCCATTAAATATATCCTGCAGAGACTTAAACCTTCAGATTGTTCATGTGCTGGTTGAGCCTTGAATCCCAGCAGAGTAGCAGCCAACTCCTACTCTCCAGGTCTTCCAGCTTGTGGTGGACAAACAATAAAACAATGATGATGAACAAGTCTATCCCAAAAAACAAGGAATATCTACAACTGGAAGCAAAACATTTACTTCCATCTGCCTCACAATATCTAAGTCTCCTCACAGCCCAAAGTAATCAGAGTAGACATCATCCCAGGAATGAGGGGGGAGTGTAATCATCGATCAAAGTAGATTGATTGTTATTGTAGTTATTATCTTGTGTTAATGGAAGAACTTGTAACATTGATATAAAGATAATGGTTTGCCATGGGTTCAAAAGGGACAGGAAGGGATGAATGGGTGAAACAGAGGGCATATTTGGGGTGGTGAGATTCTTCTGTATGATACTGCAATGACCGACACATGATATCATGCATTTGTCAAGGTCTATGGAACTCTACAGCACAAAGTGTAAACCTTAATATAAACTATAAACTTTGATTAGTTGCAATGCTCACTATTGGTTCATCAATTGTAACAAATGTACCACACTAATCTCAGATGTTGATAATAGGAGAAACTATGTGTGTGGGTTTGAGGGGGTATATGGGAATTTCCTATACTTTCAGTGTTATTTTTCTATAAATGTGAATTTAGAACTTCTCTAAAAATAAATTTTATTTAAAAATATATATTCTTTTTATTTGTTTATTTTTTATCTTTGTTTTTGGGGAGGTTTTGGATCATAGAAGGGTCACAACTATGGCAGGGGAGGATCATTGGTGTGGGGTGTCAGTGATGGGGGGATGTGTGGGGAGGGTTTCACCTGGGGCATACCTGCCTTTATGGCATATGAATGTGTTCAAGTAATTATGGGGCATTGTCTCACTGGTGGAGACCCACACAATAAATGAAAAAAATATTGAATTCCCATCCTGGGAAGTCCTGCTACATTCTCTAAGAGAATGGCATGAATTCCTCAAGTACCTGGGCAATGCTTAGCAAAGGAGGAGAGACCATTATGCCAGGCCCTTGATATTGATGGTTGCACTTATGAACCTTTTCTAGTGAAATTGAAACCTAGCCAAGTATTATATATTGCCTAAGAGTTACTCCCAAACGCCTCCTTGTTGCTCAGATGTGGCCTCTCTCTAAGGTAAACTCAGCATATAAACTCACTACCTTCCCCCTGGTGTGCGACATGACTCCCAGGAATGAGTCTCCCTGGCACCGAGGGATAATTACCAAGCACCAACTGCAATGCATCTGGAAAAAGACTTTGACCAAAAGGGGGAAATATTAAATACAAATGAGTTTTTATGGCTACGAGATTTCAAAATGAGTTGAGAGGTCATTCCAGAGGTTATGTTTATGCACATCTCAGCAGGATCTCATTGACTGTCACAGTAAACAGTGCCTCAAACAATGGGCATCCTGAGGGCTCTAGAGACAGCTGGACACTAAAGGAAGTGCAGACAACCTCAGGAATCCGGCACCCTGTCAGTGGGCCTTACTTTGAAATATATGCTCCCCAATGTAACAGAGTTATACTCATTTATAATTTCCCTACACATGACTCTTCTGCCCCTTTCATTAGAACCTATAATTAGCACTATGCTCATTAAATATATATCCCAGAGACTTAAATCTTCAGTTTGTTCATATGCTGGTTGAGCTCTGAATCTCAGCAGTGTTTCAGCCAACACCTACTCTCCAGTTCATTGGACTCACCCAGGACAACTAACAAAAGGATGATGATGGACAACACCCATCCCAAAAAACAGAATATATCTACAACTTGCAAGCAAGACAGTTCCATTCATCTGCTCCATGGGATCTAGGTCCCCTCTCAATCAGAAACAGAGGGGCATCACCACCCCCAAATCCTCAAGATTAAGGAATGAACAAACATAAGAGGTGAATGCAACTATGGACTAAAGTAGACTTACTATTATTAAAGCAATGGAAAAACTTTATCATTGATATAAAGGCAATGGCCACCAGAAGTTCTGAAGGGAGGGAGAGGGAAGAATAGGTGCAACATGGGGGCATTTTGGGGACATTGGGATTGTCCTGAATGACATTACAATGATGGATACAGGCCATTATACATTTTGTCAAAATCTATAAAATTGGGCCATACAAACTGTAAACTGTAATGTAAATTATAGACCATGGTTAGTAGCAATGCTTCAATATAAGTTCAGCAATTGTAACAAATGTACCACACTAATGAAAGGTGTTATTAATAGGGGGAAAGTGTGAGGGGGGGTGGGTAAAACGGGAATCCCCTATATTTTTAATGCAACATTTATGTAATAGAAAGCTTCTTTAAAAATAAAAAAATAATAAAGACCTTAAAAATGGAGAAGAATACAATGCTCATAAAATAAAAGAATAGATATCATAAAGATGTCAATTTTTCCAACTTAATATAAAGTTAAAATAAACTTTGATGGGAAAGACAATGATCCATGGGCCTCTCATGTTTCTACATGTCTTACGAATAGACACTGTCAGTCCTTTTTTCAGACTATCTGGTCAAGGGTGTTTACAAGTGAATGACCTTGGAAGATATAGTGTCACCCTCTGGAGCAAAAGGCAGACATGCTAACTTTCCATTGTAAAAGATTCAGTTTCCCTAAGTTCAGGGCTTTTCTCCTTTAACACAATCCCAATTCATATGCAGTCATCCATCTGAGCCCACAAACATTGTACCATGGGCCTGGAGGAAAGAGGAACAGATGTGAACATGAAGTTCATGTTGCATGCTGTGCCTTAAATAAAGTCCTTTATCTCTGACATATCAGACAAAGACTTTAAAAAATTATCTATACTACATTCAAGGAGATGAAGGAAAATATGGAGAAAGAACTAAAGGATATCAGGAAAACAATGAATAAACAATATGAGAATCTCAATAAAGTGATAGAAACTTTAAAATGGCACCAGACAGAACTACTGGAGATGAAGACCACAATACCTGAAATGAAAAATTCCAAGAGGGTTTCAAGAGCCGATTGGAGCTTGCAGAAAGAATTGTGAACTCAAAGACAAGGAAATAGAAATGATTCAGGCTGAAAAGAAGGAAGGAAAAAGAATTGTAAAAAGTGAGACCTCTAAGAAACATTCAAGTATGCCAATATACCCATTATGGAAATCTCAGGAGGAGAAGAAAGAGAAAGGGGCAGACAAAATATTCAAAGAAACAATGAGACAAAGTTTCTCAAAGTTAGCAAAAGATATGAATATGCACATCCAAGAGGCCCAGAGAACACCGAACAGGATAAACTTAAAGAAAAATATGTCATCACATATTAATCAAACTGTCAAATACAAAGGACAAGGAGAGTTTTGAAACTTGTAAGAGAAAAGCAACGTATTATGTACAAGGGTGACCCAATTTGATTAAGTGCCAATTTCTCATTAGAAACCATAGAGGCAAAAGGGTAGTGGCTGAAATACTGGAAGTGCTGAAAGAAAATAATTGCCAACCAAGAAATTTATATCTTTTGAGACTTTTTTCAAAAATAAAAGAATCATACAATGTATCTTCTCCAACCACAATGGAATGAAGCTAAAAATCAATAACAGAGGGAGAAATGGAAAATTCACAAATGAGTGGAAATTAAATAACATACTCTTGAACAATCAATGTGTTAAAGAGTAAATCATACACACACACACACACACACAAAGAGTAAATCACAAAGGAAATTAGGAAATATCTTGAGGTTAAATAAATGAAGATACAGCATACCCAAACTTACAGGATGAAACAAAGGCTGTGCTGAGAGGGAAATTTACAGTTCTAAATTCCTAAATAAAAAAGGAATAAAGATTTCAAACTGGAGAACTACCTCAAAATTGGAAGAACTAGAAAAAGAAAAACAGACTAAACCCAAAGCAGACAGAAGGAAGGAAGAAAATAACAAAGATTAGAGTGGAGATAAATGAAATAGGGAATAAAAAAAAAAAGAGAGAGAGATCAAGAAAACTAAAAGTTGCTTCTTTGAAAAGATCAATAAAATTGACAAACCTTTATCTAGACTGACAAAGGGAAAAAGAGAGGCACAAATGACTAAGATCAGAAATGAAAGGGGGACATTAATATTGACCGCAATGAAATAAAAAGAACTATCAAAGGATACCATGAACAACTGTACAGCAACAAATTAGATAACCTAGATGAAACGGACAAATTCCTATAAACACACAAACTACCTACAATGACTCAAAAAGAAATATAAGATCTCAATAAACTAATAACTAGGAAAGAGATCAAATCAGTCATCAAAGTCATCCCCAAAAAGAAAGCCCAGTACCAGATGGCTTCACTGGGGAATTTTATTGAACATTCCCAAGAAGAACTAACACCATCCTTCTTCCAAAAAATTGAAAAGGAGGGAATTCTCCCTAATTCATTCTATGAGGCCAACACCATCCTCATACCAAAGCCAGAAAAATATACCACAAGAGAAGAAAATTACAGACTAATAGCACTTATGAATATAGATGCAAAATCCTCAACAAAATACTAGCAAAAAGAATCCAACAGCACATTAAAGAATTATACAACATGATTGAGTGGGATTTATCCTGGGTATATAAGGGAGGTTCAACATAAGAAAATCAATTCATGTAATACACCACATTAAATAATGAAGGGGGGGGGCAAGCACACGATCATTTCAATTGACACAGAAAAAGCTTTCCACAAAATCCAACACCAATTTTTGATAAAAACAATTCGAAAACTAGAAATAGAAGGAAACTTCCTCAACATGATAAAAGACATATAAGAAAACCCCACAGCTAACATCATACTTAGTGATGGAGCCTGAAACCTTTCCCTTTAATACCTGGAACGAGACAAGGATGCCTACTGTCAACACTGTTATTCAGCATTGTACTAGAAGTTGTGGACAGAGCAATTAGGCAAGTAAAATAAATAAAAAGCTTTCAAATTGGAAAGGAAGAAATAAAACTTTCCTTATTTGCAGATGACATGTTCTTATAAACAGATAATCCTGAAAAATATGTACAAAGCTCCAAGAGCTAATAAATGAATTCATCAAATTGGCAGGGTACAAGATCAACACCCCAAAATCAGCAGTGTTTCTATATACTAGTAATGAACAATTAAAAGAAGAAATGAAGAAAAAATTCCATTTATGACAGCAGCTTAAAAAACATCAAATATCTAGGAATAAATCTAACAAAGGCTGCAAAGGACTTGTACACAGAAAACTACAACACATTACTAAAAGAAATCAAAGACCCAAATAAATGGGAGGGTATTCTGTGTTTATGGATTGGAAGATTAAATATTGTTAAGATATTAATTCTACCCAAAGCAATGTATAGATAAATGCAGTCCCAATAAAAATTCCAACAACTTTCTTTCCAGAAATGGAACAGCCAATTATGATATTTAAATGAAGGGTAAGCGGGGATGAGCTTCCCTGGCACTGAGGGATTGCTACCAAGTACCAACTAGCAATGCAACTGGAAAAAGATCTTGAATAAAAGGGGGAAAAGGTAAAGACAAATGAATTTACATGGCTAAGAGACTTCAAAGTGAGTTGGAAGGTTATTCTAGAGGTAGCACTTATGCACATCTCAGCAGGATCTCATAGACTTCCAAGTGGATACTACCCCAAATAGTGGGGCTCCTGAGGGCTCTGGAGACACTCAGGTCCTATGGTCAGGTGAATAGCTCCAGAGTTTGTTGCCTTGCCAGTGGGCCCTACTTTGGAGTTTGTGCTCCTGAGAGTGACAGACTTGGACTCAGATATGTCTTCCCTGCACATGGCTCATCTGTCCCTTCTATTTAAACCTATACTTGGTGCTGGAGTTTGTAGGTGTACGTCCAGAGACTCGACTCTTTGGGCTGTTTATGTGCCAGCTGGGTCCTGAACCTTGGCAGAGTTGCAGCTCGTTGGACTCACCCAGGAAAACTGGCAGGGAGATGATGATGGACAACAGCCATCCCAGGGAACGGAGAGAGTCTGCAGCTGCAGGCAGGATAGTCCCATCCATCTTCCCCATGGGATATAAGCTCCCTCTCAATTAGAGGTAGAGAGGACATCACCATCCCAGAATCCTCAGGATTGGGGGAAGAGCTATGGACTAAAGTATGGACTTGCTATACTTACTGGTATTCTACTATAGACATATTGTGATTCTAGCAATGGAAGATATTACAACATTGATGTGGAGCCTGTGGACACTGGACGCTCTGGGGGCAGGGAGAGGGAAAAACAGTTGTAATACGGGGGCTTTTTCGGACTTGCAACTCACCCTGAGTGACGTTGCAACGACAGATATAGGCCATTTTATATCATCACATAACATGCAGAACTGTGTGGGGGAAAGTGTAGACTACAATGTGAACTATGGTCCATGCTGAATGGCAAAGCCCCAAGATGCATTTATCAACTGCAGTGAATGTGCCACACTAATGAAGGATGTTTATGTGGGAGGGTGTGCGAGGTTTGGGGGAGTGAGACATATAGGAATCCCTATATTTTTTGTGTAAAATGTATGTAATCTAATTATCTTTAAAAAATAAAATAGAAAAAATAAAAAAATAAAAATAAATGAAGGATAAGGGGCCCCAACTAGCCAAGGCCATCTTAAAAAAGAAGAATGAAGTTGGAGGACTCACACTTTCCAATCTTAAAACTTATTATAAAGCCACAGTAATATATTTTACCAGGGGATAGGGTGGTAGAGAATGGGGAGTTAAGGCTTAAAATCTACAGTTACTATTTGGGACAGTAGAAAATTTTGGTAATGAATGGTATGATGGTAATACAATATTATGAATAATTAAGAGCACTGAATTATATTTGAATGTGGTTAAAAGAGGAATTTTAAGTTGTCTATATGTCACTAGAATAAAATTTTTAAAAAATCCATGGAATTGCACAACATAAACAGTGAACCCTAAATTAAACCATGGACTATAGTTAATAGTTAATGTGTTTTTCATCAGTTTTAACAAATGGGCCACACTAAAGCAAGGTGTTAATAATAGGGTAGAATATGGGAATCCTGTATTTTATACATGATTGTCCTGTAAACCCACAAGTTCCCTAATTAAAAAAACAAAACATAACAACAAAAAAAAAAAAACAGAAAATGAAAGAAGACATTAGCCACACAAATAACTAATGAAGATTAGTAACCAGAATACATAATGTCTCCTAAAAATCAAGATAAAGAAAACAAATAGTCCAATAGAAAAATAAAAACCTAAGAGAGATTTCTCAGAAAAGGCTATATGATTGTCCAATCAACTTTGAAAAAGAGGTTTGACATCATTTTAATAACCAGGGAAATACAGGTGAAACCACAATGTTAAAATCGAACATACCAATTTTTATTGAGGATGCAGAACATAGTAGAACTCTTATGCACTGCTAATGGGAAAATAAGTTGGTACAATCACTACAACTCATCAGTGTAACTCCTAGGATTATGCTTCAGAGAAGCCCAGGAGACACATGCAAAAGTGTTGATCACAGCACTGTTTCAATGGAAAAACAAAGCAAAGCAAATATCTATAAATAATAGAATGGCTTAGTAAAGTGTGGTATATTCATACTATGCAGTAGTAAAATGAATAAATGGCAGCTATACATTCCATGGATGAATCTTAGAAACATTTTTCAGTGAAAAAAGCAAGGTGCAAAAGAATTTGTTAATATTTGATAAAGTTCAAAATAACCAAAATTAAGCTACATAGCTTAGTAATACATACACATTCATTGTAAAAGCCATAAAGAAGACCTAGAGAATGATTTAGAAATATTTATTATAGTGAGTATTTCTACCATTACCATGACATAAAATCTTTTATGTCCTGTTGCACAGACTTCTCAGCTGGGTACATTTTCAAGTTTATAAGCAGATTTGATTCATTATATCACTGAACATACTTTACTCAAGATTTCATTTTGTCTAATGTTTAGTAAGATTTAAAACAATATGATTCTCCTGTTGAACCTGTATGCTTCCCTTCACCATGGTATAATAAATGCTCAATACTCTTTCCTTCTTTACTTCTCCTGCCAAAAATATGGTAAAAGAGCTTTTTTTCTTTTTTTTTTTTTTTTTTTTTTTAACAAGGCATTGAGGGTCAAAGGGCATTGTAAGTCACATCTTTTTACACATCTTTCACCCCAATTATATTATGAATTTCTCTAAATTCTGCCAGTGGCCTACTTCTTGCTAAATCCAATGACCTTTTCTCATGTCATTCTTTGTGACTTCTCTGCAGAACTTGAGAGTGCCTTAAAATTCCCTTTTCCCTTGTGCTTTGCTCTCCAGATTCTTTGTCGAATGTCTTTAATTTGTTCTTACTAATTCATTCATTTATTCAACAAACATTTACTAGGCACTGAATTTTTTACTCTTAGGATGTAATGTAGTTTAATGAGAAAAAGTATTTGCATTTTGATATAGGCAAACTAGACAGGAAATGAGTAGGTTAGAAGTTTGTATGTTGTGCCTAGAATCAGAATCAGAATTATTTATTCAACTCAGATTTCATTAATGACAAACTGATGCACTGGTAAATAACCCCCACAAAGTATATATGCTTATTGGATGCTGTATTTCTTAGCAATCTCTCTTCTGATCTACACATGCTTTGTTTATATGTAGTAATACCACACTCAAGTTATACCCAAATCTTTCTCAGTTAAGGAACTGCTTTACTTTTTCTATCTGTGTGACCTTCGACATGTGACTCAACCTCTCTGTGTCACATCCATAAACGGGGACTAAATTATTATTATTTAAGATGGCTTTAGATATTTTGATATTCTCTTTCACATATTTATGTAAAGTTACTTTTTGATGATGATGATAATAATAATAATAATAATAATAATAATAATAATAATAATAATGGTTGTGTCAGTCCGCCAAAGTGGTGCTGATGCAAAGCACCAGAAATCGGTTGGCTTTTATAAGGAGTGTTTATTTGGGGGAAAAGCTTAAAGTCCCAAGGCCGTGGAAAGTCTAACTCAAGGTACTGTAAGAGATGCTTTCTCACCAAAGTTAGCTGGCACGTGTTGAAGCAAGATGGTGGGCGATCTCTGCCAGGTTTCAGCCCTTCCTCTCTGGGTTTACTCTTCCTCTTGAGGCTCCGTAGACCCAGCTTCTTCCCAATCTTAGCAGCAGGCTGATGTAGGGCTTGTCTCTCAGGACTTCCTATATCAGTCTCAGTTCTCTTCCCAAGTCTGCTGTAAGCTATTGGGCAAATGGCCCATCTCTCCCTGGGGCTTAAACTGTGTGAGCCTTCTCCTTTCTGTCACATGGCAGGATCAAAAATGGCAATGTTCTCTCTTCTGTGTGTGTCTTCTTGAGTGAGTGTCCGTTTGTATCAAATCCAGCAAGGCGGTGGGGACTCAACCTGAGTCTGGCCCTCTTAGGCCGTCAAGTGTAAAAGCCCTAATCTTAACAGGTAATCTAATCAAAGACATCTCAGCTGAATTTTAATGCAATCAAAGGATATTACACACAGAGAAACAGATTAGCTTACAAACACAATCTTTCTCTTTTGGGGATTCATAAAATAATCTCAAACTGCCACAATGGCTAACATTATACACTTAATATGTACCTGGTACTATGTTAAGTGCTCTGCCAAATTCACTGCACCTTACAAAGTCAATACTATGATTATCTTTGTTTTATAGTCCCACTCAGATACTCTGGCATATGATACATGGCTATGTGGTCCAGGTTCTGTCACTAAATTTCTTGGCTGTACATTCTGTTAAAATCCTTATGTTTTATTTAATGAGCTTTTATTTAATTAGTCATGCTACATTTGTATGTAAGAGAAGGAGCAGATTTTCTTGCAGGTGAAATAACTATCAAAGAATATGCCTTAATAGACTATAGGAAAAATACAATCTGGCTAGATTTGTGAAAGGAAATGTGACACAGCTCTGGATAAATGCTCAGATTATGCAAGCAAAGGAAAAGTATGATTTGTAGGTTTGCTTTGGCAACTTGTTTCTTAGTATTACAGTATATGAAACTTTCTTTGTTTCCAAGTTCCTAACCCTATTACGTTAGCTTCTGTCCTTGACATGCTGGCCATTGGGCTCTGCTTACCTCTTCTTTTCTCCCCAAGTTACCTTGCAGCTTAATTTAAGACTCACGAAGGAAATGCTTCAGTAAAAGAAACAACTTTACAGAGAAAGACAGGTAAAACTCTGGGTTTGGATATGAATTGATTGTTTTGATAGAGTTGGATTTGTTACTTATTTTTGGCAAAGAAGATGGTAAGTGTATTTGTAACGGTATGGTACTCGGGCCAGGAAAGGAAGGAGCGGTCTGTACAGCAAATGGCATATGTTTCCATTTGTTTATGTTCAGCATTTTAATAACTTTAGTATTTGCACAGCTGAAGGAAAGGAAAACACCCTGAGAATAGACACTGTGAGGAACTCTAGAAGTTTACACACCAGAAAAACATGTGTTGGAAAAGAGCCTCAAACGTTGTAAGTAAAATGCACTTGGCCAAAATAAACTTAGTGTTGGGACACTAAATTTCAAAGGAACACAATTCTCAACTCTGCATCTCTATTTTTGCTATGTAGGTATCAATACAGTGATATTCAGAGAAGAGTGGGAAGACTGAGATTTCTACACAACTGTGAAAATACAAAAGACTTTGGATCAGGCAGAACCAATTTTTAATTCCCTCTCTGTATCTACAAGTATGATGCTTTGGAGATTTTACTTTGTCTCTCACAATCTGTTTCCTCATCTGCAAAATGGCTTGCCTTGTAAGCATTAACTAACTGGTGGATGTAATTGTCCCTCTTACCACTGTTGTTGCCTTTAGGCCTTTACTGTAATGAGACCTGTTGCAAACTCATCTATTCTGTCTTGTTCTCTTTTTTCTCACCTTGTAAGATGATCACCGCACCCTGCTTATAATTATTTTGCCCTTGCTATGGCTAGTAAGGAGGTCAAATTTAGGCTGGACCCTCCTCAGTACAGGATCATAGAAACCTTGGGTGACACAGCAAGCCAATTAGCTCTCAAGGAGAAAGCATAGGGCTTTATGCATGAAGCAAAGCTCATGCATTCACAGACAGCCTCAGCAGCTATGAGTTGATTACACTACATTTATCATCCTTTCAAGCAGATTCCTCCCAGAGTTAGCACCATATCTGAGGGCCTGCAGGTAAAGAACGGATTGCCCTCTTAGATTTGCCCCTCAGCGCTAGTCTAGCAGCTGCCCTGTTTGGATTGTGTGTGCACCAACCCAGAACCAAGCTTGAATAACAGTATTGTGTGTCTACCCACCTAGCAGTCAGCTCCCACATCCTGGGCCTCCCCAGATCCTGCCCTAATCTCTTACTGCCCACAACCCCCTAATATAGACCATAAATGAGACGAGGAGAAACACAGAAATTTTTTAAAATGCCCAGTTAGAGGAAGATCAATGTAGACTTTGTTTAGCACTTGGCTAAAGTGCTCATGTTTACCACTGTCTAAATAAAGTTGCCTCTCATGAGTCCTCATGGTGTGGATTTTTGTTAGGCAGTAATGTGGCAGTAAAATTCACCTTATTTAATATGTTTTTTTTTCTCTTAGCAAATGGTGAAGAAGTTGGAAATGCAACTGTGGTTAGCCCCAGCAGTGGGAACAGTTTGGTTACTGGGGTGTTGAAAAGCTCTGCCAAAAACTTCTTCCTCACTAGCCTTCCCATGTGCAAAGATCTGTCAATAGGAACCCATTATCTTGTCAGAAAGAAAAGATCTCATCTTCTGTCTTTAGCACCAATTCGTTTACAATACTTTGGGTATTGAATGAAAGAGAAGGTCTATTCTGCTTAACAGGGGCAAGGGAAAAGACTCAGGACAGCCTTGATGAGGAGAGCAGGAGTAGGAACCGGGTCCCAGGGGTTGGAAAGACCCCTGTCTAATGCATGGTGGGGGCAGGAGGCTGTTATGCGGACAAGAAGGTACAGGCTGAGGTCAGAGAGATTGCAATATGATACATTTTGGAAAAGTTTTTAATTTTGTCTAGGGCCAGATCTCTGTGCAGATGAAAAGAAATATGTTAAATGTGACTTAATTTAAAATTTAAATGTAGTGACTTTCACAAGAGACCATCTGAAAATACTTTCTAATAACCATTAAAGTTCTGTTTAAAATCAACATTTGTGCCATGAAACACATAGATAACATATACTTTCTTAAAACTTTAATACCAGTGATTTTTTTCTTTTTTCTGAGAACAAACAATAACTCAGAAACCAGAAAACCAGCAGGCAAAGTTCTAAGTATAAGAAATTGAAAAATAAATAAAATAAATAAAACAAGATATATTATTTAAAACTTTAAATATCTTTCAAAATATCTCCTTTCATTTTGGAAACCAAAACTAACATAACAAAACTACTAAGGACAACACTTCAACCTTTAGAACTGTATACAACATGAAGATGGAAACATGTGAAGATGATCAAATAAGAAAACTGGGGCTTTCTGAATATGTCTTTATTCTTTACTGAATAGTGCAGTTGATTGTTCAGAGCTTTGTATTTCTGAAATAAAAATAGTAAAAGAACAGTTAACATTTATTAAATTTTTACTAAATATCTTGACATACTAAAATTGTTACATGCAAAAGGTCTATGACTCTATATATGGTCGATACTGTAATCTCAATTTTACAGATGAGAAAAACTAAGAGTTTAAGAAACACAATTAATATACCACTACAGTAAATGCTTGTGCAAGGAATATTAGGAAATTTAAATTTCTTGGCTTTGGCTAGTTGGATCCTCATTGATACCCAATTAATAAATATAACACAAATGTTTGCTTAGACAAAAGTGCAGGAAGTTAGCTTGAACCTACTATCTACTGCTACTTTGATCTATCAATCCTATAATAAGACACCAAAATGGACCACCTATTTCAAGCTCATATAATACAACTTCCCCATAAGTGGCCACCAACTTCTGATACCCACATAACCATTTATTACAATCCTATTTCCCCCGAGTGTTTGATATAACAGGTTGAGAACTCCAAACTCACGCCAAACCTTTAATGCATTTCCCCAAATTCTGACCAATGGGATTTAAGTAGAACAAGAATGAGCAATATCAGGAGGTATTTGTAAGGGCAGACAGTGTGCCTTTTTTATCCCCTTTTCTTTTTCCCTTTGCCTGAAATGGGAGCATGTTGACTGGAACTGGAGCAGCCATTTAGATTCAATGGGCCTGTATTTCAAGGACAACACAGCAAACAGTTAGAAGGTGACTGAACCCCTGATGATTATGACAATCATGCCAATCTGGATTATTTACCTCAGGACTAAGTTTACATGAGAGAGAAACAAACTTCAATCATTTTTAAACTTCTGGGTTTTTTTAGTTTCCTGTCACTCTCATTTTACCTTTTTTTATTTTTAAAATTGGATTTTAATCATTTTTAAATTAAAGAAGTTGTAGGCTTACAGAAAAATTATACAGAGAGTATAGAGTTATGGTATATCCCTTCACATATGCAGTTTTTCCTATTATATACAGTTTGCATTTGTGTGGTAGCTTTGTTACAATTAATGAAACAATATTATTATAATCATACTATTAACTGTTATCTGTAGTTTACATTAGGGTTCACTGTTTATGTGTAAAGTTCTCTGGTTTTAAAAAAATTTTATTCTGGTAACATATATACTACCTAAAACCCCCCATATTAACAACTTTCAAATATACAATTCTGGGGTGTTAACTACATTCACAATGTTCTGCTACCATCACCACAGCCCATTACCAACTTTTCCATCACCCCAAAGAGAAGCTCTACCAATTACTCAACTCCTCATTTCCTATCCCCATCCCAGGCTCTGGTAACCTATATTCTAGTTTCTGACAATTCAGTGGCATTAATTACATCTGCAGTGGTGTGATGCCATTACCACCATTCAGTACCAAAACTTTTTCTTCACCCCAAACAGAAACTCTGTACCCATTAATCAATAAATTCCTATTCCCTCTTCCCCACACCCACTGATAGCCTTTAACCTATGCTTTCTCTATGAATTTGCTTATTTTAGATATTTCATATATATGGAATCATACAATATTTTTGTGCCTGGCTCATTTCACTTAGCATAATGTTTATTAAGTTCATCCCTACTGTAGAAGGTATCAAAACATACTTTTTTATGCCTGAATTTATATTCCATTGTGTGTATATACATCTATATACACAAAATGAATACTCAGGTTGGTCCTACTTTTTAGGTATTGTAAATAATGCTACTATGAATATTGGTGTACAATTATCTGTTCAAGTCCCTGTTTTCAATCCTTTTGGATATTTGCCTAGATGTGGAATTGCTGAGTCATATGGTAAATCTACATTTAACTTTGTGAGGAACTACCAAACTTTTCCACAGCAAAGACACCATTTTTACATTCCAACTAGCAATGCACATGGGTTCCAATTTCTCCACATCTGTACTAACAATTATTTTCCATTTAAAAAAAATAATAGCCATCCTATTGGGTGTGAAGTATTATTTCATTATGGTTTTGGTTTGTCCTTCCCTAATGAGATATTGAGCATCTTTTTATGTGTTTGTTGGCCAATTGGGTATCTTCTTTGGAGACATGTCTATTCAAATCCTTTGCCCATTTTTAAATTGGGTTGTTGCCTTTTTATTGTTGAACTGTAGGTAACCTTAATTTTAGTAATAGAACAGACAATGACACAGGGTGATATTTTACCCAGGGTGTTCAAGGAAGGAATTTATGAAAAATTGATCCTTGAGTGTATTCCAGAATGTATGAGGGAGTGAGCCATGTCGGTAGGGGAAATCATGTTCCAGGATTTGGGAAGTAGTAATGTTGCAGCCAGCCGGAAAAAACCCAAACGGCACTCTTGGGAGCACGGATGAACAAAGTTTTATTACGCGCAGGCCCAGAAGAGAGTTCACTCTCCAAATTCTGAGCGCTGTTTTCCAATTTTCTTAAGTTTATATAGGTACACTAAGCAGACAAATTCCTGAGCAAGTGGGCAGGCAGGGTTACAAAGGCAGAGAAGCAAGGTTAGCTTATCTTTCTAAAAGTAGAAGGCCATTAGGGAGGAAAAAGTCATTATCTGTATAAAGTTGTAAATTTCAATTCAAAGGAGCAGCCTGGGGTGCTTATCTTCCTGATGTGGATTCCATGGAGAAAAGGGGAGGAAGGAGGGGAGAAGGGGACCAGGGACCCAGGGGAGTTTATTTTTTTAAAGCTGTGGGTTTCTGCTGAAGGCGGGGTTAGGATCTGCTTCCCTCATCAGTAAGACAAAAGCTCAAAAATGGGAATACATTTCTGTGTTCACAGATAAGTAAAAAGGCTAACATTGCCCATCGTTCAAACCTCTTATCCCATCATCCCCCAATTCAGGAGTCCTTGATTTCAGACCTTGAAGAGACTGGTCAGCTCTGTAGAGATTAGTCTTTACAAGGTCTCTTAAAGAAGTGAAATTCATTTATGAGTCTAAGCTTTTATTCAGATAGGTTCATGGCTTAATCTCTAATACCTCATTTCAAAATGCTCTCCCTTCCACTGTTAAATATTATGCATTTTTCTGAACATAGCACAAATTCTCACTCTTGCTTAAGGGCTGGATGTAGTGATCCACCCCACTTTTCTTTCTTTGTACTTGAAACTCCATAGAATAACCTAGCATTCTGTCCTAACTCATGTATATCTCTTGGTTCTTAATTCAATTGTGAAGAGCATGAGAGCTACATTTTAAAAATCACTTTTAACTACTATCTCTTCAAACAAAAGGTGCACAGTAAAAACTTGCTAAATGTCCAATGAATGAACATTTCATTCAACCATCTCACAAACTAGAAACACAATGGAGAGACTCTAATCTTTCTCTATTCCTCTCTTTTGCCAGGAAGATATGAGTAGCTAAAGTATTTGCTGCTATATATAGTCAGTTGATGTCAGCTGGATGCCAGTCTCTCCAGAAAGGCTCTTTCCCCAGTTTGAGTCAGAGCTAGGGACCATGCCGTCCCAGGCTCAAGGATAAAAACCATCGGGCCCAAGTGCCATCCATAGTCCATCTCCGGAGTCTTTCCTACACAAATTGGGGGTCTTCCCTGCTGAAAAGTACAGTTGAACAGTAAGGTGAGTATATTGCTTCCTAAAATATTTTATTAGTTGTCCAGTGAGGTTCAGATTTGTGATTCAGAAAATGGGCATTCTTTTCTTTAAAAGACAGCTATTGATGCCAATACTATAAATGCCACCCCCAAGAGTTCTGGTTTAAGCTGGTGTCTTTTCTTCCTTCTTACAGCTTACTAGAATTTATGTACTGTGATGCTGCTGCAAATGAAGGCCAGTAAGAACTAGGAAACAATGCCATTAAAATAAACTGTGGAAAAGAAAGGGAGGGGAAAGGAGGCCAGCTCTTGCATTGCTTCTCACTGCCTGATGATCATTGCACTATTGTACAGATAAGACTGGGTCTGAAACTGCGATTATCACCCTCTGTTCACTGTGACATTGCCTGTCAGTGAATAACAAACTCTGTCACCAGGCAAGGAGCGCATGTTAAAGTCTTTCAGTAGAAAGCAACAATAGATTCTTAATAAAGAACAAAGATACTCTGTCTCAAAAGGATGATTAGAAAATACTCCAAATGAATTCCTCACATTGCCTCAATAATGTCCCTTTATTTTTAACAGGGAACAAAAAACCATGCTATCATATAATACCATGGTGAAGCAGAGGAAAGAGCAAGCATCAGCCATCATGAAGGAAATCCATGGAAATGGTATCAGTTCAATAAAATCGTTCTTAGCATTTATGTAGCTCAGATCTTTCCTAACATTATTTAATATTCTATAGTTTATGTCCTTTAAACTCTTCCTGTTCTGTCATAGCAAAGCTGGAGCTCTAAGGGGTGTAGAAAAGCCTATGGTAACTAATCCTTTTGCAGTCATCCTTTCTCATTTGAAAGCTATTTTCAGATGAACAACTGCTCTACAGGAATGAAGCAATCTGACAGCTGATGTACATTCTGCATGGTTTGCCTTTGATCTTATAAGTTAATATAACTATCAATTCTATATATTTTTTGGACAGATCTCATACAATCTCATCTTCATTGTCTGTCCCATATGGTCCATCTTGGTTTATTTTATTTTACATTACATAAATCATTCAAAACATGTTCTACTCTTTCTTCTTTTACAGAAGCTGCTAATTAAGTTGGAATTCAGATCCATTGTTTTTCTTCTTAGGAGCAAATTGATAACCCACCGTCTCCTTTTCTTTAAATTCTACTAAATAACTCTAGAAATTTTTATATGTGGCATTTTGATTGCTATAAAGGAAATTCAACTCTGTTCATGAACAAAGAGCTACCATCAACTTTAAAAGTTAAGAAGAGTATCCAGACTAGATCCTGTTAAGGGGTGATTTGAGCCATTCCAGATATATTTGTGGGGATTTTCAGATTGCCTTCTTATTTCCCCTCATTGGCAAGGTATGCAACCTTTCACCTTAACAAGACTGGACCTAGAGGCACAAGATCTGCTAGGGGCAGCAAGGAGCAAGATGAATATATTGTTCCATTCACCTTTCATATAGCAAGATGAATGGAACAAATCAAAATGGGTTTAGATCCTCCCCCATTCCCACCCTCTCACCCCCGTAGTATAGTATAGGCATTTCTAAAGGGTCCTGTTGCTAAGTTTTATTTTCTATTTTCTGGAATACAAATTTACCATCCTGGATTCAACTTGTTTCCTATGCTTTACTATGATGTCAAACTAGCTAGAAATAAAATGAGAAAAATTCTGAACCAGATTCCAGAACTGAATTAATACCAAGCCCAAAATTCCAAAATTTATGTTTCCTTTACATTTGTTTTGCTTTTTTTTTTTTGTCTTTCTTGTTTCAGTAGTTTACATAAAATTGTTTTTATAATTTTCCTAATTAGTAAGGCAAAAACCAATCAGTTGGATTTCAGACAATCATTTACCTTAAAACTGGACTTCTGATAAGTTATTTTCTAATTTCCAGGAGCATAAGCATCATAATAAAAATCAATTAATATATTAATTCCCATTCTAAATCCTGTATTCGATCTACTCTCTGTTGTCCCTGTGACAGAACTTTCATGGTAAGAATACCATTTTTCCTTTCTTTTTAAATCATAATTTAAAAAAATGAAATATAAAGAAAAACTATGATTATACACCTAAAAAAAAAAGCTACTCTCACCACCAGTAAGGTCTGGCCATGTAAAGTCTGCTGGAGTCCGCCCTCCCTCTCAGGGCACTGGAAGACTTCCAGCCACCTTAAGTGGAGTCACATGCTCCGCCTTTGTTTGGTTGTCAACTATTCCAGATAACACAGGGATAATCAGGAAATTTTTCTTAACTCTTCTCAGATAAAATAGCTGTAGTACTTTATGAAAAAGCTCAAACATTTCATTTTTCTCTCTTATTTCCTCTAACATATGGAGCTATTTAAGGCACGGTGTTTAGAGGTATGGAGCTGGGGGGAGGATTACTGTTTCTAAGGATGCAGAAACGACATCGACTTCAGAGAAACCTCCTTGGGAATAATCCTTCAAACTCTTACACACTTCCCGGCAATAAAAATTTAGGTAATTTAGGCTAAAGTCTGAGGTTGTTTTTATCTTAATTACAAAACTAAATAAGTCAATTTTGGACTGGATTGTCCTTCATGAAAATGAACTTAGAAGAATGTTTTCAAACATCTTTTCTCATCTCCCTCTCCCTTTATGCATCAGGATTTTTTTCAGTAGTATAACTCATTTGTTATTTAATATAAATATTTATTATTATTATTATCTTAATATCACTTTCCAAAAAGCTTTTAGCCTGGAAGAGAATGAAATGTGGCAATAAGTTGACTAAAGGAGCTGCTCTCTAAGCTTAAGGTGGAAATTCCTTTCAGCTCTTATAGTGGAGAGACTACAAAAGACTGGTGAGCCTTTGAGATGATTCTAGGAAAACATAAGAACAAAAAAGGGATGGTTTTATATAACGGCACTCATTCCATCCAAAGGAGAAACAACCTGAAAGAATTACTTAGAAATCCTATCTGTACAGGCTATAGTGCTAACTGGATAGAAGGAATTAAAATGTGGGTAAATTCTAGTTGCTATAAACTACACTCAAATTGTTGTTTATTATAGAGCCAGTATGAGTTGGTGTCAAATTATGTACCAGAAGCAAATATACTCCACTCCAAGAAAATAATAAAAAGCATTCTCCTAGTACTATGGTTGTACAAGCTCATACTGACCATCCTCATCATCATATCATGATCACCACCATTATATTATCAAAAGCAGAGGTGTTGGTAGCAGCTGTCTTGTATTATAATTGTGATACAAAACTTCTGTGTTTTATACAGAAGTATCTGAGCCTTTGTTACCACCATCTAACAAGTGCTATTCTAAAAAACAAAACACAAATATATTTGCCATTATCTGTGCATGAATTAGGTATGGGAGCAAGAAGATGGTCTGTAATAATCCCCTGCCCACCAGACCTGCTCAGCTTACCCCAACTCTGCACATATTCTCCTTCCTAATCTTACTCAGTAGCTCATTTGAAACTTGAAAACTAAAAGGAAAGAGAATTAGGGGAGGCTTAAAAGATAGGAAGAAGTTGATAGAGAAAGAGGAAGGGGAAGGGGAGAATAAGAAAAGATTAAGAAGAGGCATTCTAGAGCAATTGGCTTCTGTCCAGAAATGGTAGGAAAAAGGAGTTAGAGTGAAAATAACCATAAGAACTGTCCCCTGACCTCAAGCACAGGTATTGCTGACAGTATAGTGTAAGAGCTTCAGAAATAGGGAAGACCATAGTGCCTCATGAAGCTGCTTCAGTTACCCAAAAGTGTCCTCACACACACACACACAAAGCAAATAACAACAAAAAAACCACAGAAGATTTTTTTTTGGTGTTGTTTTAAAAATATTTTTTTGTTTGTTTTTTTCCTCATGACTGGTGAGCAGCTCTCCCCTGCACACTGAAGAAACTGGACAGACTGTTTTTGTGATTTCAGGAAGAAAGTTTTGCTTTGTGGTCTGAAAACAGGAAGCCCAGGCTCTAAATGGAGTGCTGCTGCTGATAGGGTACTAGGAGTCTTGGTTTCCAGAATAGACATCAGATTCCTCATCTGAAACTGAGGAAGGCTGGATTCTCTAACATAGCCAGCTCTAAAATTCCATAATTCTAATTTACTGTGCTATGTGCTGAAGTTAAACATCAGTATGTTTGAGTTTCTCCACCAATAACAAAGAAAATGATAATATTGACATAAATTACAAGGGTGCTTTAAAAAGTACAGAGTATGAAGTCTACACTTTCAGATAAGATAGTCTATAAAGACCCCTTTACTTTTCTTGTGCAAGCATATCTTAAACTGTAATTGATTAAATCATCAGCCTCAAAATGAGGACTCCAGGGAAGCAAAAATGTTTGGCAGAGAGATAGCACATAACCTAATGGTTAAGTGCACAGGTTTTTTTAGGGTTAGTTTTCTTTTGTTTTGTTTAAATTTTCACATTAATATTCTCATTGCCTTAAGAAAAAGCAGAGGAAAAGAATAAATAGAAGAAATAAGACCAGGCCAGATAGGTGTGCTAAAATAATTGGAAATATAATTACTAGGGGTGTTGACCCTGAAATATCTACATTTATTAAACAGGAGTAGTTACCAACTGTAAAAGTGATTCTTCATAATTCCTACTCACAAAATTGTTTACGAATGTTAAATAAAATGAATAGGGGAAGGAGGGGACTTGAATTACCTGCATTAGTATTTATTTGGGGGGCTGCCTTAAATAACTTTATTTTCCCTTTCTTTGATTGCACTAAAAACTCTTATATGTTCTCCTGGAGCCATCACTTTAATCCTGAAATTATTTGTTTTTAATATATGGGATGGCTTTATGAACAGAATGCCCTGATGTAAGGTCATTTATGCATAGGTCCAATGATTCACAAATGTTAATTACTCTTCAAAACAGCTTTGCAAGTAAATTCTCTGTAATCTTTGAAAGAATTACTGCTGTAATTCTTTAATGATATTTTAATGGCCTCAAATGAACCTCTAGCTACCAATTTAGATTATGGCCTTTTGTTTGCATTTGCTTCTCTGATACGAAATTTATATATCTAATTTGGTGTTCTCCTCAGGTTTTAACAAACTAAATTGCTTATTTACCATATTTTATTTTGTTCTAAGTAGTTAAGATCTGAATGAAAAAAAAGATACACAGCATTTAAGAATATGATTAAATTAATTCCTGCTTTATTCCAGAAGAACTGGAGTATAGGAGAGGATGGGATGCTTTTACAGTATTTCCTCTTATGTAATACTCATAACAATACCTATTTACTTTCCTAACTGCATACGTTTCTAAGTCCAGATGTGATTCGTTATTATTGAAATGACATTCTTCTAAGTTTTAGTATTACCTTAATTTTTTTTTTAAGATTTTATTTTTTTTTTCATTTTTCCCCCCCCCCCCCCCCCGTGCTGCTCATGCTCGCTGGGTCAGCCAACCACGCCGTGCGGGCGGGCCTGCCCTCACCAGGAGACCCCGGGAACCGAACCCGTGGCCTCCCACATGGCAAACGGGAGCCCCACTGATTGAGCCACAGCTGCTTCCCTACCTTAAATTTATATATCTATATCTATCTATCTATTTTTTTTTTTAATGAAAGGTGATTTTCTTATTGTGTGCCTCCTCTCTGTGAACTGTGGGGAATATTCAGTCACTCCAGGGCGTAGTAATTCATCAGAGAGTGAGTGTCTGAGATGGAGATAGATAAAGGAAAAGAGTGATACTAGGGACAATGGGTGTTTTCATTTAATCTTTGGAAAAGTAGTAGAGGGTTTTATTGGTTATACCTCTTGGAATTATGTTGAAAAACACTAATGATTTAAACTTATACTAAGTAGAAATCTATCAAGTTTATAGTCATTCCCTTGGTCTTACTCAAAATTTAGAAGGAACTTTGTTTAAAGAATGTGTGTGCAGATAAGTTTTATTTCCTGAAAATTAATAGATTAACTACAAAAATTAGTTGCTAGAAAAGTTTGCATGTTTTGTTTTGTTTTTGAAAATTGGTGTACTCCCATATCTTGTGAATTCATAGATTTTCTAAGCCTGCCATGAATTTCTAAATCTTTAATAAGGCTCTCCAGAAGTCCATCATCTTCATTTTCTCAGTTGCCTTTTTCATTCTGGTATGTTCTAGATGTCCATACAATAAAAGATAATAGTTGATTATTCCAATTTGTGTTATTCAATACATTGGTAATCTCATTTCTTAAAGACTCCTTCCATGCTCATCCTTTTCTACTCTCCTTAGCTGCCTTAAACAACTAACAAAGGGGGCTCCAGCAAGGAGTTCTAGAAGCAATATACCAAAACTCCAAGTGGGAGCATAATGTGAGGTTAAGCTTATATTCATGGGCTGGCTCTCCAATATCTTTTAGTTCCAGTTATCCTATTTGAAAGATTTCATAGATACAAAGCAACCCCACAAATCTCTTTTATCCATCTACCAGATAGGGAGAAGGGCTTATATCACACCTCATAAATATTTGTATTTATTTCATGGAGATCTTTTGATCTAACAATTATCACAAACTCCAAAGCTGAAATCTATGGTTAGTACTTAGATAGATAGCTAATAATAAAAAGATGGATGGATAAATTTTATTTATTTTGTTTTGTTTTTGTTTTTTTGTTTGTTTGTTTTGTTTTTTTTTTACCGGGAGGTCCCGGGGATCAAACCCGGGTCCCTCCATATGGGAGACGGACACCCAACCAGTCGAGCCACTTCCAGCCCCCCTGGATAAATTTTAATTAACTAAGTTCAGAGTGTTAACCTATGAAATAATTGTGAAAACGTATGTTTCTTTTTGGATTATTTTAAATCCAGTGTCTGCTCAAAAGACTACACACTGAAGTAAGGTTTGAAGAAGGAACTGGTGACATTTTCAAAGACCACTGATATTCTCCAAAGAAAATGCAAATTTCCATTAGTTTCTAGAAATCATAATAATGTGTCTCCCCAGTATGAAAGGTGGAAGGAAAACATATACTCAAAAATGGAAACACTTGCACTTTTTAATGTAAGATTTTATATCTGAATTTAACCATAAATATATTATACTACTGAGAAAGAAAGCTGCTAATAATTATTTAATGTTTCTCGTAGATTCAAAGTTGTGTTTTTTGGTGGAAATTAACTTGATTTTGATAAAGACCCTAAAGTTACATGTCTATTCTCTTTATAATTAGATATTTATTTTTTTTCTAAACAACCACTGATTTCCTTGAAATAGCAAAATTTAATAGATTGAGTCCTATAACTTTTTAAATGAATAAATAAAAAGTTCTGGATCACCATAAATTACATCAAAAGGAAAGTATGCCTAGCAATATTATTTTCAATAGATGATCTAATGCCACAAAGACAACCTTTTAAATCATGAGGGCAAGAATATGTATCCTGAATAAGACATATCACTTATCATACATTAAGATTAAACACTCTGTTAAGACCCTGTGCAGGGGTTTGTTAAAAAGGGCAGGGAACAGCTGAACTTGGATTCTATGTGCTCAGTTGGCAGCGTTCTTCACTCTGCAAGTTTAAGTAATGAGAGTGTTCATACGTTAAATTCTCCAACTCACAAATAGTCCTGGAACTCCTGCTCCAGTTACATCATAGATTTAACTATTGGAAGGGAAGAGAAGGAAACTTTGGAGAATTTAGTTTATGTCTTTGGTTGGTTGGTTATTTTCGAAATGGATATTGACTTAACATATACCTGCCACTGATGAAAGCAGTTTAGATTTGTTTAGTAGTAGCCAATAAATATTTAATAACCAGTTCTCCAGGAGGAAAAATATTTTGATTTGTAGCATTTGCTATTTTTTGTGATATAAATATTCCACCACAGCCAATTTCTAGCTAGCAACATGGAGTCACTGAATGAAGAATTGGGAAGAGATGTGCACCATTATATTGTATTTCTAACATACAGATATAATAGATATAAATAACCTCAAGAACATAGATAATTTTAAAAAGTAGTAAAATAATTAGAAAGATCAATTTTGAGTATTCATTGCTTTGTTTTTCTAATATAACTTATTTAATTATTAAATTTATATAATTTATGTTGGCTGTGTTTAACTAACAGCTCTTAGAATTCCTGAAAATTATCAATCAATTCTTATGAGCCAGTACAAGCCAACTTCAGCACACCACAGGATTCATGACCCAGTACTTCTGGCCCAGAGACCCATAATACAGTCACTCATAGTCAATGAACTCAATATGTATTACCCAAGAAGGAGATTTGTTTGAACATCTATGATTAGTTGTCTCAACGCCTTCAATAGGTAAATGATTATACACATTAAATAGTATATTCATACCATGAAATACTACTTGGTAGCACAGCATTGTGAATGTAATTAACAGCGCTGAATTATATATTTGCATGTAGTTAAAAGGGTGAAATTTTAGGTTGTATATATGCTACTAGAATAAAATTAAAAAACAGGCAAACGTAAGATTGTACAACACAAATGATGAATCCTATTGTAAATGATGGACTATAGGTAATATTATAATTCTAAAAACACTCTTTCATGAATTTTAACAATTGTACCACACTAATGCAAGGTGTTAATAATAGGGTGGTACATGGGAACTCTGTATTTTATGCATGATTTTTCTGTAAAGCTACCATTCTCTAATTTAAAAAAAGAAGGAAAAAGAAAAAGGAACAAACTATTGAGACACACAACACCTGGATGACTCCAGAGAATTATATGAAAGAAAAAAACCAACCCCAAAAGGTTACAGACTATATAGTTTCATTTATACAACATCCTTGAAATGAAAAATTAAGAAATGGAGAACAGATTAATGGCTGGCAGGGGTTAAGGAGAGGGTGGGAGCAAGAAAGAAGTGGGTGTGGCAATAAAAAGGTTAACAGGAGGGATCCTTGCTGTAATGGAAATGCTCTGTATCTTGACTTTATCAATGTCAGTATCATGGCTGTGATATTGTACTAGAGTTTTGCGAGATATTTTGGGAAAGCTAGGGAAAGCCTACATGGCATAGCTCTGTATTATTTCTTATAACTACATGAAAAACCAATGATCTCAAAATAAACAATTTAATTTTTATAATGACATAGTTCTTTTCTATGTAATGCAGACAGCTTGTGTGGCTCCCTGATATGCCAAAAAAAAAAAAAAAAAAAAAAAAAAAAAAAATTCCTGATTTACAAAGTCCAAGGATAGAAGAAATACCCAATGTTAGAGAAATAGAAGGAACAGGATAACGTAGATAAAGGTATTTTACAGCTGTTTCCTGCAAAGTTCTTGCCAGCTTTGCTGAGTTCCACAGGGAATAGTCAACTTTGTTTATTTGCAAATGTTTGGAGTTTCAGTCACTGTGTATTTGGAACATGGAAGGAGGAGCTGGGTTATTTTTCAGTGTGTTTATGAATATCACTCAATATAAATATATCTCAATATATTAGAGTGTGAGAGGGGTGGGCCATTTCACCTTTTTTATTCTGTATTTTTCCAGAGAGTCTGGTGCAGGTCCGCCCAGCTTCCTCCCTGCTGGAGGTGGGCCTGGGGCTTACGCTAGAGCTGCAATTTGATCTGGATGGAAAGAAGCCTCTCCCTACCAGCACTGTGATTTTCAATCAGCCAAGCTTCCCCTCATGCTGGAGGTGGAGTTAAAATGGCGGCTACCGGCCTCTTTCTCACTTGGACAGGTTCAAACTTCAGCTGTTCTTAGGATTATACTTTAGCCCGCTGAATTTGCTAATCAGTAGCTGAAGTTGGTGCCCAATTGTCTTTTCCTCCCTAGTTTTTGGGAAGTAGAGCTTCCAATTCCAGCCATGGAATAGCTCTCAAGACAGCTTGTGCCTCCAGCGGAGGATGGCCACCGGCCTCAGTGGCGTGGAGGGCTCAACTTAAGAATCTTCTCTGCAGATAGGCAGTCTCCTCCTTCCATTCTTTCAAGGATGTTGTAGGATGTTCTGCTCTCCTGGAGCTCCCAAACAGGTGCTTTAGATAGCCCTAGGTGATTACTAACTGCCCTGTATCACAAGCTGACTCTAGAAGCTCCTTACTCTGCTACCATCTTGCTGGTTGTCATAAGTTTTTTTTTCACTAGGATATGTGTCCAGGAGTACAATTGCTGGTAGTTCCATGTTTCATTTTTAAATAATCTATGAATTGTTTCAAGAGTGGCTGCAGCATTTTATATCCCACCAGCAATATATGAATGATTTAGTTTCTCCACATCCTCACCAGCATTTGGTGTTGTTACAGTTTTTCTATTTTAGCCATTATGATAGGTGTATAGTGATATCCGTTGTAGTTTTAATTTGCATTTCCCTAATGCCTAATGACATTGAACATATTTTCATATGTTTATTTGCCACCTATATACCTTTGGTGAAAAATCTCTTCATGACTTTTTCTCATGTTATAATTGGATTGATTGTTTTTTCACTGTTGAGTTTTGGGAGCATTTTTTAATATATTCTAGCCTTTTGTTGAATATGTGGCTTGCAAATATTGTCTCCCACTTTGTACCTTGTCTTTTCATACTCTTAGCTGGGTATTTCTCAGAGAAAAAGATTTTAATTTTGATGAAGTCCAATTTATCAATTTTTACTATTATGGATTGTGCTTTTGGGGTCAAGTCTAACAAATCTTTTCTAGCCCTAGATCCCAAAGATATGATCATGTGGTGTGTCTTCTTTAGCCTGTTATTGTAGTGGATTACATTGGTTTTTTAAATACTGACCCAGCCTTGCATCCCTGGAATAAACCCCACTTGCTCACAGTGTGTAATTCTTTTATATGTTGCTGACTATTTGCTAATATTTTGTTAATGAGTTTTGCATCTGTATTGATGAAGGATATTGGTCTGTAGTTTTCTCTTTTTTGTACTGTTATTTATCTGGTTTTTGTATTAGGGTAATACTAGCTTCACAAAATGAGTGGAGAAGTGTTCTGTTGTCTTCTATTTTGGGGAAGATCTTTGAAGAATTGGTATTCTTCCTTAAACATTTGGTAGAGTTCTCCACTGGAATAATTTGACCTGGAGATTTCTTTTTTTGGCAGCTTTTTAAATTACAAATTTTATGATGTCGTAGTTATAAGCTTATTTGAATTATCTATTTCATATTGGGTAAGCTGTGGCACTTTGTGTTTTTCAAGGAATTGATTAATTTTGTCTAAGTTGCAAGTTTATGTGTACAGTAGTTCGTAGTACTGTCTATTTATCCATTTTATGTCTGTAATGTCTGTAAAGTATATCCTCTGTTCATTCCTATTGATATTAGTAACTTGTGCCTCTTTTATTTTTCCTTTGTCATTTTGCTAGAGACTTGTCAATTTTTTTTTCATCTTTTAAAAGAAACTGCTCTGTGTTTGATTTTCTCTATTGTTTTCCTGTTTTCAATTTCTGCTCTTATCTTTATTATTTCATTCCTTCTGCTTTCTTTGGGTTTATTTTTCTCTTCTTTTTCTAGGTTTTTGAGGCAGAAGCTTAGATTATTGATATAAGAATTTTCTTTTATTTCTAATGTATGCATTTAGTGCTATAAATGTTCCTCTGAGCATTGCTTATTTTGTTATGCTGTATTTTCCTTTTCTTTCAGCTCAATGAATTTTTTTATTTCCTTTGAGACTTCCTCTTTGGCCCATGGATTATTTAGAAGTATGTTGTTTAGTTTTTGAGTATATGGAGATTTTCCTGTTCTCTTTCTGTATACTTATTTCTAGTTTGATTCCATTGAGGTCAGAGATCATACCTTGTAAGATTTTGGTTCTTTTAAATTTGTTGAGGCTTTTTTTGTGACCTACGATATGGTCAGTCTTAGTTAAGTGTCCCATGGGTGCTTGAAAATAATGGGTATTCTGCTGTTGTTGGGTAGAGTATTCTATTAATTCTTATTAGAATTCTATTAGTATTCTATTAAGGTCAGTTGATGGTGTTATTGATTACTTTTTTTTTTTTTTTTTAGGATTTTATTTATTTATTTATCCCCTCCTTGCTGCTTGTGCTTTCTGTGTCCATTTGCTGTGCGTTTTTCTCTGTCTGCCTGTCTCCCTTTGTTGGGTCATTTTGCTGCATCAGCTCACCGCACCGCATGGGCTGGTTTGCCTTCACCAGGAGGCCCCAGAAATCGAACCCAGGGCCTCCCATATGGTAAACGGGAGCCCTATCAATTGAGCCACATCCACTTCCCTTTTGATTACTTTTTATAATCTTGCTGATTTTCTGCATAATTGTTCTATTACTTGCTGAGAGAAAATGTTGAGGACTCCAGTTTTAATTGTTGATTTGTCTATTTCTTCTTTCTGCTCTATCAGTTTTTGCTCCACATATTTTGAAGCTCTGTTGTTTGGTGCATATACACTTAGGATTGCTGTGTCTTCTTGGTGGATTGACCCTTTTACCATTTTATCATGTCCCTCTTTAGCTTGGTAATTTCTTTGCTCTGAAGTCTACTTTATCTGTATTAGTATAGCCACTTCTGCTTTCCTTTGATTAAATTGCTTGATATAATCTTTTCCATCATGTTACTTTCACCCAGCCTATATCATTATATTTGAAATGAGTTTTTTGTAGACAGCATATAGTTGGACCATGTTTTAAATACAATCTGCCAATTTCTACTGTTTAATTGGTGTATTAGACCATTTATATCTAATATAATTATTGATGTGTTAGGACTTCATCATTTTACTTTTTGTTTCCTGTTTGTTCTCTCTGTTTTTGGTTTCTCTGTTTTCTGTTTCCTACCTTTTTGTGGCTTTCTTGAAAAATTTTTAGAATTCCATTTTATGTACCTATAGTTGTTTTTATTATATCTATTTGTATAACTTTTTTAGTGGTTGCTCTAAGTATTACATTATTTATGCATAACTTAGCAGTCTTCTGGTGTTGTCATTTTACCAGTTCAAGGGAAGTATAGAAACTTTATCTCCCTTTACATTCCTTTATTCTCCTCTGTTTATAATATAACTGTCTTCATCAGACATTGTTATAATTTAGCTTCAATCATCAAACATAAGGAAACAGAAGGAAAGCCTACTGTATTTACCCATAGTTACCCATAATTTTAGTTATTATATTCTTTCTTCCTTCCTGATGTTCCAAGGTTCCTACTTTTTCTGTTTAGAGAAATTCCTTTAGTCATTCTTCTAGTGTGAGCCTCCTGGCAACAAACACTCCTAGTTTCTCTTCATCTGAGAATATCTTCATTTCCCCTACATTCCTGAAAAATATTTCCTCTGCATATACAATGCTTGATTAACAGTTCTTTTCTTTCAGCACATGAAAACATTGTGCCACTTTTTTCAGGCCTTCAATGGTTTCTGATGAAAAATCAGCTATTATTCTGTTTGTTTTTCCTTTATAGGTAAAGTATCATTTTCCTCTGGCTTTTTTCAAGAATCTTCTTTGTCTTTAGTTTTCTGAAGTTTAGTGATGATGTGTCCTGTTGTGGAGTTAAGTTTATCCTGTTCGGGATGTACTCAGCTTCTTGATCTTGTAGGTTTATGTCTCTTCCAAATTTGGGAAGTTTTCAGCAATTTTTGGGGGGTACTTTTTCAACCCCACCCTCTTTCGTTTTCTTCTGGGACTTTGATAACAAATGTTTTAACTTTTGTTCATTTTTTTTCAGTCTATTTTCTCTCTGTTGTTCTCACTGGGTAAATTCTATTGTTCTATCTCCCAGTTCTCTGCTCCTTTCATTTGTCTCCTCCATTCTGTTATCCACTGAGCAGAATTCACTGATCTTCCATCCACTATCCATTCGTGTGCTTTTTATTTTGGTTACTGTATTTTCAGTTCTAGAATTTCCACTTGGTTCTTCTTTATATCCTTTATTTCTTTGCTGAAACTTTCTATTTCTTTGCTAAAACATTTTACTTTCTCATTTCAATCACATTTGTAATTGTTCTTTGAAGTTCATTTTTAGCATGGCTGCTTTAAAATCTTCGTCAATTTTAACATCTGTCATCCCAATGTTGGCATGTAATTTTTTTTTTTTAAATTTTTTTTTTTTATTTTATTTTTTAACCACCCCCCCCCCCATTGCTTGTGCTCCCTGTCTGCTCTCTCTTTCCATTCACTGCACATTCATCTGTGTCTGCTTGTCTTCTCTTCTCGTCTTCTCTTTGGGAGGCACCAGGATGCTGGGACCTTCCGACATGGGAGAGAGGCACTCAATCGCTTGAGCCACCACAGCTCCCTGGTTTGTTGTGTCTCTTGTTGTCTTTTTCCTCTGTGTCTGTTTTTTGTCGCTGCAGCTCGCTGTGCGGGCCTGCTTGCCTTCACCAGGAGGCCCCAGGAAACGAACGCGGGACCTCCCATATGGTAGACAGGAGCCCAATTGCTTGAGCCACTTCTGCTTTCCTGTTGCCATGTTTTGACTGGCTTTTTTCATTTTGTTTGAGATCTTCCTTTTTCTTGATATGATGAGTGATTTTCTATTTAAGCCGGACATTTTCATATTATAGTCTGAGACTTTGGATCTTATTTAAGCCTTCTGTTTTATCTGGTCTTATCTGACACTGGTCCAGTAGGGAAGGGGGTAGTGCCATCTCATTCCTGCAAGGTGGAGGTAGAAGTCCAGGTTCTCCAGTTGGTCTCAATTTAAACTTGATGGGGCACTCTTCATTACTGCCAGGGGGCTCCCCACACAGTCTCAACTAACACAACAGGGAAGGGGTGCTTGTTACCAGGAATGAATGTCTTGGCTTCCTGCTTGGTCTCTATGAAACTAAAGTGAGAGCCTTGGGACACCTCATTATAGCCTTTCAAGAGTTGAAGTCTGAGCTCCCCAACTGGCCTTTGCTGATATGGGTGGGGCTGGGGCTAAAGGTTTCTGTAATGCCTGGCTGAAGCAGAGTGGCTACTGTCCAAAAGATTTTTTTTGTCTTGCTAGACTCCCCCTTTCCTGGTCCTTTGGGTGTAAGAGAGCAGACTTTTTTTTTTTTTTGCCTGCATCTATTGATGTTTCTGGGTTGTCAGCATCTTCAGCTCCAAGTCTGATGTATATGAGGCAAAAAGGAAACCCTGAGAAATTACTACCATGTTGTTCTGTGGGTCCTGAGATCTCTAGCTGCTCTGCCTTCTTCTCTCCCCCTTTCAGGGTCTTCTTATGTTTGTTTTATACATAAGTGCCAGAATTTTTAATTGTACTCAGTGGAGTAATAGGGAAAAATATGTCTATCTTTCCAGAAGCAGAAGTCTTAATATTGTGATTTTTACAATTGGTGGAGACCTTCTCCATGTAACACCAAAACATGTAAATAAACTGATTTTTTCAAAATGAAATGGAGAGAATATATAACAAGGAATTCTATTGTTTTACCCCTAAACACCCACAAAAGCTTAGTTATTGTGGTCAGATTGTCACATCATCAAAGAAAGTTGCCTAATGAATCAAAATTATTATTATTTTCCTAGTGGCACAATTTTTTCTTCCTGTGCACTTAGCAGTCTGTGGTTGCAAAAAGACTCAATGGGTTTCACAAAAACATATTCCTGATTCTCATCTATATTAAAGGAGCAAGTGGAGTAGTTTCTTCACTTTTTGACTCTGGAAAAGCCCTTCTGTGCTGGAAATTTAAAAAAATACATAAATAACACTTATTTTCTGAACATCTACTGTATTAAAGGGAGATACAAAGACTACTAAGAAAACTGCAATGAATAGTATTTTGAGAGAGAAACAGGGAATTGAGGTAGAATAGAATTGGAGGGTAGGCATTCCAGGAGTATAGTTTATTAATATAACTAAGAAGCAGTGCTACTTGAAATTCTCTAAACATGGAAAGATGAAATTCTAATAACAATAATGACAGCTAACTTTAATTCATTCTTTATATGTGCCAGATACCATGCTAAGTCCTTTATATGAAGCATTTTATTTAATCCTCATATCAACTGTATATGGCTAGTATTATTAACCACACTTTAGAAATGAAAAAATTGAGTTTTTGAGAAAATAAGTAGTACATCTATGACCACACAGTTAGAAAGTGATGGAGCAGGGATTCTCACCAAGGTAGTCTGACAAAACAGCCCATATCTTAATCTCCACAGTAGCATATAACAGCAATAAATTATGGAATTTAGAAAAGCATTAACATACCTTATTTTGGGGTTTTCATGCACATGAATATTATTTTACAGATGTAGATGGCATGGATCTGGGCAAAAAGGTCAGCATCCCCAGAGACATCATGTTGGAAGAATTATCCCATCTCAGTAACCGTGGTGCCAGACTATTTAAGATGCGTCAAAGAAGATCTGACAAATACACATTTGAAAATTTCCAGTATGAATCCAAAGCACAAATGAACGTAGGTATAATTTGACCATGCAGTATCTAAATGAAAGCACAGCATTTCTAAAAATGTTTTTGGTATTAGATTGCCAAAAAAGTATTTTATATATTTTCTTTCACTTGGTTCTATCAGACTGTTTTTTTGGTTTTGTTTTGTTTTGTTTTGTTTTGTTTTTATAACATAACAAACAGTTTGGGTGGGTAAACAAAAGAAGTATTATGTATGATATGAGTATCCTTTTAGTTCAATAGGGACATTGTAATCTTGTAGATTTGGCACTGAAGAACTAGTCTGTTCTGCTAAGAAGTGAAAGGGGGAGTGGAGAGAGGTGGTACAAAATGTTTCCATGGTCTTATCACCAATAGATAAATGTTTGGGGTGGAAACACTTCCAAAGCACACACAGTTCCACAAAGTAATTATAAGCGTTTCACAGCCTGAATACATGCAGGTACTGAAATCTGCCTGGGAACTACAGACACCATTTGATCTCCACCCAAAGAATTTATTCCATGTTGTGGAGCAAAGTCTAGAATCCATTAACCACATAACCAATATGGACTTAACTCTTTGGACAAAGGTTTTCCTCAAGTGAAAGCTAACAAACAAACAAATGAGCAAACAAACAAATAAATTATACTATAGTTAAATATTGTATTCATATTACATTCATTTAAATGGTCATTAAATGGTCATTCATCTTAGAGGAGGAAGTTCATGGCAGAAAAGCAACCAGCATTGGGACAATGGCTTTAAAAAATCAAATACAAGGTAAGAAGAATAAAAAAACGAACATTGCATTGGTCTTTAATCTGAAAGGATGGTAGAGACTACAGCAAACATAAGTTTTATTTACTGAGAGTTTCTTTCTATAAGTTATGTTTTAGTTTGCTAAAGCTGCCAAAGACAATATACCAGAAATAGGTTACCCTACAATGGGGATTTATTAACTTACAAGCTTACAGTTCTGAGACTATGAAAATGTCCAAATCAAGGCATCATCAGGCAATGGTTTCTCCCAGAAGACCAGCTGCAGGCCATCCTGGACTCCTCTGTCACGTGGCACGGCACATGGTGGCATCTGCTGGTCTCTCCCTTCTCTTTTGGGTTTCATTGCTTTTAGCTTCTCGCTTCCATGGCTTTCTCTCTTCTCACTGCTGAAATCATCACTTCTCCTTTTAAAACCTTCAGTGGAGATTTGATTGGATGAGACATCTCTCATTGTTGAAGGAAATCTCTTCAGTTGATTGTGGATATAATTAGCCAGAGAAGCAATCAACTTGCTGATGATTTAAGTCCAAGAAATGTCTTCATAGTAACAATCAGGCTAGTGCTTGCTTAACCAAACAACTGGGCACCATTACCTGGCCAAGTTGACACAGGAACGTAACCATCACAAGTTATAAAAAGTCTGTAAGTTTACTTACAAATTTAAAACTTACCAGCTGCCATCACTAATAAGCTGTTTTGGATGAACAGCTCTCTTCTTCATAGCAAATGATGGTTTCACTGAGATTCTTACCATAATACTGAAACTTATTATGGAAACTAATATCTGCACCCAGAAACATCAACATTTTACTCATTCCTGAAATTTTTATTTCCCTTATTGTTGTTATGATTCTGGTTAACAGTGAATGTTAAGAGAACATTTTATTTTATTTTATGTTTTTAAGATTTTATTTATTCATTCACCTATCCCCCCCTGCTGCCCGTGCTCGCTGGGCCAGCCAACCACACCGTGCGGGCGGGCTTTGCCCTCACCAGGAGGCCCCGGGAACCGAACCCGGGGCCACCCATATGGTAAACGGGAGCCCTACTGATTGAGCCACAGCCGCTTCCCAAGAGAACATTTTAAATTCAATATTTTTCTCACATTAATGAGCTTCCTTCAACATCCATGGTTATAATTATGAATTCAGCTAGACATCAAAATCTTAGTCACCTACAGAATTTACATTTGTGAGGGATGTTTTTTCCACTAGAAGTCATGGGTAAATGTAATATTATGTTACCCTATAATTTTGTCCTGTATCCTCTTATCAGAAAATGTCTGAGGTTAGTACAGAAAGAGCCTAAAGTAATCCCAACACTGGCTGATGGAGTCTGATTATATAATTATATTCTTTCAATAGCCACAACAGAGAAAAAAGTCTATGAAGTAATATAAAATAAAGTGGCTCAAGGAAATTCTTTGAAAGTCACCTACAAGTCTAGATATCTGAAACAAATGAATAATGCCAGTTTTCATAACTTTCGTTTACACCAATATACTCAAAGGAAAATATTTTAATTATAGTACTGGAAGAAGGTACAATGAGATTAAAATTGCCATTATGGACACAACATATTCTCTCATAACCAGTATTTCAAATTATTAACAATAATCTTATATACCTATGGCTGAATGTTCTGTATATAAATAAAATGTATAAGTCTTGGCAATTTTTTAGTGTTCCTGGGAGATAGAGCACTAAGTAAATAATATAATCCTAAACAGGCAGATTATCATAAATTACTTAGAGCAATAAACAAGTATAATGCATGCAGTGAAGTCACATTTCATTGGCTTACATAACATACTCTGAAATCTGATGAAATTTACTCTCTCTTCTTTAGAAATGAGGAAAGTGGTATTCAAGGAAGTCTGTTGATTTGTTGATATGACTTAAGCAACACCATAATAAAGAAGACCGAAACCCAGCTCTCAGAATTCTAGAGTTCTTGGCACTGACACCCTCCATGGTGTAATAGAAGGAAACCCTAGCCTGGAAACCAGGTGTCCAGAGGTGGATTGGGAGCCAGATTCTTTGTTTATCTAGATCTGTTTTCTCGTTTATAAAATAAGGGTATGGACACAAAGGTTCCCTAAGGTGCTTTCCAGCTCTAATGATCTGTGTATTCTCTGATCTTAATTCTAAAGATTACCTGAACAATGAATCATTGAGAAAGAGGGTAAGCCACATTATATGATGATGCTGTCACTTTCTGTCTAGGCACTACCTTGCAATTTGAAGCATACCTAATACGATAGGAATTTTAAAAAATAATGTTCAGCACAGGTCTAGTCCCAGTCATGATTAATACTCTTGGCAAATATTTATTGTCTACTATGTGCCTGATACTATACTGGGAGCTCAAAAATAAATAAATACGAACTCTGTCTTGCTATGGAGAGATAAAATAACATGGAAAGATAGAGAGCAATTATTTACTTATAATCCAGTTCTTGAATCATCTTTATATGATTTATATCACCTCAACCTAATCTATTGACAACATTTTTTGGAATGAGCATTTAATTTTACAGCTTTCCTTGAGCTATAGATAGTGTCAAAATAGTTATTTAGCTTTTAAAAATATATTTCTTACTTTATTATAATATTTAGAACATCATAAAAATGAATATATAAATAAATTCCTTGGTAATCAATGCCATTTGTTCAAATATTAAGTATCATTTTTTAAACAGAAGAAATAAGTGCAGATTTGGCTGGCAAACAAGCCTGATGCACATCTATCCTACTGCTAAGGGTCACTGGCAAACTCAAGCCTTACACTCTTCTTGTGACACAAACAATAGCAAAAAGAAATGGGGGGGAGCGCAGATGTGATTCAAGGAGTTGAGTGCCCACCTCTCACATGGGAGGTCCCAGGTTTGGTTCCTGGTGCCTCCTAAAGAAGACAAACAATAAGCAGACATCAAGCAAAAACAATGAGCAGACAATGAGCAAAAACAACGAGCAAGACAGTGAGCAAAAACAAACGAGCAGTGAGAGGATGTGGCTCAAGCAGTTGAGCACCTGCCTCCCACACGAGAGATCCCAGGTTCGGGGGTGGGGGGATGTGTATTCTTAAAAAGAGATAAAGAAACATTGTTTGTTACACAAAACCAATGTTGGAGCATTAGTTCTTAAACTGATTAACTTCTTACATAAAAAGGAAAAAAAAAATTAGGGGAAAATAAACTGGAATTCGTGATAATTAAAATATTTTTACAAATAACTACAATGGAATAGTAGGCAAAATTATAGCCATTATACATTGAAGACTGCATATCTATTTAGTAACTATGGACTTTTTTTTTTCTTTTTTTTTTTTTTTTTAAAGATTTTATTTATTTATTCATTTGTCCCCCCCTTGCTGCTTGTGCTCGCTGGGTCAGCTAACCACGCCGTGCGGGCGGGCTTGCCTTCACCAGGAGGCCCCGGGAACCGAACCCGGGGCCTCCCATATGGTAAACGGGAGCCCTACTGATTGAGCCACAGCCGCTTCCCACTATGGACTTTTTTAAATCCCTAAAAGTCTTAAACTAGGTGAAAAGAAAATATACTATAAAAGAAATTCTGAAATAAGACTAAACTAAATGTACTGAGCTCCTGAATATATACTCTTCTTGTGTGTATTTGTCATGACTTTTAGAACAGACAAAAATCTTCTATTTCTATGGATATTTCAACAGAAATCATACATGAGTTTATAGTTTATATGCTTATAAACTATATGATACTGCTCTAGCTTTATTTTTTTTTTAGGGTTAACTTAACTGAAATAAAAAGAAGCATTATTTCAAACTTTTCCTGAAGTGAACCATTATAAGTCTTTGTTTCTATAATGAAAAATGACAATAGAGGTATTGGTTGTCTCTTGAATATTAATGACTAACCAAAATGAGTTGATTGCCCTGCTTGTCAATAATCCCTCAGGAAAAGGTCTATACAGAAGGTCAGTATTATGATTTTTAAAAGTTAGTGTAAATAAAAATGTTACTATCTGTATTAAAATAGTTTTCAGTGGAATAGAAGACACATCCATAGAAAACTAATGCATACAAAACAAATTTTAATGCTCAAATAACTTTGAAAATTATATCTTGCTGCCATTATTGGTGCAGAATATATCCAAAGTGTGTTTGGATAACCAAAGTGTAGCTTAAACAAAGCATATTAGATCAGTGACTTTTCTTGATAAATGTATAAAACACATTTCCCAAATTCTTGGTCTGTGCTGTCTTTTTTTTTTATTTTAATATAAATTTCCTTGAGAAAGTAGGAAAAAAGAAGAGTCTACTTAATGCTTTCTTAGATCCATTTAGTGTGTTGGGGATTTGTTTTCTTTTAATGTATTGTACAATGCAGGAGTACTGTTTGCTGTTAAATCCTCTTAGAGATAATATATGTAAAGCAATTAGCACAATGCTTAGCATATAGAGGTACTCAATAAATGTTGAATTCGTTTTTTTAAAGTTAATGTAGGTGGGACAATATGTAATTTTATGTGAAATTCATTGAATGGACACATTATAGAAAGTTAGGGAATTGAATTCTCTACATACTTTATTAATAACTTCCTATCTCTATCTCAACTGCCTTTTCATTTATAATTAACGTTGGCATGAACTTTCCTATTTTTTAAGAGGTGGCAAAGGTTCAAGAGTAAAATTTAAAGGTACTAATCTAGTCAATTATTATGTCAAACCCTCAAGATAGTAGCTAAATTCAAAATGCAAAACATTAAAAAATTTTTTTTCTATCTAGTTGCGTCATCATCTTTTTTGGTGCTTTGCTTCGCCGTATGGGGTCCTGTCCCTCTCCGTGCCACGCAGGTCTGGGATGCCTTTTTTTTTTTTTTTTTTTTTTTTTATTGTGGGTAGAAATCAAAATTTTCACATACATACCAACATTTGCAAAATGATATATAAATATATATGGATATATGTGCATTTGCTTACAAAAATGTTATTTATATATATATATATATTTTTAAGAGGTGCTTAGATTACCCAAAATATTACATGGAACCCACTGGGATTCCCATGTTGCCCACCTCCCACACTTGTGGGAGGCCTTTTTTCCTTTTTTACCAGGAGGTCCTGGTATCAAACCGGGTCCTCCATATGATAAATGGGAGCTCAATTGCTTGAGCCACAGCCGCTACCCCAAAACATTAAATTTTTTTATGTACTTAGTGATTTCTCTTCAACAATCAATTATTGAGAACAGTCTTTAGGTATAACATTTTCTTAGAATTAAGTATGCAAAAGAATGGGGAAGCCCAACTAGATTAAAACCAGATTATAAACTAGTTGGAGGACCCAAAATGGCGTAAATGGAACAACAAAACAAAGTTAAAAGAACAAATAAGAAAGATCATGGGGGAGTGGTATATATTTTATTGAAGTGTTGAGATAAAACCAAATATGGCAGATATTTCTGGGAGGTTAGTCAGAAGAAAGAGGAAAGCTTTAAGATGGGTCTTGGAGGAATCCTAGGATTTGGTTTAGTAAAGAATAGACGGGAGGGCATTCTAAGCAGATGAGACAGATTGATTAAGCGATGGTGTAAGAATGAGTAGGGCATATGTTAGCAATGGCGAGCAGGATTATAGAAAGGTACAAGAAAGCATGATTACCCAGCATGAGAGTTTGAAATGTATCTAATAGGTAATAAGGAATAATTTCTAAAGACTCAGGTGCATCAGTTTTCAGATTGACTGGAAGGGAAATGCTTGGTGGAAAATGAGCAGAGTAGACTGTGGTTATGATAAAAGTATAAGCAATGAGGACATACACATAAAATGTAAACTGAAAAAGAAAGATGAAATTTTAAAAAAGATTATAGTAAAAAAACAGCTGAATTTGATGATTTATTCACTAAAAATTTCACAGAGAATTTATGCTATATAAGGTATCATACCAGGCTTTGTAAAGAGACAATGAGTAAGATAAAAGTTCCTGTCCTCGTGTAGGTAACAAGCTAATAACTAAGAAAGCACACAAAAGCTGATAAACAAGACACTATGGCAAGTAAATGATATCGGAGTGTCAAAAAGAAAGAGAAAACTTTTGAGTGCTGAGAGGAGGAAGGAGGGTTCTTAACTCTTAAACTCTTTTAAAAAGTTTTAATATTTTTGCTGTAAAAATTTTAACTTCAGGCAAAGACAGATATTAGAAAGGTCCTCCCTCAAATATGTTTTAAAACCATTCTATTAGGGACCAAGTCTTATAATTGAAAAGCTATTATTTGAAAATATATATGTTCCTGGAAGGTTAGCATATCATGTCAGATTATCAATATTTTATAAATATAATTTATTCATGAAGATTTCATTTTATCAGTTGACATTATCTGCTCTGACTAAATAAGAGTTTTGATAAAGTAGGACAAAAACACAAAGGAATAAATTTGGACCATGATTTACAGATTTAAAAGTAGATTTGTTTGAGATGCTGCAGATGCACAAGGCATCTGGGGAGTGGCATGGGTGGGTGAGGCCTGAAAATGGGGATTAGCTTTATTTCCTTCATAATTTTATCAGGTGTGGCCCTCCCTTAATTTATGGAATGGTAAGTATTTAAGTTTTAGGGCAAAATTAGCTTTAATCCTCAAATTTCTATAAAATTAAATAAATATTAAAACAAAAGTCATCTTCACCATAATATCTTATAAACAGAAATGAAAAAGTATTAATAAGTATTTTTTGCATATGCCACACAGAAAAAAATTAAAACTGGTCTTTATTTACTACGTTCTTCACTAAATTGTATCTTCTGAATGTTAAAAGATAATTTTAACTTATATATTTCTTAAATAGTTTGCTTTCTATTTAAAATAAATATATTTCTCATTATAACAAAACAAAAGTTATTTTTTTTTTGTTATAGGGATAGGGCTTTGTCATATTTCTCAGGATCTAATCTGTTACAATGACTATTTTTCTCTCTTCACATGCAAATTGATTGTTCTATATGATTTTTAAAGCACTATATTATCGCCATAGAATAAATCCTAAGTTATAATAGTAAAACAAATTCACCTAAACTTAAAAGACAATGCCTCTTTTAAGCATTTTATTTTCTGGGAATCACATATTCTTCCTTATATAAGTCCATGCAACTTAAAGTATGTATTTTATTTTAACATGCATGACTTGCTCAGCAGCAATTTTCAGATTAAATTTTTAAAGTTTAGACATATTATTTATTAAAGTCCAACTATAAAATAAAATGGTAATGTAAGAATGACTAAGCCAAATGTTTGGCCAATATGCTCTATATTATTAGATTGGTAAACATTTAAAAATTAAAGAGTGGGTGAGTGGGTGTGGATCAGTGGTTTGAGCACCTGCCTCCTATGTTTGAGGTCCCGGTTCATTCCCCGGTACCTCCTAAAATAATAATAATAAAAATAATTATAAATTATAGGCATGCTATGAATAGTAAAGTAAATAATTGGTACAAACATTAGATACAGTGCCTGGCACACAGTAAGCCTCAATTAAAAGAACATTAATTATTATTAGTGGATTGTCATTATAAAACAGATCTTAGATTTATATCAGTATGACTTCTTATTCAACTACTAGACCATATTACATATAAAATTATTGAGGCCCCATGAAACATTGTACTTAAATTTTAAATATATAAATGCATTGTTGCATATATTCTAGCCTAGCATTTTGAGTTTTCAGCAGAGTTTGCTTTTGATTAAATACAGCACAATATTGCTATGCAGAATGAGAAACTGGATGGAAGCAACTTGGAAGGTGGCTCACAGCAAGCCCCGTTGACTCCTCCCAACACCCCAGATCCACGAAGCCCCCCAAATCCAGACATCATTGCACCAGGTAACTAATAACCTTACAAATAGAACAATAAAATTGTCCTATTTGTAATTAAAAATATGACTTATGTCACTTGAAGCCTTTATTAAATTGTATTCAAATGATAAAGCTTTTCTCAAATACCTGTTTTGTGGGTAAGTTCAAGATAAAAGTAAAGATTCAGACCTAAAGGAGTCACATAAAACATTTGTAGCTGTACGTTCTTATAAATGTTCCTTTGTATTGCTGGCAATCACATATTATATTTAAAATTAAGTCATTAGTAATTATCTTGAAATTATATTTGTATAGGGCTGTACAATTTACGAAGTCCCTTGATACGTATTGTCTTCTTTAATTTCACAAAAACTCTGTAACATATTTATTACAACCCTCATTTTATAACTGAGGTTATGAATGTTTGTGAGTCTATGCAGTTAAGAATTAAAACCAGGTCATCTGGTACCAAATTTGCTGCTGTCTCATGTGAAGTGACCCTGTGTAGATTGCTTTAGTTAGTCTCTGCTCCCTCAGAGAACTTTAAATGCAGTCCCGTAAGAGTATATGCTTGTTTATTATCTTAAAAAGAGAAGCAAATCCTTATCCAGTCGGTATATATTAGTTAGAAATATTGTTAGATTTTGAACTATGAAATCTTTCAGAAAAAAATCATCTGATCTATTTAGACAGTAACTTTTCAAAATAACTTAGAGCAAGCATATTTGAAAATTCAAGTATTTCCTCAACAATAATGTACAAACTAGATTTAAAAATTTTTTTAACAGTACCTTTTTCAATTATAAATTTAGCAGAAGTCCTACTAGAGTTCTCAAGTAGCAATACTGTTTTGAAAATACATAAACAAAGCAACTCTATGATATTAAATATTATTTTAAAATAAGTCAAAATTATTACTGAGCTTAGGACATTAGGACATTTTTACTGAACACAATGAGACAAACTTGAGAGGCTGAATAAAATTTTTTGCACAAGGTAGAAAACATGCCAAAAAAAAAAAAAAAAAAAAAATCATTGAAGGTAATAAGAATACAATTAGAATTAGGAATAAAAAATTGTAATAAAGTTCCCAATTAGCTTTCAACAAAATGTTATGACATATACATAGGTAACAGGTTCTGCACATACAGCTTTAAACACATGGAGGGAGATACATACTTTATAATTAAATATATCTGGATTAAAGTTTCTGACTCTTTTCACCCCTCACCCCCTTTACTACTAGGTTAAGAAAGAAAATAAATCTCTCTGAGCCTATTTCCTAAATCTGTAAAATAAGGAAAACAACACTCATTGCATAGGATCATTGTGAGAATTAAGTGTAATAATACAAATATAATCCCTAATATGTAAGTATTCAGTTAAAATTAAACCTTTCACCATCTACCTTTATATCCTGGACAATAAAATATATATTACATATTCTTTTAGCCCCAACTACTGTAAAACAACCCTTGTTATCTAATTGGGGGGGTGGGCAGTATTTTTTTTTAATAAGAAAGAGAACATATAGAAAGTTTATATTAATATGATCTAGTAATCTCACCACTTAGAACTTTTATTATACAATCATCATTATATACTCTAAAATTCCAAGAGGAATGGAACAATTAATCTCTACCCTTAAGGGATTCAGAAACTAAGAAGAGATGGAGGGAGACAGGACAAATGTGCAAGTTATATTCATAGTCTTGCTTTCTGCACAGTTTATCATATATATGTTTTACTTACTATCAGGAATGTGTATGTGTATAAATTTTGAGAGAAATTTTAAAAATACAAATTCACACAGCTACTAAAAGCTAAATATGCAACTATAAAATATTAGAAAATGCCTGTGTAATATAGGACCAAGAAAAGGGAGAGTTTGGAGTTATTGGGTAGTTTGTCATGAAGCAAGAATAATAGATACTTCCTTTTTGGTTGATGAGTCAACTATGTATCCAAAAAGCCAACTTTTCTTGGAAATACATAAATAAGAGTATTAGGATATTATCATCCTGTAAGAATGAAGTTCCTTTGAATTGAAATAAGTTATATTAAAATATATATAAAATATAAAATCAGAAACACAAAGCAATTAAAATATATTTAAAAATCAAACAAGGGAGCAGATGTGGCTCAAGCGGTTGAGCTGTCACCTCCCACACGGGAGGTCCTGGGTTCGGTTCTCGGTGCCTCCTGCAACAAGCAAAACAAATGAAAAAACCAACTCAGGGAAGACAATGTGGTGCAGTGGTTGAGTGCCTGCTTCCCACATATGAGGTACCTCAAAAAAAAAAAAAAAAAAAAAAATCAAACGAGAAAATACTGACATATAGTATTGCTGAATTGTGATAGTTCTGAAAGATTAAACATATGCACAAACAAATACTCTTCCTGGTAAATAATTCAGCACCTCACAAAAGAAAAAAAAGCTATTATTAATGTTATCTATAAAAAAGAAATTTAACTGAATGTTAAAAAATAGAAAATGTTGATGAATTGTAACAAATGTACCACACTATGCAAGGTGTTCATAATAAGGTGGCATTTAGGAACTCTATATTTTATGCATTGTTTTTCTTTAATCTACAGCTTCTCTAATTAAAAAATGGGTAAAGATTACAGAAAATACACAAAAATAAAAGCAATTGTATTAGGGTAGTGAGATTTAAAAAAAATTTTTAATCCAGTTTCCATATGGCTGACTTAGATCAACTATAGGAAAGGAAAAGGAAATAAAACGTGCTAATTTTTATAATGAAGTATGTATAATGCACAAAAGGGAAGACACAGGAAGGATGATTCTGCTTTCCTGGGGAAGACAGGAATGGCTCCATATAAGAGGTAACCTCAAGCTAAGACTTAAACTAGGAATTTGCAGGTGACAAGAATTTGGGAGAGAATTCCAGGCAAAGGGAACAATATGGACTGAGTAGGGAGGCATAAGGGGATACAATACATAAAGAAAGCCATAAATGGACCTACAATCTTGAAGCATAAAATGTGAGGGGAGGGAAGAGGCTGTGGCTCAATTAGGTGGGCTCCCGTTTACTGTATGGGAGGTCCCGGGTTGGATTCCTGGGGCCTCCTGGTGAAGGCGAGCCTGCCCACGCGGCGCGGTGAGCTGGTGCAGCAATATGACACAACAAAGGGAGACAAGCAGACACAGAAAAATGCAAAGTGAATGCACATATAGAAAGCACAAGCAGTAAGGATGGGATAAATAAATACAAATAAATCTTAAAAAAAAAAAAAAGTGAGGGGAGACTGGCAGGAGACCAGACAGGTGGGTCGGGCCACGTGTGTCTGCTTTTTGTTTAGATTTCTTCGCTGGGAGCCGTTAGAGCACTCTGACCATTGGAAGTGAGTGACATGTTCAAGTTTGCCAGTTAGAAAGGTCACTTGGGCAGCAGAGCAGAGGGTGGCTAGGAAATATTTTGAGAGTTAAAGGAGATTAGGATGAGGCTGTGGTGAAAGCCCAGGCAAGAGATGGGCAAGGCCTGAACCAGGGCAGTATTAACTGAAATGCGGAGAAGAGAACAAATCTTAGAGCAAGGTTTCTCAACATCCTGTTTGCACCAGCTAAGATTTGTATGAGTGTTTTATTAAAAATTTGGATTTGTGGGCCATGCCTGAGACTTACTGAAGCCAAATCTCTGGAGGGAGGAACCTATTATCTACATTTTAAATAGATAACCATGGTGATTCAGATTCACAAAGTTTTAGAAATCCTTAGAAGTATAATTGCAATACTTAGAGATTTGGGGATGAGAGGAAGTTTATATTGATGTTTCTGTCCTGGACATAAGAGAGTAAAGTGGGAAACGGCTATGGCTCAGTCAGTGGGGCTCCTGTTTACCATATGGGGGGCCCCGGATTCGGTTCCCGGGGCCTCCTGGCGAGGGCAGGCCCGCCCACACGGCGTGATTGGCTGACCCAGCGAGCACAAGCAGCAAGGGGGGGATAAATGAATAAATAAATAAAATCTTTAAAAAAAGAGAGAGTATAACTAGCTGAGATGATCAATATAGAAAAAAGGAGGATAAATTAGAAAATGGCTGCATTTAGGTCTAGACAGGTTATAAATGGTGCCAGTGGAACATTCATTTGAATAAATCTAATAAGCAGTTGAATAGAAGAGGCTGGCAATTAAAAAGTAAAACAAAACTTGGAATCATCAATATGTAGGTCACAATTAAATTATGAATATAAATGGAAGTTTCTAGGTGGAGTGTCAGTGTAAGGAGAGAGGTTGGAATAACACCAGTATTTAATAGGCCCGCAGAGAAAAGAAGCCTGCCAAAAGAGACTACCATTAGATACTGGAGGCAATCAGAAGAAAATGAAATAACCACAAATAACTGCCTAAAGGTGGAATTCTCAAGAAAGGTTTTAGTGTAAAGAGAGGATAAACATGATTTGACAAAGGAAAAGAGAAAATATTTTAAAGAAGGGAAAAAGCATCAGGGAAAAGTAAAAGTTGGGCAGATCAAATAAGAAAGGGTTTTGGCAAGGTGCAAGAGAGAATTGTAAAAAGAACATAATTAGGTAGTATAGCAGTGTAAATGGGAAGTAGATTGCCGGCCCTTAAAAGGCTTGGCAGAGTGGGGGGTGGGGGGAGGTGTTTCACTTGATTCATATGAAAATGGTTTAGAGTTCTGTACCAGGAATTTGTGTGGTTTTAAAAATGGAGCTTACAGAAAATGTCTACCTCTTATGAGAAGGATGAATTAAGGAGCAGAAACAGAAAGGCTAGGTAAGAAATTCTTCAGGGACACAGTAAATAAGCAGTGTACACAAAAGGGAATAAGACCAGAGGCTGAATAAGGCAGAGAAAACAAGTTCACCTTTTAAAGCTAAAAGGTTTTACAGACCACTTAGCAATTTAAGACAGCAAGACCTTAATATTACCCCTAAAGAATCAGCTCCAAGAAGAAAGAGGTTTTGTCTTCATTGTGATTTCCCCATAGCCTAGACCACAGTAGGCATTCAATACACATTTTAAAAGTAATTAATTAATTGTAGTGTCTAAAGTCTAGTATAAATTAATGTATGGGACACACATTTTTAAAAATTAAATGAACAGAATTTTTAGTTTTACATGAACAAATATGTACTAAGATAGTCATGGAATAAATAAGTGTATGATTTAGAAAAATTAACATTAAGAAAAGTGGTTTCTTTTTAGAATCCATGAGCTTAAAGGTTTTTTTTTGTTGTTGTTGTTGTTGTTGTTGTTGTTTTTAATGTCTACCACTTTCAGACTTTTTTTTTAGAGGGACTGAAAAAGAGATGCAATCTTCGTAAGTTTACTGCAGCATGAAAAATCAAACATGGTAAAATATTAGGTGGAATTTAGCCACTCTGTGTTTGTTTATTCTTGCTATATTTTTTCAAAGGATATTCTGGACCACTGAAAGAAATTCCTCCTGAAAGATTCAACACCACAGCTATCCCTAAGTACTATCAGTCTCCTTGGGAACAGGCCATTAGCAGTGATCCGGAGCTTTTAGAAGCTTTATATCCTAAACTTTTCAAGCCTGAAGGAAAGGCAGAACTACCCGACTACAGGAGCTTTAACAGGTAATTCAATTATCCTGGGTGACTGTTGGCACATTATACCAAGTTTTATCTATCATGGTATAGAAAACAGAATCCTCTGATGGATAAAAAGAAAAGACTCTAAATGGCAATACAGAATTATCCCTAAACCTGGGCAAAGTCTCGTTTTTGCAATATTAATAATATACCAAATCTTGATCCTTTTTAGTGTAAAAATGAAGAAAATAATTCAGAAACTAATTACTGTTATAGCATCAAGATCATCACATGCACTTTAAAAATATTATTTTAATATTAATTTCTAAGGCAAGGCTTGATATTAGTGTATGTGTTGCTTCAAATGACAATGCTGTTCAAGAATTTCAGAACTAATTCACACACAGGAGGATGAGAATTACAGTATTAGTCAAGATTCCAATTTGTATATTTGCAGACTGTAGGTAGGTTTAAAGATAACTTAGGGATTTATGGCCCAAGATTCCTGTATATGTGCATACCAAAAATTATGCTACCAAAAATATTGCCAAATAACAGCTGTACCATAGTTCACTCAATGGGCATTTATTTTTCTCTGTTATCCACTTTACATTTTCCATGGGGACTTTTTTGATATATTTAATGATCGCATAATGCATTCTTTGATCACTGGACTATCATTTTGGAGTAAAATAACTCCAGTACCCTGTTGTGCACCCACAGAATAGTAGAGCCAATCTGTAGGCTGCTTAATGATTATTCATTTAAAAGTGAGTAAATTAAGTAGTAAATCTTTAATTTACAAAAGAATGCCACATAGATTCATTCATTCTTTTTTTTTTTTTTTTTTTTTTTTACCGGGAGGTACCGGGGATCGAACCCCGGTCTCTCCATATGGTAGACGGATGCCGAACCTCCTGAGCCACATCCGTTTCCCGAGATTCATTTAAATAGTGATCTTCTTTAGTACTTTTTTCAGTTATTGGACAATTACTAATTTAGCTGTCACACACTATTATGTTGCATAAATGAGGTATGCCATAGAATTTAAGGAGGGCTTGAGAAGTGGCAGAAAAAGGAGTTGGAGGCCCATATCCAATCAATGATATATATATCTCTCATTTTTCCAAAATGAAAATTGTAGAAAATTATTAAGTATAAAACACTAGAGAAAACATGGAAACATGGAAAATAATAGAACGTTTGAGGCTGGTTTTTGAGAGTAGTGCTTTAGAGATGCCATATGACTTCTTTGTGTGTCTTGTGGCTTCATTGCCCATAATTGCCGAGCACTTGCTTCCAGTTTTACGAATGTATTGGTTTATTGGAGCTGGTTACAATGAGATGCCTATTAATTGTATAAATACCAAGTGAGTTCTATAGCAATGAACACAATATTGTCTGATTAGGAAATGTAGGAAATGTAGCTCCCTGTGTAAAATCAAGGCTTTCATAAATGTAATGTATGTTTATTTGTGTGTGTATGTGTGTGTGTGTCAAAGAGAGAGTGATAGAGAAAGTAAGAGAGGGAGAGGGAGTTTTTAAGTCTACTAATACCTCTCCTTTACTTGTGAAAATCTGTCCCTTTTTATATATACATCAGCATAGAAATAAACACATAAGGACTATATGTTAATGAGCATGCCAGCCTCTTCATAGACTCTTTATTTTCCTTAAATCACATCAAAAGATGAAACAAAACATTATGTGATACATAGATTCTCTAAATCAGGTAGGCTTAGGATTCTTTCTACCCATATGTACATAAATATATGCACCTGGGTAGAAAAAGTTTACCGTTATGTCTGAAACACGCATTGCTTTAAAAGTCTAGTTAGCAAAAACTGAACAGTATAATCACACTGTTGGTTTAAATGCTTGCTAAATAAATGAGACTCCAAAAATTATATAAGTAGGATTTCCATTCCCAGCTATGGTATACTAGTTTATACCTGAATACCTTCACAAAAATAACTAGGAAAGTTTAAACAAAGAGTTGAAGGCACTGGAAAGCTACCAAGGAAGTCAGGACTTTGGGGGCCAAGATCCTGGAGATTAAAGAAATTCATAGAGGTTAATGTGATATTTGGAGCCACTTTCCCCCATAGGCATTGGCTGATTCACTGGCAACTACTAAGAGACTGAGAAGCTGAGCAAACCTTTCAGCAATCTCAAGAATCTGGGAAGACTAAAAATAGAAATACCGAGTTTGCCAAGGAGTGGTCCTAGTAAATCTTCCAAGCTTTCAGATGGGAATCTTAAAGGCTATACCATAAGAATAAAGGTGAACCAGAAATAGAGCAGCCTTCACAAATTAAATTCAGATACCAATCAACACAGTTCCAGGTTGGAAAAAAGTCACCTACCCTAAGCCAAACTGCCTGATACAAATAATACCATCCAGAGACTCAAATCATCTCTATAATTTTTTATTCACAATGTACGAGTCAATTAAAAATTACCAGAAATCCTGTGAGACAAGACCAAATGACTGAAAATGAAAAGAAAATAATAGATAATAGAAACAGAACAATAAGAAACCAAATAATGGGTATTCTCAGACACTGACTTTAAAATAATTGTGAGAAATCTGTTCAAGGACAGAGGTGACCAGAATTCCAACAGATTGAAAATATGTAAAAATTAAACAAATGGAAAATCCATGGAACCACACAACACAGTGAACCCTAAGATAAACCATGGACTATAGTTAATAGTACAATTATAAAAAATGTACTTTCATCAATTGCAACAAATGTACTACACCATTGCAGTGTGCAATAGGTTAGTATATGGGAAACCTGTATCTTATGCCTGATTTTTCTGTAAATGCACTTCTTTAATTAAAAAAAAAAAGTAATAATAAATTAATCAAATGGAAATTCTACAAAATTAAAAACATAGTAACTGAAATTAAGAAGTCAAAATAGTAAGTCTCTAAATTTAAAAAAAGAAAATAAATTAAACCCCTAGATCCAAATAAGAATTTACAGGAAATACAAAAAACAGAGGAACATGATAAGCTTTATCAAAAAACATAATCAGCAACTTCCAGGCTGTGGGAAACTCTATAGGACAAATGACTCCATTCTTCAATAATTAAAATGCAAGGAAAATAGATGGAGGAGAAATATATAATTTAAAAGAGATTTTAAAAACGTGAAAAAAGACAGGCAAAATTAAACTATGTATTTAGAAAGGCATGCTTTGGTGATTAACATATAAAATTTCTTTGCTTGTTATAAATTTATATTGCCATAAAAGTCAAGATATGGACTACTATTAGTAGCAAGTGTGGGTTGCAATAGGGCAGCAAAAAGCTATTGGAGTAGCTTTTAACGTGTGGTGATTACAAAGTTGTTCACTTTATTATAAATTGTACATTTTAATGAGGTTTTCTGTACTGTGTTATTTTTAATAATATTTAATAGAAATGCTTTTAAAAGTTCAATAAATAGATTTAACAGCAGATTAGACATAGCTAAAGACAGGACTGGTAAATTAGAAAATAGATGCAGAAAATATTCAAATTTTAGCATAAAGAGAAAAAAGTATGCAAAAATACAGGAAGAGCAGAGGAGACATTTGAAACAGTAATTAAGATGCCAATATATGTGTGTGATTTGAGTCTTAGAAAGGAATAAGAAAAAGAATAGAGAAAAAGCAATATTTGAAGAGATAATGACCAAGAATTTTTAAAAATTGACAAAAGGTCTTAAGTCACAGATTTAGGAAGTGCTACCGTACACAAGAAGGGTTGATGCAAAAAAAAAAAAAAATCACAAAAAGGTACATTATGGTAAATCTTCTGAAAATCAAAACAATAAGAAAATCTTAAAACTAGGGAATAAAGGACATATTATCTTAAAAGAAATAATAATACAGCTGATTTCCTACCTGAAATGATAGATGGCATCTGAGTAACATCTTTAAAATAATGAAGTAAAATAACCGCCAATCTATAATTCTATAACTAGTGAAAATATCCTTCAAAAGTAAAAATTAAAATAAAAATACACATACACACACGAAGTTTTTTATTGACCCCTACTAGACAATAAACAAGAATAATAAACAGTCCAAATATAGGAAAGGAAAAAAATAAAATAAACTGTCATTATTTACAAATGACATGATTATGTCCACAGAGAATCAAAAGAATCTGCAAAATAAATCATTAAAATTAAAAGTAAATTTAGCAAGGTTGTACCCGAGAGTTAAGAATCAACAAATAAGTATGCTTACTGAATCATTACATAGATGCTTTTTTCTTACTTTTCCAGTATATTATAGAATAGCCAAAAGTTAATACCTGAAATTACCGAAACATAAACCACCCTTGTTTATGGTTATTCCAAACTAGGCTCATAGGCTCACCATTGTGTAAACTTGCTATTGCGATGTTTAGTCTAGACTGATCGCACCCTTGCTTGTGAATATTCCAAACAAGGCTCACACTTGTGTAGACTTGCTGTTGTGATGGTAACCTCTCTACCCTCTCCTGTTTGAATCCATAAAACCCCCAAACTCCTCAAACTCTCAAACTCAGACAGACAGATTTTAGGCTATTAGGCCATTTGATCTCCTTGCTACATGCTAGCAATAAACTTTTTCTCTCTTTGAAACCCTCATGTCTCAGGAATTGGTCATTTTGAAGCACGTCAGGCAAAGAACCCTGTTTTTGCTCCGTAACAAAGTCATAGGATTACAAGGCCAACAAAAAAATTATTGGTATTTCTACAAACAACAAATAATTAGAAAATAAAATAATATTCATTGAATATTTGCCTTATGATTTGGATACTTTACATATTTTATACTTCAACAAAATTTTTATTAAAAAAAAAAACTCAGGCAAAATAATCTCAACAGGTGCCTGGGCCTGTATAAATTAAATGTGAAAAAGACTACTCTTTGAAATAGTCCATAACACAATCCAATAATTTAAAAGAGAGGTTAAAATAATTTCCATGTATAAATTGGATTATTATCTTCCCTGCTGCAGTTTATTTAACCGGATTATATTTTACCAAACTGCTCAAGATTATGAGTAAATAATTTGTCACAAAATTTAGTTCCTTACGCAACTATTATGCATATATTTTTAAAGATAAAATGTAAAAAAATTATCATTTTCCCTTCTGTTTATTATTTCCAAAGTCTCTTTTAAAGAGTAAAATAATACAATTTGGCAGATCCACATTATCACAAATAATTATATATTGTTTAAAAAGCATAGAAGAGTAAGATATAGTCTAATAGCATTCCCTGGTGATAATGACTGTACACAAATTGTCTCCCAATTCTAATCACAGTTTCAAAATGGCCTATAGTTTAATTCAACTCTCCATTTTGGGAATTAATTTGAGTATATCCTAATAATCTACTATTCAAATAACATGATATTAAACCTATTTAACAAGTGAAGAAAACCAAACTGGAAGCAAGGAGGTTGGAATTCTGTTCTCAGCTCCAGGTCAAAAAGCTTTGACTTCGGGCAAGTCATTAAACCTCTTCTTATCTTAATTTCCTCACTGGTAAAATAAAAGGTTGGACTATATTCTGGTTCTATAATTAAATACTTTAAAATATATACATTACCTATTTAGGAGAATAAATTAGTTTAATTTCATGTAACCATTTTATCTACTCTTTCACTTTTTAGAATAATCAGTAATTTTCATGGGTCTATGTCCAGCACTATTAATTTTTACAAACGTATTACTGATCAATTAAAATAAACAAGAAATCGTCTACCAACTCTGCATCTGAGATGTATTATTCACTAAATAGATGATAAAGTATAAAAATAATTTTAAGTCAAGCTCTATGTTTCACAAATATATGTTATGGGAATTAATAAGATGCATTCTTTCAGTAAACTATTCCAAATCTTTCTGTGGAAATTTTTGCTTCATTAACTTTGACTAAAATTTGAAACTATTTTATTTAAAAATCTTACAAGTAGTCTCTCACTTTGAATGTTTAACATCTCTGTTAATGGTCTCAGTTTAGTTTTTGTGCTGAGGGCAATAAAAATTCAAGCAAACAGGATATAGTCTCAATGGTGCCAAAGAACAGAAAAGAAAAGAAAACTCTGCTTTCCAAACAGCAACCGTGCACTGGGTCAGCGGGAGGAGGTAGGAGATGGGTGATGGAATGGAAGGGAATGTTTTTGTTTCCCAGAGAAGAAAATGACCCACAAAGTGGGAGGAAAAGGTAAAACAGAAGTGAATAAAAAGGGAAAAAGTGATCCGTTCAATGCCAAACCCAAATATTGGATTTCGTGGCAGAGGAACGTTTCTTCTTTGATTCAATTTAGAAACATAAATAAATAAATGACTCACATTCATTTCTGGGATTGATATGTACAACATTAACTGACCAAATTCAGCCTAAAATCCAAATTCAGCTTAAAGTTGAGCAATGTTCAAGTCCAGCCTCTTGTATCTAATGGCTCACTATTCATTCTTAAAATCCAGGATAGACATGCAATCTGCACAGTTTGCCCAGGGTTCTGTGCTTGGTTTGAACTCTTAATTATGTACTGAATCAGTTTTGAGTCATAAAGACTCTTCAGTTCACAAAATCAGATGACAAAAAGGTGGGGCATTCAATCAGCTAGTTGTGTCATGAATGTGACAGCATACTGGTTTGATATTCAGACACAGCCCTAGTAGGTTGAGATTCCTAAACACTCTTCTCTAAAAAAGTGATTCAGAATTCTCTAGTGGTGGTATAGCACAGAATAAATAGATTAGGTGAGCAGGCCTCAGGTAAGTCTGGCTGCCTGGGTTCAAATTCTGGTTCCGTAATTAACTAGGTAGGTGACTTCGAGCAAGTCATTTAACTTATCTGTTCCTGAGTTTTATTTGTTAAATGGGGCTATAAACGGAACCAACTCATAGGGCTGTTGCGAAGATTTAATGAGGCAGTTGTAAAGGTCTGGTTTTCAAAATGTGGCCCACGGACCAGGTGCACCAGCATCATCTGGGAGCTGATTAGAGATGCAGAATCTCAGGGCCCATCCCACAATCAGCACCTGAATTTTAACAAGAGCTCCAGGTGATTTGTATACCAATAGAGTTTGAGAAGTACTTAAAACACTGCCTGGCACAGTTGTATCCACTCAATAAACATTAGCTTTCTTCATTACTATGCCTTTTGATGGTTAATAATCATAAAGTACACGAATGATGATCTAAATTCTTAAAGTTCCTTGTGAAAAGGTTTTAGGCCCTGGATGTGAAAGTTTGTACTATTTTGATTGCTGAGATGCTACATCAGACTGAGGTTACCGAGCCAGTCAGTGATCTCTTATAACCCATATCTTCCATAGAAATTTGGAGGAAAAACCTATAAGGTCAGTCATCCTGAGAAGAGATGCAATAGAAAATGAAATATACTCCTTTTCAAAGAAAAGCAAAATACTGGAAGACAAGAAAATTATGGGCCTAGGATACCTGAAATTCTATATTAAGATGATACAGTTAATCTGTTCTACCCCTTTTTAGGTCATCTACCTACTCTGTGGCCATTCCCATGTTCAGGAAAGATTTTAATAGCTGGCTCACTGTCCTTCTCTCCAGCACTATTCCTGTCATAAATTTGGGAGATTCAACATTCATGTAAATGACCCATTGAAGTCTCTGTTCTCTGAAGTCCTTGTCTGTCTCACTTTTAAGGATCATTTTCTCAACCTCGCCTCAGTCACCCTTGGGTTTCCTTAAAGTTTGTCATTACCAATATTCATGCCACTTCCAAAAAATCTCGATTTCAAACATCCCTCTCTCTACCACATTATTATCTTTGCTTTGCTTTTCCTTTATTCTTCACTTTGATCATTCTTTATTTACATTAATTCATTTTTCAAAGGCCATCAATCCCTTTTGACCCCAATTTTTCTTCCCCTAATTAGGTTTTTTAGTCAATCACTATTACTACTCCATAGTGCATACCCTCATCAAACCTGCTTGGCTCTTCAACTGTTGTACTTAACTGGTAAAGCTCCAATTCTGGTTAAATCCATCTCTCTATCTACTCTGCACTTGCACCTAGAACAGCTGAATGTAGCTGGAAAAAATATGCAAATTTGCTGATGGTCTCATTTTAAATTGATAACCACTAATATCAGCCAGAAAATCTAATAATATTCTCTAGCCAATTCATTCTGCCAATCACCTAGAAGACAATTTCAAACCCTCTCCTATCTACCCAAAACATCCAATATCCCACCTCACTCCTTGCTCTCAGCTGATGACCTCAGGTTATTTTTCTGAGAAACTAGAAGCAATTGGTAAGACCCACATCATCTTTCCACCACTGAATCTACCAGCTGATGTGCATACAGCTCTGCCTTTTCTCTTTTAACAGCTAATGAATTGCTTGTTCTTTTCCTAAGTTTAGCCCCTCCATTTGTGTACTGGTCCCCATACCCTCTGACTCATTTTAGGACTTATCCTGCAAGTATTCTCTCTCTTGTCTGCATTCGATTTTTTTCCCTCTTTAATGAATTATTCCTATCAGTATACAAACATATTAAAATGTCTCCCATCTTAAATCCTCTCTTTTCTCAAGATCCCCTTCCAATTACCACCTATTTCTATAATTTTTCTTGATAGAAAAAAATAATCCTCTAGGGTGTCCTATATTCATTGTCTCTACTTCCTAATGTCTCATTTCTCTCTTGAATTCATTTCAATCACAAATCACTCCACTTAAAGGAATAATACCCATGTTATCATATCCAATGTTGAATTCCCAGTTATCAAGTTACTAAACCTCTCATATGACATGGTTGATCATTCCCTCTTTCAAGAAATTCTTTTGTCCCTTGGCTTTTAGATTACCAAACTCTCCAGACTTTCCTCCTCCTCAGCCTTCATTGCTGGCTTCTCCCCCTTTTCCAAGCTCTAAATTTGGGGTTCTGCCTTCTCTATTTATACCCATTCTAAGCTGTGATTATATGCAATTGCAAGGTTTTAAATATCATCTGCTAAAAAAAAAATAAAAATAAAATAAATAAATAAATAAATATCATCTGCTTATTAATGATTCCAGTTATATTCCCAGCACTCACTTTTTCCATGAGCTGCAGTCTGTCCATTGTACATCTCCCTTGAGATGTCTAACAAACATATAAAAATTAACATGTTAGAATCAAACTCTTGGTATCCAGCTCCCAAACCAGCTCCTTGCTCATCTGCCTTATCTCAGTAAATGGCATCGTTATACACCTAGTTGCTCAAGTAAACAACCTAGGACTTATCCTGGATTCTACTCCATCTCATACTCCCTACCATCAGCAAAGTCCTCGGCTCTATCTTCAGTACAGAGTTGTCCGCTTCTCAGTGCTTCCAGTGTTACCTCACTGGTCCAAATCACCATTTTCTTTTACCTCTATTACTACAAAAAGACTTCAATTTTGACTTTGTGCTTTCACAGTTGCCCTTCTTCGGGCTCTTCCCCCACAGAACTACAAAGGAGATATTGTAAAACAAAAACAAAAAGCAAAAGAAAATCAGATCACCTCTCCTCTCCTCCCTGATAAAAACCTCCACTGAAAACTCTTAGACTAAATCCAAACTTGTTATCAAGGTCGACAAGAACTTACAGTTCTGGCCCCCATCTATATCTCCAGCCTCACTTTCTACTGTTCTCCCCCAAACTCACTCATCTCTTGCCACAATGGTCTTCTTACTGCTCCTCAATATAGTGGGCCTCTTCCCATCTGGGGCCTTTACATTTGTTGTCCTTTCTGCCTGAAATGCTCTGACTTCAGGTGTTTTAGTAGATCACTCCTTCACATATTTCAGGGCTCTGCTAAAACTTCTTCACACAGAGGACATCCCCACTAGGATATTTAAACAGCACTCTTCCTCCTTGCCTAAAAATACAACCATGATATGGGTACTTATTATCTCTTCACTTTTATTTTCCTTTAAAGCATTTTCATTAGCTGATTACATTATTGATTTATTTCTTTCATAAAAGTCTATTTCCTGTTCTAGAAAGTAACCACCATGAGAACTGAAACTCTATCTGCTCACCACTATGATCTAAGACAGTACCTGTCATATAGTAGTACCTAATAAATATCTATATTGAAAATGAATGCATTTTACATAATGACTGAGGACTAGGGTGCTCTGTAGGTAAAGTAACTTACCTTAGATGAAGATGGGATTTCAGGTAAGCAAGCTGACTCAAAAATTACATCTCGTAGATTGTCCTATTTTATTTATTATGTGCTGCTTTATAAACTCTAAGTTATTTACTTTTGTAACATGTGGTGATCTGAAAGGGAGATTCTTTTTTAACTTCTACCAATTATTCTTTTTAAGTTAAACAAATGCATGTGTAACCAATCTTTCTAATTGTTAAATTCAAGAACAAAACAATAACTTCTGACTCCCATCTACGGAGCAAAGCCCATCTCCTACCTACTAGCCAGTCTTGTTAATTTAATTTGGACACCAATATTTACTTTACTCTTATATAAATATTTTAAACTAAATAAATCTTATTTTTCCAAGAACAGTTTCTTGCTTTTGTAATTAATTTTTATGACCATATTTTCAAAGCAGTTTTCACTATTGATGCCAATCATTTAATACTAGGACTTTACTTAAGTTCATTATCTATCCATCATTTAGCTGGAGTGTGTCTTCAAGCAGTTTTCTTAGGAGAACACTAATTTCTGATTTTTTTTTTCACCTTGGCATATTTTTCTTTTACTTTTGCTAGCTATAAAAGGACCACCACCTTTTCTTTTCAATCATTAGGAATTGTTCTACTACCTTTAATATTTGATCAAGGCCAGCCTGATTTTCATTCTTCTTAAACATCCCTTTTTTTTTTTTTTTTTTTTCTGCCTGGATCATTATATTAAAAGAATTAAAACAAAATTCTGATAAGGAATTTCTAAGCAGTATTTTTTTCTCTTTAATTATGCCTAGCACTTGGTAATTTCTTTAGCTCTATATGTTCATCTTACTTCAACTCAGGAACGTTGTCTTCTGTCTTATTTTTGGCTCATGATTGTGTCCCTAATGTGCTGTTTTCTTCCTCTGGAAGGTTGAATATCCTCCATATTGACTTTCCTTTATTTTATTTTAATCTTATTGTCTGTCTCCTGTGCACTTGTGGAGAACACCTGTAACAATTTAGTAAGCAATTTCTATGTGAAAAAAAGTAAAACATCAGTATCTTCTCAAGGGATTGCAAGTTCCTTGAGAATAAAGACCTTGTCTTCCATTTCCATTTATTTGCTTCTAACATATCCTAGGAATGTAGTTGATATTCATGATTACCATTTGATTTCCTTAGATGAACTAAGATATTATTTGGTAATTGGTGGCATCCTAAGAAAAAATATGTCATAGTACTGAAAAAGGAGGAATATGGCTATGTATTAAGTCTTCTGCAAAAAAGAGACCAGAATTCAATACAAAAGGAAAATAATCAAAGCCTACAATGTTACATATGTGAAAAAAGGACACATATGGATTTAGCAAAATTGGAAGCTGATTTAATTTATACATAATGAATTTTTAAAGCCAATTTTGGGAATGTATTCTTATTATAAAACTAAAAATATTGCATGGTTCAAAAAGTTCATGGAAGAGCAGAATAGCAAATGAATATTTTAAAAAAGAATTTATTGTTTTAGAAGTTTCGTGCTAAATTTTCAAATCAATATGTACATTTTCAAATGTCTCTGAAGACATTTCAGTCTTCAGAAGCTTTTTGGAATTATTTTCTTCGCTGCTTACATGATAAAAAGAAGTCAGTGGCCGTCAAATTATATAATACGTTTAAAACAACATAAAACATTTGTCACTATTTCTCATGCCACTGAGGACAATTTGAAACAAAATGTGACAAATTAAACACTTTTAACCTGCTGTTCTCACAGGCTGTAATAACACTCATCATTGCCAGCAACACACATATTTAGTTTCTATCAAATTAGTCAGGTAAAGGATGCAAAGTCTGAAGCTTGAAATGCTTCCAGTTACACTCCATTTCCAGGAGTTTGGGCAATGTCTCATACAGGGCTTTCTAGTGAATTATTCTCCTGCCTCCCCAATTTGGTGGATTAGGAGACCTCAGGAAGGACACAGTAGTTACTAGTCACAAAAAGGCACAAAAGTTGTGCGACCCTGTATCAGATGCAATGGGGAGGTACAGAAGACAGAATATAGCACCTTTCCTTTTTACACAAACAAAATCTATTTGGGGAGAAAAACAATTGAAACAACTTGAAAGTACTGAAATCAAATTTGGAGTAAACTATACATATCAGTGGCCTTTATTACTTCTTTAATACAAGGCACACAGAAATAAAGATTAAGAAAGACTGGAAAGTGATTGAGTCACAAAGAAATCCCTATCTCTTCCAGGATTTTGAATAATCTTCTCCACAATATAAGATAATTTATATGTTCTTCTATTTCTTATTGTCCAAAGATCTCTGAAGATCTTCTAGATACATGTACTATATAGGTATATTGTACTATACAGGTATATTTACAATATACAGGATACATCAGAGACAATTTCAATCCTCATGGAGTATACTCTTGTAAGAAATAAGACAGACATGCCAATGGATATAATGAAAGATGGAAAATAGGATTAGGGAGAGATGAAAATAGAGTGCCATGAAAACATAGCAAAGTTCTGGCTGTGGGAGATCGGGGAAAACTTCAAGGAGAAAGTTAAATATGAGTTCCATCTTGAAAAGGATTTAGAAATGAAGCAATAAGGGTCAGAGTTTCCCACACAGGAAAAAAAAATGGTATGAGTAGAGGCAATGACGTATGAAAGCATAAAAGGGAAGAACAAGAGTTCATTCAATTTGGCTGTAACGAAAGATGAAAGAGAATAGGGCAAAACCTGCATGATTGCCATCTCCACTGGGGTGTCTTAATCGTGTTCTCCACTCACACACAAAACTGTTCCTCTCTCAGTCTTCCCCATCCAATTGCTAAACCAAGGAGTTACCCATGATTTCTGTCTTTCCCTCACAAATATCAGCAAATCCTGTTGACTCCTTTTACAACATATCTTGAAATCACCCACTTTTCTCCATCTCCACTGAAAACAACTGAAATCCAAGTCATCATCATTTCTTGCTTGAATTGCTACAATATCTTCCCTCTTTCCACTCTTATCCTATAATTTAATACATCAAGAGTAACCAAAGTGATCTTTATAAAAATGTAATCAGGGGTAACAGATATGGCTCAAGCAGTTGAGTGCCTGCCTCCCACATGGGAGGTCCTGGGTTAGGTGCCTCCCACATGGGAGGTCCTGGGTTAGGAACAAAACAAAACAAAACAAACAAGCAAACAAAAAACCAACTCAGAGAAGACGATGTGGCTCAGTGATTGAATGCCAGCTTCCCGCATAAGAGGTCTCGGGTTCAATCCCCGTACCCGGTACCTGAAAAAAAAAAAAAACCAATCAGATAATGTTATTCCCCAGCTTATAACCTTACAATGGTTTCCCTTCACAATTTATATGAAATCCATATTCCCACTTGGACAAAGCCCTACACTATCTACCTTTCTCTTCTCTTTTCCCCCTACTCCTCTCCCTCACCTACTAGTCTAGAACATAGGCCTTCTTTCTTTTCCTGAACATGGCAAAATTATTTCTATTTTAGGGTCTTTGTATTAGCTCTTCCCTCTACCTGAAATGGTGATGTGCTTTAGCTTTACTTTTACATGGTTAACTTCTGACCTTCAGATAGCAGGTTAAATGACCAGTAAATCTAAAGTAGCTATACAGTTATTCAGTTATTCACGTCACCCTATTTCAATTTTCTGCATAACTCCTTTGACTATTTAATATTTTTCTAGTCTGTTTTTGTGTTTGTTTATTGTTTGTCTCCTCCACTAGAATATAACAGCTGGGATTTTGACTATATTTTTCACTGCTATTTCTCCATCACCTATGACCATGCCTGGCACTGAATGAATGAATAAATTAATGCATAAATCAGACTAAGTCTTAAATGCCAAGACAAGGAGCTTGAATTTTATTCAGAAGATGAATGGAAAGGTTTTGAGGTATAGATTCAAAGGTGTGAAAGACATACTTCTTGCCCTCAAAGAATTATAATTCACAGATGTCCCAAACCTAACTATATTCTAAAAAGAGAAGCTGACAACACAAAGCACCATATCATAAACAGCGAATGACTGACAAAAATTTGACTTACAGGAAGTTGGCTAAGGGTGTGTGGGCTGGGATAGTTGGTAGGAAGTCAGAACTTAAAGACCCAGACATAAAAGTGGAGAGAGCAGGGAGGGCATATCTTAAGGAGGGAAAACATTGTTAGCAAAGGCACAGAGGCAAGACATGTTGGTGATGAGGTCAGGGTAAAATGAATAGATTAGTTTAGTTCAAAACTAAGAGTACATACAAAGGGGCTTTACACTAATTTGTTATCAAGTATTTGTTTATCATAAAGGTAGGATCCTGAAGTGGAAATGCTTGCCTCAGAGGTCAAAACTGAAAAATATACTATGAATATAACCACATGACCATAAAATTGTATATTAAATTATTTTCTATTTGTCAGCAAATAAATTTTAAAATTAATATTTCCTTTTCTTTTCATTTCCCAGAGTTGCCACCCCATTTGGAGGTTTTGAAAAAGCATCAAAAATGGTTAAATTCAAAGTTCCAGATTTTGAGCTACTACTTTTAACAGATCCCAGGTTCATGGTCTTTGCCAATCCTCTTTCTGGCAGGCGGTCCTTTAATAGGACTCCCAAAGGCTGGATATCTGAGAATATTCCTATAGTGATAACAACTGAAACTACAGAGGATGCCACTGTACCAGAATCAGAAGACCTATGAAAAAAGATGTGATTGTATGTGCCACAAAAACCTCTGAACATAAGAGTTGCTGTTTTATTATTCTACTTACTAGCAAAGCCACTCATACGCTTCACTGGTAGCAATAATTTAATAACAATTTCACAATTTTCCTTTAATGGCATTTCATTTCAATGTCAGATCAAATACTAATAAACAATTCAGAATCTTGTTTTTAAAAACATTTAACTAATTTGACTGCATTCATAATTTTGTTTTCACCTGGTCTGGACAACAGCAAATAATACACACTTTTACTGAGGAAATTCAGAAGAATAATTGACAGAAAGGGTTTCATCTTTGTTTCATTGAACATGATTTATTCCTGAATAATTTTTTCAAATGGAATCTAGAATCGAAATACAATGTTAGATATATAGACTCAATCAGAATTCTAAGGGAGTAAAGCTATGGAAGATGACATACAAATGTTACTACTAGAGACAAGGGTTCAGTTCTTTGTTTCTGGTGTCCATGAAATAAATAGCATGTCTGGATAAAATCTTTTCATTACTTTCTTAGGAGTTCTAAAGTGGTTTTTTAATTTTTATTTTGATGTGCTTTAAATTATTAGGCAATTATTTTAGATGATGTTCTCCAGAGTTCAATTGGGTTATTATATTCATTTGGTGTTAAGTCAAGGAGACTGAGAGACGATGACTCAAGAAGCATCATACTACTAGTTTTAGTTACCAGTATTTGTGGAATTCAAGTTCCACAAATCTCAATCCTGTCTTCTGATTAGTTTCAACTTTACATATGCATTTTTAGAAGAACAAAAGCACAAATAAACTACATACATATAAATAAATAAATATATATATATATAAGAGAGGGGGAGAGAGTGTGCGTGTAATTTGAATTGGCACCTTTTTTTTATTGAATCTTTAATCAAATCCTTAAGTACTAGAAAGTCCATGTTTTAAATACAGACAAGAGCAAATATAAGAGTATGAAAGCATCTGAAAGTAATGTAATACACATCTATCAAGATATATGTGAACATATTGGAATAAAAGGCTCAGACTAAACTAATATAAAGTTAAAAACATGTCCTAAAATATACATCATTGTACCAGTAAGGAATTAATTACAATTCCATTTCAATTCATTTTAAAGTTCTGTGATAGATGCTTATATCAAAGAAGAAGAAATGTCCAATCCATAGAAAACTCTACCAGATTAAGTTTAGAACATAGGAGGAAGGAGAGTGTATAGAAGAATAATGAAAATGCCAGGAAGCAACATTACATATTTATGAAAGACTCTGTGTATGTAGTGTTGGAATTGATGGTTGTTTTAATCATACATTAGACTTGTAAGTAGAGAAACCCAAAAAAATTTGTATATGAAAAATATAATTCCTAAGAAGTAACAATGTCAAAGTATTGTATTTATACATATTATCATTGTACACAATAAGTTTTGGTGTTTATCTATTTTTAAATAACGATGTTGGCACCTGTGATAAACCTAGATATGAAACTCCCATCACGCCACTTTTTAATTATTTTAGACTTTTGAAAAATAAAAATTAGGCATACTCTACTATAATTTTTTTTTTAAGGAGGTAGTGGTGATTGAAGACCTCCTATATGGGAGGCAGGTGCTCAGCCACTTACCTACATTTGCACCCCACTGCGTACATTTGATGAAAGGGTTTGGTTCTTAATGAGCATCACAAAATGAGTTACTTTTTTCCACTAAATTGAAATTTCATGGCATTATTTCAACCTTTTCCAAATAAGTTATATGTTTAGTGTCTCCAGTCTGTAAACCACCAGAAGGTAGGCCAATAAACAATGAAATATGTTAGCTAACCTGGGATCTGAACAGTACTCTCTGGTATCATAAAGGAATATTTATAAAGGAAGAATGCTGAGTGTTTTTTGTTTTGTTTTGTTTTTAAGATTGGGTAGACAATGATGGAATAAACTTCTGTTCACTATCATGTTTCTTTCTTTCCTGGAAGTGTCTATTAATTCTAGCTTAGTTGTCCTTAGAAATGTCAAATTTTCACACTCTACTTGCTACACAATTAAGAATTCAGAAGGAATTTTGAATGGGTTTTCCATTGACCAAAAAAACAGCTACATCTTCCCCAAATCAGAAGAATTATGGTAACCTCTTTAGAACAGCAAAGAGACTGTGGCATGTATCCCAATCACGTGCATTAACTTACAAGAAATATGGGGGGAAATTTTTAAAAAGGAAAGGAATGAAAATAATATTTGTTGAGGGATGACTCAATGCCAAGCACTACACTCACTTCTTTATAAAAGCTATCATATTTAATATTATTTTATTTTCATAATTATCCTATGTGAAGTTACTGTAAACAATCTACATTTTATATAAGAAAACTAAGCCTCAGAGAACTGAGGTGACTTGAAATAAGCCTGGCTTATCGGGAAAGAATTTGGTAAGTCTGGCTCCAAAGATATATGCTCTCAGAACTCATGGCTCACAACTTCTCTTTCACAATAAAATTCAGCTTTAAGCTATTTAATTATGTCTAGACAAAATAATAAAAATTTCCATTCTCTTAATTTTGGGCAAATACAGCTATAAATTGAGTAATCTTAGAGTCACTACCCAAAGTCATGCAGGCACTCACAAAAAAATTTAACCATTAGACTGTGACAAAAATGAACTAAAGAAAACAAGCTACATGCATTTGTTTAATTTTGAAATTAGAGAAGTACAAAAGTGTATTCTGAATAAACCTACCATTTCTGTTCAGCATTGTACACCCTTTTGAACTATGCAATCTTTCTTCTCTTTCCCCTATAAGGATGCATGGCACTAATAAGTCATAAGGTTGAAAGAAATCATCCAGTACAATAACACACCAAAATTATTCCTTCAAATGAAAATATTTTCTACTTTTCAAACCTTTAGAGAAAAATCTCCAATTTCATATACTGTCCAATGGACTTCTGGGTCATGAAGTTGTATCTTTTATTCAAGCCAACTTCCTTTTATATCATTGGCAGGACAGATAAACAGCTGGCCAACTGTTCTCTAGATATTAACTAAAGCTACTCTAATAACTAAAATTATGCTTTAAAAGGCTATTCTTCTTTTTTTTTTTTTTTTTTTTTTTTACCGGGAGGTCCCGGGGATCGAACCCTAGTCCCTCCATATGGGAGACGGACGCCCAACCATTTGAGCCACGTCCATGCCCCCGTATTATTCTTGACTTTAAACTCTCCACTTCTTTTAATCATTTCTCTAAGTTCCTATTTTCCATCTCTTAATATTTAAAAGGACTTGATAATTAAAAAAACTAATTATTGGTTATTACAAAATCAAGGCAAATATAAAGACTAATTCTTAGTCAAAGTGCCCATTTATTCACCTATTTAAAATTTACAGTTTTAAAATAGGCCCATTTATAAATGTTTTAGCAGCTTGGAAATGGAGGGAGCCAAGTGTTCTTGCAAAAGTTAATGTGGAGCAAAATATCCAGCTGTGAGAATGAAAAGAACATCCTGAACTTTCCAATTGAGGGCACAGCTGTACCAGCAGACTTATTAATTCTAGAATTTCCTCACTCTGCTGCTTATGCAAGGTAAAATTTACTTGACATCATTGCAGTTTTTCAGCCATAACGGCTTTTCATTAAGCTTAGCAAAGTGTTTCTTTGAATGCCCCTCTTCTTTTAAAAAATACTTTCAACTTCCACATGCTCTCTGTAGGAAGAAGGGCAATTCACTTTCTGTGAAGGGTGGAAGAATGCCGGGCTTTTGCCAGAAGAACAAGCAAGAGAAATCCATCCCAAACTAACTTCAAAAAAAAAAAAAAAAAAAAAAAATAGCAAATAAAGAAATTTTTAGAAAATTACAATGTTTTAAAAAGTTACACTTTCCAGAACTAATAAAAAATTAACTAAAATTGTATAAGAATTTCAAAGGCTTAAGCCTAAGTTTTATTAGATAAATAAAAAGTTTGTGCTCTTATTTGAATTCCTTAAACAGAGAAGTTCAATATCAACAAAGGGTATAAACTTTCCTGGCTTCTCAATGTAATGTGATTTCAACAGGAGCATTCAGTATATATCGGCAAGGGAAAAGAAAACTATTTCTAATATCCAAATAAGAAAGAGTTTATTTTCCAGTATTGTATAGTATTCAATGGCAGCATAGTCAGGGTATGAGATGGAGAGGTTTCAGGAAACAGGACTGGAAAAAAGTCAAAAGGAAAATAGGAATTTAAGATAAATTTAATGTCATACCATATTTGAAAACTGCTGACTGAAGAATTAGTATAGAACCTGCAGCACTTGCAAAATAAATATACCAGTGGGGGAGGCAGGGGAAGGTGTGCCATAATGAAGTAGACTGAAGGGAAATAAATACAAGCTAACCTGTACAAAAGCTTACAAATGTGTTATTCTATGGTTTTTGAAGCCTTCTTCTTACTCTCTTTGAAGTGGTTTTAATCTATATATACACAATTGTCTAATGTGAATTGTCAAGATACTCTCATTACATTTTCATCATCACTCACAAGTAATATTTTTTAAAAAGCAGTTGTATTTAAAAGTTCCAGCTTTAGAGTAAGAAATCTACCACAAATCAATGATGTAATCTCAAGCAAGTTACTTGACTCTCTAAGCCCCAGTTTTTTCCAACGATATATATGATCCTCCCCTTTCCTTTCATTCAGGTCTTTGCTCAAATGTCACCTCCTTGTAAGACCTTCCCTTATTTAAGATAGTACACTTCCAACCCTTATGTGCTTTTATTTTTCTTTATCACACTTCTTACTGCCTAACAATATGTATTAGGCTGGGTCCTCTGAGAAGCAGATGCCAAGATGGCAAAAAATTTATTAGGAGAAATGTCTGTGTGAGAGAAAATGGGGAGAGAGCCGAGAAAGGCTAGGAGAGCCAGAACACACCAAATGAAGGAGAGGAAGGAGGGGTGAGTAGGAAGACTGCCCACAGTCAGGCCCTGGCTAAGGAACAGCCAGTGGAAAGCAGCCTCAGCACTAATGTGGAGCGTGGCACTGTGTACAGTCAGAGATCTACAAGGAAAAATCTTATGGCTGCTGCACATAATAGATGTAGTAATTTCTTTTTTATTTCCCCCACCAAAATGAATGCTTTCTGAAGGCAGAGACTTTGCCTGTTTTTATTAACTGCTGTATCCTCTGTGCCTTATGTACTAAAGAAAAATAAATATTTGTTAAATGAATAAAAATTAGTATTTAGCTTTAAAATAATGTATTATAAAGCACAATACCTCATGTGGCAAATGCTCAATAAATGTTAGCTACTGTCAGTAGTAAAATAAAAATTTACCAAGATCACACAATAAGAAAGCAAAGGCATTTAGAACTAAGATTAGACATGACACCGGAACTGCTTTAGAATGCATATACTTGGCCTTGATTTAGAAGCAGTATATTTTGGAACATAATAATCAGAAACACTAAAGTGACCTAATCATTTTTCAGAATAAGCATTAGCACTAACTCATTGTTTGGATTCAAAATTGCCATTAACTTTTTAGGAGTCTGCTAAAATTGTCTTATTTTTTTGTAAGCATTCACATATTCACTTGAAAAGCCAACACATTTTATGGTATCTGCAAACTAGAACTACTTTAGGGTCCTTGCATTGGGGTTTCTCCACCAAAACATCAGGAAGTCATAACCAGGGAAAGAAGGCGATTCCTCGATAAGCTGAAGCTAAAATAATGGAAAATTCACCTAAATATACTCAACCTGAAACAATGACTTCGCCTTTCCCAACTTTCCTTGGAAAAGCAGATAATCACAATACTTTAAAATTTCCACATATACTCCCACTCTTAAGCTTAATTTTAAAACTCAGTTCCTAATATTCATCTTACCTTAATTCAACCTATGTAAAAAATTGGGATTCTGCAGCACAGCTGATTTGCCTCCAGTCCTAGGCCTCCTGGACAAGGCTTCCTTCTGGGCCTTATCACACTCCAGGGTCAGCACCTAATTTTAGACTGTGGACACAGAACACTGTTGACACAAAGGAACCCTATTCTTTACTTCTGATGCATAAAAAGAGATGTGAGTATAATATATGATAAATTACAGTTTCCTCACAACTCTGTCAAAATCTATTAAAAACATTAAAAAAAATCTTTACCCTAAATTAGAGCAATATTTATTAAACTTTTCATAATTACTTACAAAACAGTATCATGTTTTCAGATGTATGCCTGTATAAATATATTGATTATGGTTAATGATCACCAATTATCAGAATGTATTAGACTATACTATTTGTACAATTCCATACCCTGATATTTACGTAAGTATCTCTTGCTAGCATAGCAAGAGAACATTAAAATTGTAGATACAGTAATAAGAATAAACAAACTACAATTTATTATTTTGCCAAATTCAGCACCCTAGTAGTATAGTTAATAGCATAATTGGTTTAAATAAACAACCATTTATATAGAATAAAAGAACTTTAGAATTTAGATGCTATCTTGAAATATTATAGATCCAGCCCCTCATTTACAGATGTGAAAACTAAAATCCAGAGATGATAAGAACCTAGACCAATCTCACAATACAGACCTAAAATTAGGACACAAGTCTCCTGACTTCTGATCTAACACAACTTTTACTCTCATTCTCTCTCCTGTCTCTCTGAGAACATAATCATCCACACAAGTACAAACAACAAGGTATGTTTTGTTGATTTGTTATAAATGACTTAATATCTGTACCTAATAGTCATATAATTTTTTTACCACATATACTAGCCATAGACAAATAAGTCTGTGAATAAAGGATAATGTTACTAAAATGTGGGGTCAAGGGAATAAAGGCCTTCTATGCAACACTAAAAAGCTTTATCTGTATAAACATGCCAATATCAAACTAAAATGAAAATATTTTTTTCTAATCAGAAGGGATAAATTTCCATTCTGTATTAAAGAAAAGAGTAAACATTATTTTTTCCAATAAAAAATTCTTGCTCCATATCTTTCAAACTGTACTTGTATTCTATTAGGGGGTCTAGAAACTAATTTGGTCATGATCCACAGCTTTAAATATGAAACGAAATGGAATCAAACATCAGGTACATCTTTCACAGTAATAGTATTGTTATGAAACTTTTGATTTTGCTTTCTATATGTGCATATAGGTCACAATGTAAAATATACTACTTCTACCTACTGCTATTTGCTGCTTGAAATTTATTTATTTATTTATTTTTTAAGATTTTATTCATTTATTCATTTATCCCCCCTTGCTGCTTGTGCTCGCTGGGTCAGCTAACCACGCCGAGCGGGCGGGCTTGCCTTCACCAGGAGGCCCCGGGAACCGAACCCGGGGCCTCCCATATGGTAAACGGGAGCCCTACTGATTGAGCCACAGCCGCTTCCCAATGCTTGAAATTTAAATGCCAGCTTCGATTTTAGCAAATGAAATTGCTTCTATCACATTAATATGATATTCTATAACTAATTTGACAAAGAGAGTTTTCAGAATTAAAAGAATTTGAAACATTAGCAGAACAAAATTGTAGAAAGCAATTCAATCAGGAAACTTTGATTTTAAAATGTACAAAAAGACTTTAACATACATACCATGGATATTACTTGCCAAGAGTTAGTCTGTTTATTCCCCCAGCACAATTTCAGTTTTAAGTTTTGCTTTACAGATGAGAATTCTCAAGAGCATTTAAGGTAAAAAAGGGAAAATAAATTCAGTACTCTGGTATTTCTACATTAACATATAGCTACAATTCTTCTACTACTTCTACCACTGAGTATTTTCCAACAATTTTATTATTCTATTTAAAAAAAAAAAAGTCTGTATTTCTCCCTTTTCATTTGACTGTGAAGTAAATTTCAATAAGGAAGTTCAACTTGAAAACACTGGTGCCCTGAATATTTTTGTCTCTTTACAAAGACGTGTTCTCCAAGGCAACTTCCTTTGGATTCAGAGTTTCAGCCAATATACTATGAACAAAAGATACCATGTGATTTTAGTATTGTATTCCTTGAAGAATTACTTGAAAAACAAGTCACTGGGATTCGATCCTTGTAAAGATTTTTCTGTGGATATGTCACAGAGACTTAGATTTGCTAGGTTTCCAAGGGATGAGAAAATAAATTTAGGTAAATTTCCAAACACTATAATTTGTTTCATAAAATCAGAGTACTACCATTGATATTCCAACACAGAAAAGAAAATATTCACTTGTGAAGCACTCTTGACCTCCTCCTCATGTGCTCCTTCCTTTGTCTTTCAAACAGGTACAAAGGAGCCAATTATATTATAACCTAAATTTGAATAAAGAAAAATTTTTCCTATTTTTTAAATGTGCCACCATCTCCACCATCCATTACCAAAACTTTTCCATCACACCAAACATAAACTCTATACCCATTAACTCCCCATTCCCCACCATCACCTGGCTCCTGGTAACCTGTATTTTACTTTCTGACCCTATTAATTTGCATATTCTAATTATTCACATAAGTGAGATTATACAGTATTTTTCTTTTTGTGTCTGACTTATTTCACTAAACATGATGTCTTCAAGGTTCATCCATGTGATAGCATGCACCAGAACTTGAATATAGAAGAAATTTTACTGTATTTTAAGAAATAAAACTGTACCGTCCCCTAGGAAACCTCAGAATACTTCAGAGGAAAATTTTTCACACCATACAAGTTGTACCATGCTTAAGTTTTCTCATCTGTGGTGTGAAGAATTTTAACAAACTAATCTCTGAGGTCCTTTCCATATCTAAAATTCTAAGAAAAAAAAAAAGAAAAAAAGCTTTTTAAATAAAAAGTTAAAGAGACATGATATTCACTGTAACAAATCTTAGCAAAAGGCTTCATGATGATTAAAAACACTACCTCTTTCTGGCCTTTACTCCTGGAACTATTAGTATAGTACATACTACCTTTGTGCGTTTCTACCTACTCTACTGTATTTTTTTTCCTTTTAAAAACAATTTATTGAAGTATATCATTCATACATGAACATACATAAACAATAAGTGTTTAGTAAACATTGTGAACTTACAAAACAAACATGCATAACATCACACAGAGCTCCCACACATCACCCCACCACAAATACTTTGTACTGTTGTGAAAAAATTTTAACAAATTAGGAAAGAGCATAATCAAAGTATTACTACTAACTATAGTCTGCATCTTACTCCCCTATACTTTTTTTCCCAAGGATTTATTTATTTATTTACTTTTATCCATTTTTACACACATACACACGTTTTTGCTGTTTCTATGTCCATTTGCTGGGCAATCCTCTGTGTCTGTTTCCTGCTCTCTCTTCTCATCCTTCTCCTCCTGTCTTCACTGGGATTCGATCCTTGGAAACTCCGATGTGGGAGAGAGGTGTCCTACCGCCTGCGCCACCTTAGTTGTTGGTTTTTCGGCATGTCTTGTCTTGGCTCTCCCTTGTCACTCTCTTGTTACGTAATCATCTTGCTGCATGGCTTGTGGGGCCTGATGGTGTACCCATGCACGCGGCCTGGTGGCTCACCTGCTCGTGGGGCTTGGCGGCACACCTGATTATGGGGCCTGGGGGGCTCACCTGCTTATGGGGCCTGACGTGCACCCACGCACAGGGCCTGGCGGCCCACGTGCCTTCTATATTCTTTCTTTTTTTTTTAAACAATTCACTGAAGTATATCATTCATACATGAACATACATAAGCTATAAGTTTTCAGTAAACATCGTGATCTTACAAAACAAACATGCATAACATCATACAGGGCTCCCATACATCAACCCCACCCCCAAACACCCTGCGTTATTGTGAAACATTTGTTAACAAATCATGAAAAAGCATCATCAAAGTATTACTACTAACTATAGTCTGTATCTTCCTCTCCTATACATTTTTTTAAGGATTTATTTATTTACTTTTATCCACTTTAACACCTCCCCCTGCCTCCCCCCTGTTTTTGCTGTTTCTGTGTCCATTTGCTGGGCAACTCTCTGTGTCTGTTTCCTGCCCTCTCTTCTCATCCTTCTCCTCTTCTCTTCACTGGGATTTGATCCTCGGAATCTCCGATGTGGGAGAGAGGTGTCCTACCGCCTGTGCCACTTTAGTTCTTGGTTTTTCAGCACGTCTTGTCTTGGCTCTCCCTGTGTCACTCTCATCTTACTGCGTGGCTCACGGGGCCTGGTGGCGCACCCGCTTGTGGGGCCTGGTGGAGCACCCATGCATAGGGCCTGGTGGCCTGTGCACCTTCTATATTTTTCTTTTTTTAATTTTTACTGGGAGGTCCCGGGGGTTGAATCCAGGTTTCTCCATATGGGAGACGGACGCCCAACCACCCAAGCCACATCCGTCCTCCTGCTATATCTCTTAAGGTTGACCAAAGATACCCAAAGTTACAGTCATTTCCCATACAGGATGGTCATATAATAAATCAGGCTTAGTTTATCACCAGCATTCTAAAAACCAGACCTAGGGAGAAAAACTAGGTCTGGAGACACATGCGTGGTTTCTAATATAGTGAATGTTTAGCTACCCTGATTATACAAAATCAGGACAGCGGGAATATCTGCACTACTCTCCTGTATTTGAACCTAGATCTGTCCAGGTCCACAAGCCATGCTCTTTTCTACCATATTGCCCTTAAACATTGTCTCTTCCTGTCTTATATACTTTTAATGCTGCCATTGGGTTAATTTGGGCTGCAGCTGGCTGGAGCTGAATTTAGGAATCTAGCCTTATTCAACATTTTTCTTAAAAACTTTTCTTTGAAAACACTGTCACCGAATCTGAACAGGGGCTGGATGATCACGGACAGGGATGATCCTCCAGTGAGGGGAAGGCTGGACTAGATGAAATCTAAAACCTCCTGCATCTTCAATATTATAATAAAATGCATATTGCAGCAAAAAAAAAAAAAATTGCAAAGGGTCTTACAGCATTGCATTATCATTGCTGGTGATCATAATAACTACTAATGGCCATAATAACACAGTATTTGACCTTACAGTTGCTTTCATCTGGGACATTATCAAAAGACATCATACATAAGTACTATTACTTGTCCCAATTTTACAGATAAGAAAATTAGGTTGCTTCAAAGTAAAATAACAAATAAGGATAAGGAAATTGCCTATGCTGACAATGTCAGCAAAAATTAGGGAAGCCATTAGTTAAATCACTAGCTGTGGTTAACTTGCAAATCTTGACCCTGGAATAGCAGAAGTTTAAGAAGGATTGGGAGTCGTTTCAGCCAAGAGAGAGCTAGCTAAGATGTTATGTAAATCGAATTTGATCTTTTGATGTTTAACAAAATGTCATGCTACAGAGAGCTTTGAGGCGTCTGATAAACACTCAACTCCTGAGTTTCCATATTTACTAAAAGGATCTCTCTCTCTGTCTCTCTCTCTCAGTTTTTCCCTCTCTCATTTCTCAAACCAGCTACTCTAAATGGCAAGGCACACTGCTACAAGTAGCTCTGGGACCATATCTTTAAAGTTTTTGCAATCAGAGAAAAAAATGAAACTTTCTTGCAAGCTCCAATTTTAAAATTCCTGGGAAAGGATAGTGATTGGCCTGAATCACCCACATACCAATCACTGTGGCCAGAAAATGGTGAAATACTATGATTTGGGTTATGCCCGACCAGGGGTTAAGTGGTATGGATCTATTACTTAAAGCAGGAAAAGACAAAAACAATACATATTCACACCTGACATTTTCTTAGTTGAAAGAATTGAAATGTATATGAACCAGACACTTGCAAATATATATTTGAAACAGCTTTTTTTTTTTTTCAAATATGTGCATAGCTTAATTTTAGTTTTTCTAGCCCTCTAAGAGATCACTTGGTCAAAAGTATAATTTTATCTAATTTTTTGTACTGTTCTCTCTTATCTTTCTTCTTTCTTTCTTTAACCAATTTTCATCACCTCACAGATAATATAGTTAATTGGACCATAATGTTCTTTTGCTTCTGGTTCCTACAGTGAGAAGCTGGGCACTCAAGGTGAAAGGGTGTTCCTGAAGTGCATTTGAGTACTGATGGTAGACAGCAGCGTTCTAGAGGATGCTGTGAGTCACAACATCTTTCCAGATGTCTTCACTCTGCTAACTTGGTGACCGTATATTTAATTTTACAGAAAAAAAAAAAAAAAAAAAGAGTAAAAGCTAAGTCTTGCTGTTGAATTTCCAGTCCGTGACATATTGGAAATACACATTTAGGAGTTTGAACAACTCTTTATTGATGCCTACTTTGCCACTGTCCCATATTTTATGGACAGAATGATGACCGAGAGAGACATGCCCTTAATGGAAATTTCTTCCTAGATAGTGAGAAAGACAATAAACCAGTAAGCAAATAAATAAACTGAATAATCATAGCTTGTGATACATGATATGAGATGAACAAACAGGATGCTTTAATGGAGCTTATTAGGGACTTATGAGTCAAAGATGGCAATTCTAAGAAGGTGAAGTTAAAGCTGGGTCTAGAAGAAGACAAGGAGTTAGCCATGAAGACTAAGGCGAAGAGTGTGCTGGGTGAGAGTTTCTCAATCACAGCATTGTTGACATATTGTGGCTGGGTAGCTCTTTGTTGTGGGGAACTCCTGTGCGTTGTAGGATGTTTAGCAGCATCCCTAGCCCCTACCTACCAGATACCAGTAACACATTCCCTATTCCCAGTTGTGATGACCAAAAATACCCTCCCTTGTCAAATGTTTCCTAGGGGGCAAATTTATCCCCATTGAGAACCACTATTATGGGCATAGAAAATAAAGAATGCAAAGACCTTGGATCACATGAAATGCAGTTAATGAAGAAAGGACAAATCATTGGCTCTACAGGCCTGACAAGAATTTCGGATTTTATTCTATGTAAAGGGCAAGTCACTGTAAAACTTTAAGCTGGGTAGTTAACATGTCTTTGGGAAATGGATTTAAAACCATGAAGATAAATGAGATTTCAAGACCACTCACTGAAGACTTCCTCATGTAGAAGAGAAAATTAGACTAAAAGTGCAAGAGAAAAGTAGATTGAAAAGGAGCAGCCAATGACATAGAAAGAAAGCTAGGAGAGGATGGTGTTACAGAAATTGAGAAATGAGTCTGTCGCATTGGGAGTGGTAGATTGTGACTAGATTCTTCTGGTCTGCCTCATCCTCAAGTCACAGCCAAAGATTTCTCTGGAACTGGTTTATCTCATCTTGCCTGGTTATAGTTTCCCCTACAAATCTTCTGTATCTTACTCCAGACTAATCACCCTGTTTAAGAACTTGCAAAGGCATCCTATTGTAGCCTTGCATGAGTTTTGTTCATTTCTGTTTCTAAAATTTTACTCTCATGACAACCATGTCTCTTCTTCAATGCCTTCAAATATGCCTGCCTATGAACCTTCCAGGCTAAAGCTTGATTTTAGCATCCCGTAGAAGCCCTTTCCAACAAGATGTCTCTTTTCTCTAAGAAATCAACAAACCTTACAACTTTTCATTACATTCTCTGAGCACATATTTCTTATGAATTTGTGCCAGGCACTATGCTGTGCCCTAGAAACACAACAATGAAAAAATAGGGTCCCTGTGGTCTAGGGGCTTAGTAAGGAAATATACTTTTGAGCCCCATTTCCTTATGCATTTGGGGAAAAAGGAGTATGTCTACTGTCTAATCATGAGTCAGCCATATAGCTATTACTTCTCTATGTTATATTCTACCCCACGCAGCTTCCGTGTTTTTTTTTTTGTTTTTTTTTTATTGTGGGTAAAAATCAAAGTTTTCACAATACATACCAACATTTGCAAAATGATATATAAATATATATGCGTATATGTGCATTTGCTTACAAAAATGTTATTTATATATATATATATATATATATATATATAAATATATTTTAAGAGGTGCTTAGATTACCCAAAATATTACACGCAACCCACTGGGATTCCCATGTTGTCCACCTCCCACACTTCCCACCACATCCCACACAAACATTTTTTTTTTAGTGTTATGCCTGTTTATTTTGTAAGTTCACAACTTTTACTATACAATTCATGTTTTTGTATGTTCATATAAGAATAATATCCTTAAATTAAAAATATACTAAAGTTGGTGGTGAGAGTTATACAAAAAGGTTTGGATTTATTAATTTCTCTAATCAGGTCTTCCTTTTGTTGCTCTTCAAAGATGGAGTCTGTGATCTTGGGTGCATAGAGATGGAGGGCTATACTCTCTCACTGAAGGATTCAGCCCTTGATTTTTCTGAACCTTCCCCATAACCCACCCAACATTTGGTGCATAATCAAGTTGGTCTATATCTCCTTGCTCAGCCTACAAATGAATTTTCCCTATAGGGTTTAGATAGGGGTTTCTGCATGCCATAGGAGAACATTTGAGGGTGGGGAGCTGTTGGGCCTTGTATTAGTCAGCCAAAGGGGTGCTAATGTGAAATACCAAAACTGGGTTGGTCTTTATAAAGGGTGTTTATTTGGGGTAGAAGTCCACAGATACCAGGCCATAAAGCGTTAAATTTCTTCTCTCACCAATGTTCATTGCCACGTACAAACATCTTTATAAGGCCTGCAGATTAAGGCCAACCCTGGTTCAGATGGCCACATCATAACTAAAAATGATATCTTCAAAAGATCCTATTTACAATGGGTCCATACCCACAGGGGCACAGATTAAGAGCATGTGTTTGCTGGAGTAAATAATTCAACCTACCACATCCTGCCAGCCATCAGTGATAAGGTGAATGTGGGGCAGGCCCTGTTACCTCTTAGTTCCCCATATTATCAGCATATAAGGTGCAGTGTTATATGTATGATGATCATTAGTTCATCACCCAAACTGGAGCACTTCTGATAGTGAAAGGGAACACTAACAATTATACCCAGGGCCAATTTACCCACTAGACACAGTAAGCACAGTTTTAGGTCGAAGAAAAAGTTTTAAGACATAATATTGATATGTTCATCTTCATAAAATATAATTTTTATTACTTTTTATAGGGTCCCACCAAGGCAAAAGCAACTAGGGCCAATTAAAGTTATAATGCAGCCTTGATTATAAGTGGTTAAGAGATTTAAACTTGGACCATCCAGGGAAAACTGGAATATATGTTCACCCTAAGTATAGCTAATTGTATTGAAATATTGGGGTTAAGAAAAGGGAATTACAATGCAGGCAGGAATATTTCTTTTGCTTTAATATAGTTGTCCAATATATTAATATATTTCTTTTTAATAGTCTTTATTGAGGTGTAAGTTATATACAACAAAATTCACATAAGCATTTAGATGAGTTTTAGCAAAGCAACATTATACAAGAGTATAACTTCCATGATGAACAAAATATATAAGAGGGGTGTTTTAGTTTCCCCATTGCAAAATAAATAATAAAAATGGGTTGGCTTAACAATAGGATTTTATTGAGGATTGTAGCAGTTTGGCATTATTTATGAATTTGAAAAAGAGATATTGGATTATGTTTGTAAACTGGTTTGCTCCTCTGGGCATATTAGAGTATATTGGATTAAGAGGTTTCACTTTTACTTGATTAAATAATGACTAAGGCTTTGATTGGGCCATGTCTGTAGGACGTTGAGTCTCTGCCCCATTGGTGGGCTGGGACTCACAGGGTAACTGCACTGCAGAGAAAAGAAATTGGAGTTTTGATCCTGGAACCTGGGAAGTAAACACATAGAGAAGCAGATATGTGAGGAAGGAGAGAAGGCTCAATTGGACACAGCAGAGGCGTCGGGAAGAAACGAGCTGTTTGCCTGATAGTCTACAGCTGGCCTTGTAGAGAGAGCAGAGGCACTGAGCCTGGAGAGAAACAAGTCCCAGGAAGAGAGGAACCCAGGAAGCCTGAACCCTTGCAGATGTCGGCAGCCATCTTGCTCCAACACGAGGCAACAGACTTTGGTGAGGGAAGTAACTTATGCTTTATGGCCTGGTAACTGTAAGCTTCTACGCCAAATAAATAGCCTTTAAAAAAGCCAACAGATTTCTGGTATTTTGCATCAGTACCCCTTCAGCTAATACAAGGACAGAAGTCCAAAAATGAGACGTCAGCAAAGTGGTACTTTCTCCCCAAAGACTGTGATGTTCTGGGGCTGGCTGCAGGCAGTCTTTGGGGTCTTTAGTTTTTCTGTCCCATGGCAATGTCCTCTCCTTTCTCCCCAGTTCCATTGACTTCTAGCTTATTGTGGTTTTCTCTTTGTGGCCTTATTTATAAGGCCTCTAACAATAGGATTAAGACTCACCTTGATTCAGTTGGGCCACACCTTAACTGAAATAGCCTCATCAAAAGGTCCTATTTCCAGTGGGTTCACACCCACAGGACCAGAGGTTGGGACCTGAGCATGCTTTTGTAGGGGACATGATTCGTTCCCCAACAAGGGGTTTACAAACCTTTTCTGTAAAAGGCCAGAAAGTAAATAGTTTAAGCTTTATGGGCCATACAGTGTCTGTTGCAACTATTCCACTCTGCCATTGTAGTGTGAAAACAGTGACCAATACATTATAAACGAATGGGTGTGGCTGTGTTTCAATAAAAGTTTATTTACAAAAACAGGCAGCAGTCAGGATTAAGTCCATAGTTTGCAAACCCAGAACATTTCCATCAGCATAAAAATTTCCCTAGTGATTTTACATAAATGGAATCATGCAGTATGTAGTCCTTGCATTGAGATTCATCCCTGTTGTGTTCATCAGTAGTTCATTCCTTTTCATTGCTGGTATACCACAACTTGTCCATTCATTCACCAATTAATAGACATTTAGAGTCGTTGTAGTGCAGACTGCTGCCTTTGCCTGGATCCACAAATAAATCCCATGCTCATGTGTCAGTCTGGCAAGAGAAAACATAATCCACTAGTAAATAAGGGGACTGCTGGTACTTTCTTTCCCCTATTATCCTGAGCATAGGCATGTTCCATGGCATCTGACTCACTCCCCGGTCCCCCCGTGGTATACGGTCGCTGGTGGGGAGGGAGCAGGAGTCCACTACAGTACACACACCCAAAAGGGGTGTGCACAGATTAGAACAGCTCCCTAGTCAGTCAGGTGATTGAGACCCACTGGCCATGCGGGACCTACACCCACTAGTGAAGCTAACCTTGCTCTGTCCCTTCTCTATGTGAGTAAACATCTTTCCGTCAGCATGTGTGAGTCATGCTTTTGCTGGCAATTGGAATGGGTTGACATCTCATAAATGTTTCTCTTTCTGACTCAAAGCTTGGCACAGCAAGCTGGGTGCCAACAGTCCAAGGGTTTTTCCAGTTTTTTTGACTATGATGACTACTGATGTTATGCATCTTCATATATGAATTTTTGTATGGATGTTTCCATTTCTCATGGGTAAATACCTAGGAGTGGAATTGCTGTGTCATATGGTATGTGCATTTTAAAATTTATTAGAAACTGCCAAACTGTATTCCAGAGAAACTGTAAGTTATTTGCATTCCCACCAGCAATATATGAGTTCCAATTGTGCCACATCTTAACACTTGGTTTCAGTCTCTAATTTTAGCCATTCTGTGGGTATGATGTGGCTTTACTTTGCATTTCCCTGATGACAAATAATATTGAGCATCTTCTCATATGTTGATTTGTTATCCATAAGTTCTTTTACAAAGTGTTTGCTCAAAACTTCTGCTCATTAAAAAAATTTTTTTATTGAGTTTTAATAATTTTTTTAGTATTCTGGATAAAAGTCCTTTGTTAGATACGTGGGTTTTTTTTTGTTTTGGTTTTTTGTTAGATACATTTTGCAAATAATTTCCCCCAACCTGTGGCCTTGCCTTTCATTTCCTTAAGCGTATCTTTCTAAGAGCAAAAGTTTTACATTTTGATCAAGTCCAACTTATCAGTTTTCTATTTTATGATTTATGCTTTTTTTTTTTTTTTCTTTCCCCTGGTCCTAAAGAAACCGTCACTTAACTCCTAGTCACAAAGTGTTTTTTATGTTGTCTTTCAGAAGTTTTATGGTTTTACCCTTATGTTTAGGTCTGTAACTTAGAGTTCAGAATGACCAAATGCTTATGATTACTGGATCATTATACAGATGCTTTTTCTTACTTTCTAGTATATTATAGAATAGCCAAAAGTTCGGGGACAGATTTTTAGGCCGATAGGCCATCTGAGCTCCTGCTTCCAGCTCAGCAATAAACTTTCTCCCTTTGAAACCCTCATTTCTCAAGAATTGGTCATTTGAGTGCATCAGGCAGAGAACCCCCTGCTTTTGCTTGATAACAGGTCTATGAGGCATTTTAAATTAAATTTTTTGTGTGTATAATGAAAAGTAAGGATCATGGTTCCCTTTTTTCTCCATATACACATTCAATAGTTCTATGACCATTTGTAAAAAGATGAGGAAGGGATACTTTTAAAGCTGTAGGCATACTATGACAATGCTGATTGTCCAAAGGAAAAGAATAAAAAATTGAAAGACTTTGTAAGGATCCCAGCATGTCTAAGTTCCTAGCTTTGCTCTTTTCATCTTCAAAACTCAAAATTAAGAATCACTGGCCCTTTAGAGCCTTACTATTCAGTATGGTCTCTGGGGAAGCAGTTCCAGCTTGTAGGAAATGCAGAATCTCAGGTCTCACACCAGACCTACTGAATGAGATCCTACATTTTTAATGGGATCCTCATGAATTTTGTATGACATTACAGTTTTGAGAAGCAATGGTTTAAACAAACCCTATCTTCTAGTACATTTACCGAAGTCCAAGTTATAATCAATCCAGAATAACACTAAAAGGTGCTGCTAGTTATGTAAACTTTGGCTAGGCCTCAGCTGAACAATGAAGGTTGGTCTTTGGCACTCCAAGTCCTCTCTCCCTCTCATGATCTATTCGTCATTTTCAGCTGCAAAGATCCTTCTGCATGAACATAGATCCACCTAACATATAACTATTAAATCAAATGCATACACATATGGCTCAAGGAGAACTAGTAATTCTCAGAGGCAATACATTTCAACTCCATGTTGCAACATTCCTAATTGCAAGCTTTTCTCAGAACAATTCCTGTCCTGTTATGCAGCGAAGTGTCAAGTCTCCTTTTTTTTTCATCCATTTGTTTCAGACTCTGCCCTTTTGATGCTTAACATGCGACCTACTACAAATTTAACATTTAAAGGTCAGTACTCAGATATGCTAAGACTGGTGGAAAGTTTGAAATTATATGATTAAAAAGAGTGCACAGTCAGGATTTAGTTAAATTCTTGAACAGGGTGAACTGGGAGGCATTCTTTTGTACTCCCTAAATAATGAAAAGAGATAGTGTGAGTCTTTATTATCTACAGTTCAAGTTATTTCTCAGGAGTGGTGGTGATGGTAGATATGTCAGTTACATTTGCAAATAAATAATTATAATACAATATAACTGTCAAACTAGAAGTAAGTCCAAAGTACATGGAGGGTAAAGGAAGTCCAAGTCTGAGAAAGTTAAGAGAAGTTCCATGGAGAGATAAGTATTCAGCTGAGGCCAGAAGGATCTTGAGAGAGCCTAGTAGGTCACAGAATAGTAAGGTGTTCAAGATGATTAGTGTAGGGTCAATGGGGAAGAAGGTCAGATGAGGTTAACAGTCTGGCTCCAGATCATGAAGGGTCCTACCAGTGATGGGAAGCCCCTGAAAAATTCTTAGCAGAGGAGTATCATATTTTCATGCTAGAAAAATTGTTAATAGCAAGGAGTTTGGACTGGAGTGGGAAATAACAAGAGGATATTAGGTGTATACAGCAATAGTATAAGTGAGAGAGTCAGGAGAGAGATGATGGATTACTTCAAGGACTGACAACGAGAGTGGAGATTAAAAAGGGGGCAGATTTGAGAGAGACTTAAAATAAAAGTCAAGGAAATTTGATAATAAAATTGAGGGAATGAAGAAAAAGTAATATAGGGGACTCATGGATTTCTGACTTGGGCAACTGAGTGCCATTATCTTAAATAGAGAATGGAAATGGGCAAGCTGCTAGATGGGGGTAGGGAGAGACATGGTGTCAAGAGCAAGGAATGGTAAAGATGCCCATGTCAATTTGGGGAAATATTTAAGTCGCCTATGGGAAATCCAAATAAAGATGCTGCTGCTTAAAAAGGTCTGACCTGAAGATATGTATCTGGAAGTACTTGGTGAACAGGACACCTGGTAGAGGAAGAGGTTACTAAATAGGCATGAGAGTATGAGGACTAACAAACAACAACAAAATGGAATGCTGGGGAATACAGAAGCATAAGGGGCATGCACAGGAAGGAAAATATTTAAAAGTGCAGCCAGAGAGGTAGCTGCAGAACCAGGATAAAGTGGCACTAGGGAAACCAAGGGGGAGAATTAGTGGCTCTCTTATTCTTTTTTTTTTAAAAAGAAAAAAAAAAAAAAAAAAGAAAAATTATATATATATATGTAGGGTAGGGTTTGTTTTCCGTTTTTCCCTCTTCTCCAAAGTTTTTAAGAGACCAGGAACCATGTCTTAAATTTTTTGTATTCTCTTCAGTGTTTTCAGTGTCCAGTTCAGTAAAGGGCACATAGTAAATGCTCAATAAATTCTTTGATTCAGGTTTAAAACTTATCAATTGGTCATATTTGCCATCCCTATCAACCTCAAGCACTCGTGGTTTACCCTTATTGTCCTATTTTCTCAAACTTTTAGAGATGTTACTTATGAGATCATTTAATCCATTTTTTATCATCGATATATTTTGCTTCTCTTAGTTTTTGAATGAGTTCTGAAACTTTTTCTTCTTCCTAAGAAGCGATTTTCTTTTTTTAAACAAAGGTTAGCCTAATTCTCAGCAAGCAGTAGCGTGTAACTTAAGACCTTTTTGAATACACGGTGAGGAGGCTGCCAAATTCTTCTGGCCACAATTAAACATTAACTGGGTCAACACGCTTATTAAAGTTTCTATTTTATTAATGGTCACGAACCAACCAGTTGGGAACTACACATTCACACCAAGTGAAGCCATTTAACTGCAAACAAATCATATGACTCACAGAAAGCTAAAGAGGACTGCGTATCCGCAAGAGGTTTTGATGATAGCCAGTACAGGTAGTTCTCTATCCTTAGGTAACAGTATCTAATCTAATCCCAGTCCTTGACCCGTTCTATCAGAATTTGTGGATCCAGGTTTCCGAGCTAAGAAAACATCAAATAAAAAACCAAGAGCACCGGGAAAAACACCTCCACTTAAAAAAAAAAAACCCTGCCATCCTTCTAGCTAAACCCAACAGCCTAGGCCCCATACACCTTCGCCCCAGCCTCTAAAATCCAGCGATCGGCTCCCGCATTTGGGAGAATAGTCAAGTTCTTGCTCTCGCGGGATCTCGCACCTCGGACTAAACCAACTGGATCCCGCTCCCCATCGAATCCCCGCGGGAATAGAGTTGGGAAAGTCCGGAAAGCCGGGAAATCGCGTGCGGGGGCGGGATTAGCTCGGTGAACGTGAAGGCGGGACTAGCCCTGAGGAGGCGGAGCGGACGTGAGGCGGAGAAAGGGGCGGGGCTGCGGAGACCTGTTGATTGCAGGTGTCACTGCCCTGACTGGCCCCTGGGTATTAGGGCTTGAGCGCATGCTCCATGCGCCGGGTCGGGCTCTGGGAGGTGAACACCATCCGCCTGTGCGCCAGTTCCCGGTAAACCTCGGGTATGGTGGCATCTGCTGGTGTCTCTGCCTGAGTCGGCGTGAGGCAGAGCTGGGCAGGCGGGAGGTAGCCCTGTGAGAGTGGAAAGCCCGTATTTCTTTACCTGGACCCCAAGCTCTTCGCACTAAGAGTGCAGAGCTCAAGGTAAGTCTCCTAAACTAGTACCTGGATGCAGACCCAACGATCCGCGACCCCACGGGCCTTCCTGGGAGATTCTCATTCCAGCCCCAGACCTCGTCTCTCCTCTCACAGCCCCACGACCTCTCTTCCGCCTCCCAAATCTTTAGGGTAGACATAAATCACGCAGCTTTCCCGCCGCATTCCCGCGGTGTCGCGGCCCTTGGCGGAGATGCCTGTGGCCAGGGTGGGGGCGCGCGAGGCGAGTGGTGGTGCTGTTCTTACTGGGTCGTGGCTGTTATTACTCCTATGCTAGAGGGCGGAGGTGGGGCAGACTGGAGCCCTGCTGGGTCGCTTAGAGCCTTGGTGTGGATATTATGCTTAGTCGGCGCCTGCTCCTGACTTTTTGAGCCTCTCGGGCTGACTCGATTCGTGAGAATCTTTAGGTTGTTGGTTTCTGGGTGGTAGTAGTGATGTATAAAGTTAATGTTTAGCTTCTAAACGGCGGCTTATGGGACATTTACCAAACTACTTTAAATATCTCTGGAGAACAGGCAGTACTTGCACAGGTGTAGTAGGGAGGGTTTTTAAATCCTGCAGTCTGAGCATTACTGAGGTTTCTCCCGCTACAAGGTCTTTATCAGTGCAACATCTGATTAATGCTTGAGACATGCACTACAAGGCTTTGTCAGTAAGACCGCGAAGTTTTCCAAATGTTTGATTATCTGGAAAAATATACATATATATATTTTGCAAGGAATTTTCAAGGCTATTTTTGGTATATTTAACAGTGAATTTAGGGAATTCTTTGTGATTAGGGGTCTGGTTGGCTTTAAGTTCTTGTTCTTTAAAAAAAATGTATTGCTACTTCTCGCTATTTAAAAGGAGTAGCAAGTGGCAACACAAAATTCTAATCGAAATGAACTTTTGACTAAATAGATACTTGTCAGTCTCTTGATTTTCCATACTTTTCAGTTCCATGATGATGGACTAAGCAAAGATCCTTCATCCTTTTAAAGAGAAATTAAAAAACAAAACAAAACAAAACCCTAATTCTGCTTAAGTAGTATATGATTTATCTCCCCTTGTCATAAGACAATTCCGAATAGACAAACTCATATAAGTAGTAGATAGAATCTGAAATTGTTTTACATTTTAGAGACCTAAAAAATGAACTCTTTGGACAATTTGGCTAGGTTCATGATACTGCTGATAAATCATGAAGTGATTTATTTAAATTTGTTCATAAATCAAACTCATTGGTAGTTAAATGTATTTTTTCCCTATAGTCTAAAAAATGGGAGACATGAGCAAACCTTTCCTTTTCCCTATGAGTTTTATTTAAAAAATTTTCTATAGATGTATGTAAATTGAATACAGTGTGTGGAACCTGACAATAATAATTTATTAATAGTATTGTCTTCAAAAGATGCCAAAATAGTTTTTAAAATGAAAGATATTTTAATAACAGGCTACACTTCACCAAGTTTATTCTTTTCCTCAAAAAAACAAAAAAAAAAAAACCTCAATACTTTTGTGATTTCAATATGTACTCTGATTCAAAATCTTTTATATTGTTCAGTGTCAAAGTTTATTTTAATAACTGTTTATTAAAATTTAGTATCAGGCAATACAATTTGAAGCCATATGGTTTGCAAGTTTGTTTTCCAGCACAAAGTTAAAAATGAAAATTTTGATCTATTTTAGGTAATATACACATTTAAAAGTCAAAATCGGAGTTATTTTCCCTGAAGAGCTGTTTGGAACTCACTCACCTATGGGTCGGAGGGGATATCACTTTACCCTGCAACTTTCCAAAAAAATGTTTGATCTCTATAAAGTAGTAAATAAACTATACCACAAAAACATTTAGTTACTAAAATACTTAGTAGACCTTGTTATTTGACACTTTAAATATAAGGTGTTTCTTAATCATAAATCTCAAAGACAATCTGCAGAAGTTTAGGTAGTTTATACTGCATCTGGACGTATTTTGAACACATAGTTTTGGTGTGCTAGAGCCAGAAAGACTGTCAATCTAACCTACTCTTGCTCATGAGCTTTTGGACTAAGGGAGGAATTGTGCTAATTTATGTCAGCTTTGAGGAGCTAGCCAGAAATTAGGGATGATACAAATGTAGCATTAGTATATTATTGTTAATTTCATAGTGATGAAAATTTTTAGAAAAATTTGCATTACAGTATATGCACATAATAAGAACAAGAAATAGATGCAACGTGTTGTACTACAGATAAAATCCTCAAATGTTATTTAAACTAAATAATTTACATAATCTCTTAATCTTGGCAAATTATTATGAATTTTGTATTGTTGTTTTTTTTAAATAATGGAAATATGTAGGGACTACAGATATAGAAATTTAGGCAAAAATACCTGCTTTTTAATTTTCCAGGTTAACCCTCTATCAGGCGTTCTTAAACTCCGGGCCCATGGTTAGAGCTGTGGTCTGTGGTTAGAAATGAATTTAAATACAATTGATTTACTTTGTTATACTGAATTTGTTTTCTCTTTTTACTTTTTTTTTTTTTTAATTATGAATTTTATTTTATGCATTTACAAACAGTAGTCTGAGAAGGAGTCTATAGACTTAATCAGGCCACCACAAGGTGTCCACGATACACAAAAAAGTTAAAAAACCATTGCATCTGGTTGAAGATTTTCAGAAAAGTTGCTTCCTATGTACATATTTGTAATTTATTAGATAATAAAATTTAATACAAACATGAACCATATTTTTATATCTTAGCTGTTTTAATGAAAAAAATCTGTTATTTGAGCCTGCATGGTCATTTTGAATTAATTTGAAAACAATTACAATAGTCATCTATTTTACAAATATTGACCTGCAAAAAAGTTTTAAGAAATACTGTTTCTGTGGAATTTTTTACTTCCCTTTTGTGATTTTTCTGAGTTAGAGAGCAAACTTATTTATTCAATATTTACTGACCCTACTGTTGTATAGTAGGCACTAGAGAAATTAATAAGACAAAGTTAAAGTAGTCATAAATATGAATTTTTACTTTTCTAAGTCTCATCTCTGGCTATTCCCAGTCCTCCCCCACCTATGTTGAATTTCCAAAGGTACAATATTCTTTTTTCTTATTCCCTTGCCTTTGTAAAGTGCTGCTTCTCTTTTTCTTTTACCCTATCATCTTCCCAATCTCATGTGTATTAGTCAGAATTCTCCAGAGAAACAGAACCGATAGGGGATATGTAGAGAAAGGGTAGGGAGAAAGGAATTGGTTTATGCAATCTTGGGGATTGGCAAGTCTGAAATCTGTAGAGTAGGCCACATGCTGGAAACTTTGAAAAAGGTGATTCTGAAATATGGCATGTCTGAATTCTGTAGGGTTGGCCACGAGCTGGAAACTCCAGTGAAGGTGAAGTAATCATCAGGGGAAACTGGCTGGCTGAAGAAAAGACAGAAATTCTTCTTTCTGGTTTCTGAATTTGTCTGTTCATACTTTACCTAACGTAATAGAGCTGTCCTGAAAATGCACTAACCCTTAGATATAATCACTCTTATCCTAGATCTCCCAAAACTTAAATACTATGACAAAGTTTTCAATTTATGTTATATCATAAGGGGATTAGAGAAGAAAACAAAGATATTTGCTTTATTTATATACAAACATAACAAAATAGGGAAGAAATCCTCATAACCATTACAGTTCTAGTTTCTGCAACTGGCCACGTGGTTGTAACTGGTATTTATAAATACCTTTTTTCACTATTTCATGTACCCTTTTACTCTCAGCAAGCACCTCAGCTGGTGGTGATTCTTTGCCTGATGGAGTGATCCAAACCTTCATTCTTGAAGGGTCTAGACCATTAGTAGTCCTGCCTGGATTGGGTTGTTGTAAGTTTTCCACTGACTTTAATCACAGGGCATGATAATAGTATGAGATATCTTAAGGGATCTTCTGTATCCCAGGTATACTCTTCAATACCTCCACTGTGTAGTAACAATAGACTTCCCCTTGCATAGTCTATATCAGTCACCCCAGCCAGTACATTAACTCTCTTCTTTACCTGTTGATTCAGACGCACAAGGAGTGGCAGTCGTAACTTCACTTTAACATTGATGTGTCTCCTGGTGGAAGCACTCTTCCTTTTGGAACTAAGACCTCTAGACCAGAAAAGCATAAGGTTGCAGGAACAGGAAGCAAAATTTTTTTCTAATGAATCCTAGGGGAATAATATCGATGCCACTCCCATACCTACTCCTTGATTCTTGGACCCATGAATCTTGCCTATAGGTGAAACCAGCATTGTAGATTGGATGCTGATTTAGAGCATACAGCCTCCTGGAGAACATTCCCAATCTCACCCAAAGGACACCTGTTAGGTAACTTCTGATCCAACAAAGAACTGGAGGTTACATCATCTTTGTGTTACCACTGTACTTTGTATATTCCTTTGTTAAAGATGTATAATATACTGCTGTAGAGGAAAGACAGAATAATCAAGGAAATCTGAAGAAGACACATGAACTATAAGAAGTAAGAATTTTAAGAAGAGTACTGGATAGATCGCACAAAGGACCTTAATTCAGGCAGGGAGAACATTCTCAGGGACCCAGAGACATGGTGAGAACAATATCAAGGTACATATTTGGAGAGCTCTAGTTATTTGCTATGGCTGGCTGGATCATCATGCTAGTCTATGAATTAAAATTATCATTAAGGAAATTTGAATTATTGTTTCTGAAGAGTTGTTGATAGGTTGACTTTTTTCTAAATAAAATCTTATTTCTCTGTTGCTTAGAGTTGCTTTATCTTTATTTCTGATCATTGGCTTCTAACATTTTAATTCGGTTTCTCTTTCTTTTCCCTAGCCCAAAAGATTTGTAAGCGAATGTTTAAAATAATACCATGGTGAATCCTCTTGTAAAATGAAGACTTACCAAACATTCATTTTGTAAATTAAGATTTTTTTTATATGTTAAGTTTTCTTAAAGTAGGATGGTGCTGTAAATGAAATTGCTTATCTTCTACTAAAAAATGACTCATTGTCAGATTCTGCCATTAATAAACTGACACTTCATTGTCCAATTTTTTCTGATCCCACTAATCTTGACTAAAACTAGTCAAAGTTTATATGTCAGTTTAAGGAAATGGAGAAAGAGCAAAATGAAATGTAAAATATATAATACAGCTTTTACTTTTTATTCAAATATTTGTTTATTTTGTTATAAATTACTTTATATCAAATAAAATGTTGTCATTATTATTAACTTCCATTTATTTAATGCCTACTCTGTATTGGGCATTAGGCATTTTAGACATGGTTTATGATTCTCACAATAACCCTATAAACCCCTTTATATAGATGATGATTATAGATGATGAAACTGCTATGCTTTTTTTAAAAAAACATTTTATTTTGGAATAATTTCATACAGGACAGGTGCAAAAATAATACCCGTTAAAATAAAAAATAAAATAAAAAAAAAGAAAGAAAGAAAAAATAACAACAACAACAAAATAATACCCATACAGAGAACTCTCAATATACCCCACCCAGGTATCCAGACCCACCAACTTTAACATTTTGCCACATTTGCCATATTATTCTGTCTATCCATGATATACTTTTAGTGATTGAGTAGTTGAGTAATGTGCCCTGTTGTTGGAAACTTTATCAGAGGTGGAATAAATAATTGTGGGGGTCCTGATGTCAATATCAGATTGTTGATTCCATCCTTGTCAGGAACCCATCATGGCTTTGGCAATTGGACACTTTATCCTTTGACTTCTTCTAAACTTCTTAACCTGAATTGTAAACTCTTTCTTGTCTCTCTCAAGGTGATCCCCCTTCCCCTATCCCCTACCCTGTACTTAGGTAAGCAGGCTTTTTGAACCTTAGAAGATTTTTTTTCTCCTATGCGCTGCTGCCATAGAGGTCTGAGCTAATACTTCCTCCTTGTTGATATAGCACTGACCCTGCCCTAGCTGCCAGATGGTGGGAAATTGCTATACTCTTAGTGCATAAGTTATCTTGTATAGGAACACTGTTTGCAGAGGGTTTGTTATTTTAGGTTCACTTTATTTCCTTAGTTTTGTTCAATAAGTATTTAATGAATACCTACTATGTACTGTGCACTATACTAGATGTTTGGAATTCACTTTACATTCTAAGAGGATTAGGAAGAGAGAATAAATAAGAAATACAATAGGCTAATTATATAGTATATGAGAACGTGAAAAGTGCCAAGGAGGAAGGAAAAAGTAGAGCAGGGTAAGGAAGAGTGGGAAAGTGAGGTTGCAGTTTTAAACAAGTATAGACCTCATTTAAAAGGTGAATTTTAAGCAGAGGAATCATGAAGGAAGTGAGGAAGGTAACCATGTGTAGGTATCAGGAGGAAGTGTGTTCCAGGCACAGAAATAGCCAGTGCAAAGGCCTTGAAGTAGGAGCTTGCATAGTATGTGGTTAAGAATGGCAAGGAGGTCAGTGTGGCTAAACTGGAGAAAGTGAGAGGAAAAGGAGTTGGAGATGAAGCTAGAAGTGAGGGTGTGGGTAGATAGGGTAGGGCCTTGCAGGCCATTATAGTTATTGGTTTTTAATTTGAATGTAGTAAAAACCCATTGCAAAAATTTGAGCAGAAGGGTAACATGATTTAGTTTTAGAAGAATATGTGGCTACTGTTGAGGGTAGACTGTCAAGAGGGAGCAAGAGTAGAAGCCAGGAGACAGTTAGGAGACTCTTCCAGCAACCCAGGCAAGATATGTTGATGGCGAAGACCAGAATCATAGAAGTGGAAGTTGTGAGAAGTGATCATATTCTGATTGATATATGAAAGAAAGAGTACTCAAAGATGATACTGAGATTTGTTCCCAGAAATTGGAAAGATGAAGTTGCCATCAGCTGAAATGGGGAAGAAAGTGTAGTTGAAGCAAGAGTTCAGTTTTGGACTTTGTCAAGGTAAAGCAGTGTTAGATTATTCCTGCTTTGACATAGCTCTCTTCTGGAGATCATGTCTTATAGCAGAATGCTGTCAGCCATTTTCTTTAACATTCATATTTTATATTCTTCAACTTTAAAATGTGAAGATACTTCTATAATGTTATACCACTTTAGCCTCCTATCTAGTTATCTAACATAAAACTTAAAAACTTTTACTAGTAAGATGAACAGTTTTAGTATGTCAGTATGCTTATTAGTGAAAAGATGTTATATTGGTCAGCCAAAGGGGTGCTGATGCAAAGTACCAGAACTCTGTTGGCTTTTATAAAGGGTATTTATTTGGGGTAAAAGCTTACAGTTACAAGGCCCTAAAAAGTCCAACTCAAGGTACCAAAAGAGATACTTTCTCACCAAAGTCACTTGCCTCATGTTGAAGCAAGATGACGAGTGATCTCTGCCTGGTCTTTCCTTCCTTCTTCCTCTTAAAGCTCGGTGGTCCCAGCTTCTTCTGATCTCAGCTGTAGGCTGGCATAGTGTTCCTCTCTCAGGGCTTCCTCAGCTGCAACTATCAGGCAAATGGTTCATCTCTCCCTAGGGCTTTAACTGTTTGAAACTTCTCCTTCTTTCTGTCACATGGCAAGACCAAAATGACCAAGTTCTCCATTCTTTCATGTCTGTGGAACTCTCTCTCTTCCCGTGAGTGCCCATTTATATCAGCCCACCAAGGGGGCGGGGCCTCAGTCCTACTGACCTGGTCAAATCAAAGTTCTAATCTTAACAGGTAATTTAATCAAGACATGTCAGCTGAATCTAATGCATTTCAAATGGTATCACACCCAGAGGAACAGAGCTGTTTATAAACATAATCCTTTTTTTTTTTTAATTCATAAATAGCAATCTGCTACAGATGTTAAAGTAAAATTTTACAGTTTGATGGCTAGTCTTGGGTACTATTAAAATATATGAATAGCTTTATTAGTAGTGATTCTCTACTACTATGGGATTATGAGTAGGTTTTTTTTGTTTGTTTGTTTGTTTGTTTGTTTTTAAGCTTTTTCATTAATTTATTTATTTTTACCGGGAGGTCCCAGGGATCGAACCCAGGTCCCTCCATATGGAAGACGGACGCCCAACCGTTTGAGCCACATCTGTCCCCCTGAGTAGTTTTAATTTTCTTTATTATTTCTTTAAGAAAGTTGAAAAGTCTATACAATGAACAAATTCTATTTTATAATCAAAAGAAAAGCCAATAAATTTAAATAAAACAACATAGGAATCACTTGCCTTTATCAGCTGTAATATGTCTAATTTAAGTTCTCATTACCATTTACCTAGACTGTACTAATAAGCTAATAAAATAAAGTCATTGAAAATTAAAATTTGAACAAATTCTGAAATAGTCTAGTCCCCTGCATTTTAAAAATGAAAACACAATACTATGGAGTTTAAGTAATGTGGTGTAAATTGCCTAATTAATTATGTACTGGGCTTATATTTTGGGGCAGTGATTTTCTTTTCTTTTTTTTTTTTTTTTTTTTGTCAAACTATATATGCCTCCTGGCACATTTTCAAGTTAAAATTATTTTTTATTAAATCATAAGGTAAAAATAGGTGCATATGCAATTGCCAATATATTATAAATCTTGACATGTTAAAATAAAATGAGTTACATCGTTCTTTTAAATGTATCCAATGCAATTTAAATACTGTAGCAATCAGATAAACACATCCATCTATATGAAAATATACACAAACCAATCTTTTTTATTTAACAAATCCGTTTTATTGATACATATTAATAAAGCATAAATCCATCCAACATGTACAATCAGTGGTATTTGGTATAATCACATAGTTGTGCATTTATCACTACAGTCATTAATAGAGCATTTTCATTATTCCAATAATAATAATAAAAAAACAAAAAACAGACAAAAAAACTCATCACCTCTCAATCTCTCTGTGCTTCCTCTGCCATACATAGCTGCTATTCTGTTTCTGTCTCTCTAGTTTATTTGTATTTATACTTTGTAAAAACAGTCTTATATATGCAATATTTCTCATATTTGTATTTCACGTGAGGTTTCGCTATGTTATACAGTCCCATGTTACATTTCTTAGCTTTCCTTCTAGTAATATATATATCCTTAGACTTTCCTTTTCAACCATTGTCATACCAATATAATAGCTCTGCTAGTTACAAACTCTATGGTGTGCTTTCACTATTTCTATTCATTTCCAAAGATTTACAAGCAACATTTTTTTTACCAATTCTGCATGGATTAACCCTCAGCTTTCCATTCTCTACCCTCATTCTATTACCTGGTGACTTTTATTCTAATTAACTCCATGAATTTACACAGTATATTTAGTTCATAATAGTGAAGTCATACAGTATTTGTCCTTTTGTGTCTGGTTTGCTTCACTCAGCATAATGTCCTCCAAATTCATCCATGTCATATGCTTCATGACTTCATTTTTTCATACATAATATTCCATCGTGTATACACACCACAATTTGTTTATCCATTCTTCAGTTGATGGACACCTGGGTTGTTACTGTCTTTTGGCAATTGTGACTCATGCTGCTATGAAATCTGTTCATGTCACTGCTCTCAGTTCTTCTGGGTATATACCTAGTAGTGGTATTGCCAGGTCACATGACAAGTCTATATTCAACTTAGAAATTGCCACAGTAGCAATTTCTAAGTCCTCCACAGTAGCTATACCATTCTACATTCCCACCACAGTGAATAAGCATTCATCTCTCTCCACATCCTCTCCAACATTTACAGTTTTCTGACTTTTTAACACCGGCCAATCTAATAAGTGTGAAACAATGTCTCATTGTAGTTTTGATTTGTATTTCTCTAAATCGCTATTGATGTTGAGCATTTTTGTTTTTCATGTGTTTTTTTGCCATTTGTATTTCTTTGGACAAATGTCTATTCAAGTCTTTTGCTCATTTTTAAATTTTATTTTTAATCTGGTAGTTTGTCTTTTTATTGTTGAGTTGTAGTATCTCTTTTTATATCATGGATATTAAACCCCTTATTGTATGTATGATTTCCCAATATTTTCTCCCATTGAGTCAGCTGCCTTTTCAACCTTTTGACAAAGTCCTTTGAGTTGCAAAAGTGTTTAATTTTGAAGAGGTCCCATTTATCTATTTTTTTCTTTTGTTGTTGTGTTTTGGTGTAAGGTTTAAGAAACTGCTGCCTACCACAAGATCTTAAAGATATTTTCCTACCTTTTCTTCTAAGAGTTTAATGGTGGTTCTTTTATATTTAGGTCCTTCATCCATTTGGAGTTAATTTTTGTTTAAGATGTGAAATAGGGATCCTTTTTCTTTTAGCTATGGATATCCAGTTCTCCCAGCACCATTTGTTGAATAGACTGTTCTGGCCCGGCTGGGAGGGCTTGATGGCCTTGTCAAAAATCACTTGACCAGGGAGCAGATGTGGCTCAAGTGGTTGAGTGCCCACCTCCCACATGGGAGGTTCCGGGTTCAGTTCCCAGTGCCTCTTGAAAAAGCAAAAGCAAACAACCAGCAAAACAAATGAAAACACCAATTCAGGGAAGCTGATGTGGCTCATTGCTTGAGCACCATCTTCCCACATACGAGGTCCTGGGTTCAATCCCCCAATCCCTGGTACCTCCAAAAAAAGTCACTTGATCATAGATTTGAGGGTCTGTTTCTGAGTTCTTAGTTCGGTTCCATTGGTCAATCTGTCTTTATGCCAGTACCATGCTGTTTTTAACCACTGTAGCTAAGTAATATGCTTTGAAGTCAGTAAGTGAGAGTTCTCCAACTTCATTCTTCTTTTTAAAGATATTTTTGATTATTAGGCAGCCCTTACCCTTCCAAATAAATATAATTGGCTTTTCCATTTCTGCAAAAAAGGCTGTTGGGATTTTTATTGGGATTGCATTATCTGTAAACAGTTTGGGTAGCATTGACGTCTTAATGATATATGGTCTTCCAGTCCATGAACATAGAATATCTTTCCATTTATTTAAGTCTTCTTCGGTTTCTTTTAGCAATGTTTTGTAGATTTCTGAATAAAGATCCTTTATGTCCTTGGTTAAGTTTATTCCTACATATTTGATTGTTTTAGTTGCTATTATAAATGGAATTTTTTTTTCTGATTTCCTCCTCAGATTGCTCATCAGAATGTATAGAAATGCTGTTGATTTTTGCATATTAATCTTGTATCCCACCACTTTGCTGAACTCGTCTATTAGGTCTAGTAGCTTTGTTGTGGATTTTTCAGGATATTTGAGATATAGGATCATATCAGTGAAGAGTGGAAGTATTACTTCCTTTCCTTGATATGGGTGCCTTTTATTTCTTTATCTAGCTGAATTGTTCTAGCTAGAACCTAGCACAATATTGAATAACAGTGGAGAGAGTGGGCATCGTTGTCTTGTTCCTGGTCTCAGTGGGAAAGCTTTGTCTTTCATCTTTGAGTACAATGCTCACTCAAGGTTTTTCTTTTTTTTTTTTTTTTTTTTTAATTTTTTTTAAAGATTTTATTTATTTCTTCATTTATCCCCACCTTGCTGCCCGCGCTCACTGGGTCAGCCAACCACGCCGTGCGGGCGGGCCCGCCCTCACCAGGAAGCCCCGGGAACCGAACCCGGGGCCTCCCATATGGTAAACGGGAGCCCTACTGATTGAGCCACAGCCGCCTCCCTCAAGGTTTTTCTTATATGCACTTTACTGTATTGAGAAAGCTTCCTTTTATTCCTATCTTTTGGAGTGTTTTTATCAAGAAAAGATGCTGTATTTGTTAAATGCCTTTTCTGCATCAATCAAGAGATTTGCGATTTTTCTTCTTTAATTTATTAATGTGGTTTATTACTCTAATTGATTTTCTTGTGTAGAACCACTCTTGCATACTTGGGATAAACCCCACTTGATTGTGGGGTATAATTCTTTTAATGTGCTTTTAGATTGGATTTGCAAATATTTTTTTCAGGCTTTCTGCATTTCATTAGAGATACAGACTTTCTTTTTTTGTAGTATCTTTATCTGGTTTTGGTAGTAGGGTGATGTTGTCTTCATAGAATGAATTTGGTAGCATTCTTTCCTGTTCAAGTTTTTGGAAGAGCTTGAGCAACATTGGTATTAGATCATTTAAAAATTATTGGTAGGATTCATCTGTGAAGCCTGGGCTTTTCATCTTTGGGAGTTTTTGATGATTGTTTCAATTTCTTGTGATTGATTTGTAGAGGTCTTCTATTTTTTTTATGGTCATTGCAGGTTGTTTGTATGTTTCTAGGGATTTGTCCATCTTGTCTACATTGTCCAGTTTTTTGGCATACAGTTGTTCATAGTATTTTAAAATCTGTATTTCTGCAGGGTCAGTGGTAATATTCCCCTCTCATTTCTGATTTTATTTATTTCCATCTTCTCTCATTTTTTGTCTTTGTCAGTTTAGATAAAGGTTTGTTGATTTTGGTGATCTTCCCAAAGAACCAACTTTTGGTTTTGTTGATTCTCTCTATTGTTTTGTTGTTGTTGATGATGATGATTTGATTTCTCCTCTGATCTTTACTATTTCTTTCCAGCAGCTTGGTTTGGGATTAGTTTGCTCATCTGTTTCTAGTTCCTACAGGTGTGCAGTTAGATATTCAATTTTAGCTCCTTCTTCTTTTTTAATGTAAGCATCGACAGCTATAAATTTCCCCCTCAGCACTGCCTTTGCAGTGTCCCATAAGTTTTGATATGTTGTATTCTCATATTCATTTGACTCAATATATTTACTGAAATCTCTTGCAATTTCTTCTTTTTTTTTTTTTTTTGAGAAATGTATATATTTATTCATCTGTTTACTTTTTAGTTTTTAATTGTTTATATTTTCAATTATTAAATGTACAAAAACAAAAAACAAACAAAAAAAAAAACCATGGAGCTACACTACACAAACCGTGAACCCTAAATTAAACCATGGACTTTAGTTACTAGCACTCCTTAAATAATTACATCATCAATTTTAATAAATGTTCCACACCAGTGCAAGGTGGTGGTGGTGGGGTGCTGTATGGGAACCCTGTATTTTATGCACGATTGTTCTGTAATCCCACAACTTCTCCAGTAAAGAAAAGAAAAGAAACCCGGCTGTTCATTATCATGGGGCAGCAGCAAGGAACCCGGACAGGGTGTGCGCTGCACTCCCCTGGGTCGCCGGGTCTTGGGCGGTTTCCCGCGGGCCTCGGGAGGATGAGAAAACCTGGTCCATCCAGTGAGTCCCTGCCCAGGGAGACCCCCCACCCCGCCCACAGGCTGGCCTCAGCCTGCAGGCGGCGACCCAGGCCCACGACGGTCTCCGTCCTCACCGAGCGCCTCCCCAACCCTCTACCCCTCCCTGACCCCAGCTCCACGTCGGACTACCAGCCCCAGAGGGCCCAAAGGCAGGGGCGGGGAGTGCAATTTCTTCTTTGACCCACTGATTATTTGAGTGTGTTGTTTAATCTCCATATATTTAAGAATTTTCCCATTTTCCATCATTTTTTATTTCCAGCTTCATTCCATTATGATCATGGAAAGCTTTGTATAATTTCAATCTTTTAAAATTTATTAAGACCTACCTTGTGACCCAACATATTGTCTATCCTGGAAAAGGATCCAGGAGTGCTTGAAAAGGATGTATATCCTGCTGTTTTGAGATATAATGCTCTAGAGATGTCTGTTAGGTCTAGTTCACTTAGCATATTATTCAAGCTTTCTGTTTTATTTTTCACCTGTCCAGATGTTCTATCCAATGCTGTGAGCGGTGTATTGAAGTCTCCAACTATGGTTGTAGTGACATCTATATTTCCCTTTTGCCAATGTGTGCCTCACGTATCTCGGGGGACCCAGGTTAGGTGCATAAATATTTTGTGTATTTATTTCTTCTTGGTGAATTGCCCCTTTTATTAATATGTAATAACCTTCTTCATCTCATATAGCAGTTTTGCACTTAAAATCTATTTTGTCTGATATTAGTATCACTACTCCAGCTCTTTTTTTGGTTAATTTTTTCCGATCTTTTACTTTTAACTTAATTGTGTCATTATGTCTGAGGTGAGTCTCTTGTAGAAAGCATATAGATGGCTCATATTTTTTTATCCATTCTATCCGTCTGTGTATTTTGATTGGGGAGTTCCAGTCATTACTATTCAATGTTTTTACTGTAAAGGCATTACTTTGTCCATTTTGTCCTCTGTTGTCATATTTTATTATTTTATGTTTTTCACCCTTTAATTTACCTTCCTTAACAGTCTTCATTTCAACACTCATCTCCAAGTCTTTCATCCTTTATTATTATTTTTTTTTCAGGCTGCAGCACTCCCTTTAGTATCTCTTGTCATTCTGGCCTTTTGGTAACATATTCTATCAGTTTTTGTTTGTCTGTGAAAACTTTGAACTCACCCTCATTTTTGAAGGATGGTTTTGCTGAATACAGAATTCTTGGCTGACAGTTTTTCCCTTGCAGTGCCTTATATACAGTATTTCACTTTCTTTTTGCCCCCATAGTTTCTGATGAGAGGTCAGCATTTAATCTTATTGAGATTCCCTTATATGTATGCTTTGTTTCTCTCTTGCTGCTTTCAGAATCCTCTCTTTATCTCTGATATTTGTTACTCTGAATAGTAGGTGTCTTGGAGTAGGTCTCTTTGGATTTATTCTGTTTGAGGTGTATTGTCCTTCTTTGATATTGATATTTATGTCTTTTATAAAGGTTAGGAAGCTTTCGGTTATTATTTCCTCAAATATTCTCTCTGTCCCTTTTCCAATCTCTTCTCCTTCTGGGTCACCAAGAAGTGCATTGTCACTCAATTCTCTGATACCCTCTTCCATTTTTTTTCCCATCGTTTCTCTTTCTCTTCTCCTGTCTTTTCCAGTTCTGATGTTCTGTACTTGAAATCACTAATTCTGTCTTCAAGCATTTAAAATTTGTTAAGTGCCTCTAATGTATTTTTAATCTCATCCATCTTGTGTCTTTCATTCCTGTCAGCTCTTTTACATTTCTTTGCAGACTTTCAAATTGTTCTTTATGCTTACCCAGTGTCTTCCTATTGGCCTTTATTTCTTTAGTCATATTTTCCTTCCATTCCTTGAATTGATTTAGGAGATTTGTGTGATTATCATTGATTAGTTGTCTCAAATCCTGTATCTTGTCAGGATATCCGGTTTGTTCCTTTGAGTGGGACATGCCTTCCTATTTCCTAGTATGGCTTGTAATTTTTTGCTGATGTCCAGGCATCTGAATATGTTGGTGGATTTACTCTAATGGTCAGTTTCTCTCTCTTTAGTGTTGTTGTTTGTTTGTTTGTTTTTTTCTCACAGCAGTTTTTGATTTTTCCCTCAACTTATTCTAAGTCTTTAAAATTGCCCAGCTTAAGTTAACAAAATAGGGTCAGGCACTTACTAATGGGGCACAGATTTTCTTCTAGGGGTGGAGCTAAAGAGAGAACTAAAAGCAGTTTTTTCTCCATGCGATTTTCTGGATGGCCAGCAGATGGCGTGCATTGGTGAACCTTTTCAGTGAGGTGTTTCTTTCAGTGTCCTCTTTCCTGTGTTTCTTGTATGGCCAGAGCCAAGATTCAAAGTGGGCTCTGCTGGTTGAATTCACTGAAGAGAAGCCCTCTGACTCATCCTCCCTCTTCCCTTGTAACAGCTGATGGCAAGGAGGATGTCTGTTCCCCTCTCAGTCTCCTGCAGTGTGCCAAAGTTTTTATCCAGGCTTAGTCTTGAGGGTGGGGCATGGAAGTCCTTCCTGCCACTGTAGGGGTTTCGTAACTCACTGTTTCTTGTTTTGGGTTCTTGATCTCTCTGTCCCTTGCCCTCCTGGGAGTTGGACAGCACTGTGCTGGTCTGCTGACCCTCAAAGCAAGTCCCTCGGACAGCTTTTGGCTCTTTCTCCATTGTTTTTGTAAGAGAATTGAGCCCTGGCTGCCAACTCTGACACCATCTTCTTGGAACTCCTCCTCCAAAGCATTCCATCTGGGAATTTTAAGTATTGTTGAGTTGGAAAGAGGGGACAGTTCTAAAGATCTCTATGGATCTGATTGAAAGCTGTGGTCCATTGGGTGGCTGGGGAGAGATTTTTATTTATAATATGATAAATTTGTTTAGTGGATCTAGATAGAAAACTGTTGGTACTACCTTCTTGTCATTATTCTTAATTTAACTTTCCTCAGTGTTGATGACTTTGTTAATTTTGCTGTCATTTTATACTATGATTGAATATTGGCAGTAAATTGCTGAGTAATTTACTCAGATACCAGTAATCTGAGTCCAGATGAACCTACATCTGAAACTTTTTCTGTGTATTTAAAGTTTTTTAAATCCTAGAGATTGCACCTTATATCCATGAAGGCTTAACTACTCTAGGGCTTTTTGTCCCTCCATAGAGAACTAGAAAACTGGGCAATAATATGTAAAACAACATTTCATATACTTGACCATAAGCTCTAGGACTGGATAGGACTGTTATCTCTTTTGAGAGCAGGACAAGTGGCATGAGCCTTGTGCCCTTGGATTTCTCCAACTTATTACTGTCTGGTGGCAGTTTCTCAAGCTGCTGTGTGGTGTGAGTTCTGGAACTGATCCTGGTGGTCTCACTGAGGAAAGAAGACAGAGATCAGAGTGAATACCAGAGGAGAGGAACCTTCAAGATAGAGCACTCTGAAGAGCTACAGAAAGGTCCCATCCAATCTTTTGTTTTTATGGGGAGAACATCCAGGAGGCTGGAAAAAGGACTACTTGAAAGCAGTTAGCTGAACAAGATAAATTATAAATTATATTGGGCTGAATAAAATTGAAAATATACGTAGGAAACTTAGATGCAGCTAAAGCAGTGTGGAGAGAAATTTATAGCAGTAAATGTTTATATTAGGAAAAAAGAACACTCTAAAATAATGATCTAAGTTTCTACTGTAAGAAACTAGGAAAAAGAAGAGCTAATTAAACCCAAAATAATCAGAAGGAAGGAAATAAAATAAAGATTGTAAACCAATGAAATTGAAAGTAGGAAAACAATAGAGAAAATCAATGAAGGCAAATGCTGCTTCTTTGAAAATCCCAATAGAATAGAGCTCTAAGCCATGGCTGATCAAGACAAAAGAGAGAAGAGACAAAGTAACAATGTTAGGAATGAAAGAGGATATCAGTGCAGCTCCTACATACATTAAAAGGATAATACAGAGATGTTATGAACTACTTTTTGCCAATAAATTTAACAACTTTGATGAAATGGGGGAAAAAAACACTTAATACACACTATCAGAGCTCAATCAAGAAGAAATTAGGACCTGTATAGCTGTCTATCAAAGAAATTGAATTTGTATTTGAAATGCTCCTAGATGACTGCACTGTTGACTTCTACCAATGTTTTAAGGAATAAATAATAATAATTCTATACAAATTCTTCCAGAAAATAAAAGAGGAAGAATATTTCCTAACTCATTTTGTGAATATTACCCTAATACCAATACCAGGCAAAGACATTTTAAGAAAAAAAACCCTGAAGATCAATATCTCTCATGAACATAGATTCAAAAATTCTTTAAGATTTATTTGCAAATCAAATCCAAAAGTATATAAAAGATAATACATTTTGACAAAGTGGGGATCATCATTAGGAAGGCAAAATAGATTAACATTTGAAAATCATTATAATTCATCACATTAAAACTTAAAAAGAAAAACAATATCATGCCAATAGATATATAAAAAGTATTTGACAAAATTCAATAGCCACTTACAATAAAACTCAGCAAATTGATAAAGAGCATCTACAAAGCTTACAGCTAACATTATACTTAAAATGACAGAATGACTGGATTCCCCTTAGATTGGAAGCAGGACAAATATTTCCACTCTCACTGTTTCTATTCAGCATTGTACTGGAGTTCCTAGCCAGTGTAACATTGCAAGAAAAAGAAATAAAAGGCATACAGAGAGACTTCTGGGAAGATGGCATCAGAGTAACTAGGCAGGGTTCAACTCTCTCACAGAAACAAAGGAGGAAGGACAAAAAGCTATCGAGGGAGCTGCTTTGGGGATCTTCAGACCAGGAGAGTGCTGTACATCATCCAGGAGTGATAGGGACTGAGAGACAAAAAGGCCAAACAAAAAACCTGAGTTACTCACCCCTGCGACTGAAATGGCACATATCCCCCACCCTCAAGGTGAATAGCCTCTGTAAAACCCGTCACTGCAGACAACTGAGAGGTGAAAGTAGGTCCTCCTCCCTGGGAAGAAGGTGAAGAGTTATTTCCATTTAGTGAGTTTGGCCAACTGAGCCCTCTTTCAATCTTGGCTGTAACCAGCCTAACAAGAGGAGGTTGAAAGAGACCCATCTGTGGAAGAGTTGAAGGACAAAAATACATGTGGGACCTGCACCCAGCAAACTCAGAGAAATGTAAGGGAGAGGGGAGATAGGGTGGGTGGAACAGAGGGGGAAAAAAAAAAAAAGACCCCAGTCAGCACTGAAGCCACCTCAGGGAGAGGGATCAGATCAGCAGACTGTCACACCCACCTGCCCTGGGAAAGGGAGGAACTAGGTCAGTGAGGGAGTGGGCTGACAGGTACCCAACAGCCCTGGAGAGAAGGAAGTTAGGAGAGATAGCCAGCAAACTATCAGAAGTCCAATTTGCCCAAGGGAATAGAGGGCAGGAAGAGGCAGATAACCTTTCAGAAGCCTACCTAACCTGTGGAGTATGTGTAGCTCTGTGGATGAATACCTGACTCACATAAACTAGGTCACTGGTTTAATCTTGGTACCTCCAAAGAGAAGGGATCCAGAGCATGATCCATTCATACCTTGTGACAGGGAACTTATAGACTGAGGTTGTTTTCAGTTTTTTTTTTATCTGTTATTATATTTATTTAGTTAGTTTATCCTTTAGTTTATTCTCTAAAACCGGGTACCTTACCTATGGAGGGTGGGCTGCACAGTGATTGATTGATGAGTACTGGCAGCCTGAGACCGTTCCTAATGGCCTAAGAGGGAAGCCTGTTTTTCTTGGATTATTTTTTTGTTTTTTGTTTTTTCTCTTTCTTTGCTTCTTTTTCTTCTTTTCCTTCTTTTTTCTCCTTAGTTCATTTCTTTTCTTTCATTTTTTTCTCTTTCATTGTATTTATTTCATTCTACCTTCTCTTGTTTGGTTTTTTCATTTTTTTCTCTTATCTTTTTGGTCCTTTATTTTATTCTCTTTTTTTCCTCATTTCATTTTTTTTATTTGAACTTTTTAATTCTTATTCCTTTGTATTTTTTATGATTTTTTCACTCATTACTCATTTTTTTTTCCTGGCTCTTTTATGGTTCCTTTTCTTTTTATTATTATTACTATTTTCTTCTTCTTCTATATTTCTTTTTCTATGGTCTTAATATTTTTTCAGGGAAACACAGTCACCTGCAAAGATACAGAATAAGTGGAACCAAGTGTCAAAGAGGAACCTTAAATTGAAACAAAACCTTAGAGTAGAAAGAGAACTTAACCATTCAAATAAGGCCATCAAGATAAACAGATGCCTAGATAACAGCAAAAATTTACAAGCCATACTAAGAAACAGTAAGGCATGGCCCAGTCTAATGAAGAAACTAAGAGATGGGAGGACATGAGAACATGGAAAAACTAATCAGGGGTGTCCAAACAAATATCATGAATCAACTTAATGAAGTGAAGGAAGAGAGAAAGGATGTTAAGAAGACACCGGGAAATCATAAACATACATTAAAAGATAACAGATCTGATAGTGATGAATGGCACAATGCAAGAAATGGAAAATGAGCTGGAAGCACAAAACAGCAGATTTGACAGTCAGAGGAAAGAATTAGTGACATTGAAAATAGTACATCGGAAATCTCACAGATAGTAAAACAGATAGATAAAAAGAAAAAATTCAGCAGGGACTCAGAGAATTGAATGACAACATGAAACACACAAACATACACATTATAGGCATCCTAGAGGGAGAATAGAAAGGAAAGAGGGCTGAAGGAGTGTTGGAGGAAATAATGGCTGAAAATTTCCTAACTCTTTTGAGCGACCTGTATATACGTGTCCAGGAAGCACAGTACACTCCAAATAGTATAAATCCTAACAGGCTTACCTGAGACATATACTTATCAAATTATCAAATGCTCAAGACAAAAAGAGAATATTGAAAGCAGCAAGTGAAAAGAGATCCTTCACATACAAGGAAAGCTCGATAAGATTAAGCACTGATTTCTTATCTGAAACCATGATGGTGAGAAGGCAGTGGTATAACAGTTAAAGTGCTGAAAGAAAAACCTGCTGGCCAAGATTTCTATATCCAGTAAAGCTGGCATTCAAAAAATGAAGGGAGAGTTCAAAATATTGACAGATAAATTGAAATTAAGAGAGTTTTTCAACAAGAAACTTGCCCTTTAGGAAATACTAAAGGGAGTTCTTAGTGCTGAAAGGGAAAAACAGGAGAGAGAGAGGGTTGGAGGACAGTGTAATAAGGAAGATTATTAGTAAGAATAAAAACATAAAAAGAAATAAAAACAAAATATGACATATATAAGCCTAAGGAAAAAATGGCTAATCTAAATACTCCCTTGACAGTAATAATATTGAATGTTAATGGATTAAACTCTCCAATCAAAAGGCACATATTGACAGAATGGCTAAGAAAATATGACCAATCTATATGCTGTTTACAAGAAACTCACCTTAAACTCAGGGACACAAGGCAGTTGCAAGTGCAAACAATAAGCAAATAGAGTGGAAGTAACTATACTAACTGTATTAGCCAAAGGGGTGCTGATATACCAGAAATCTGCTAGCTTTTATAAAGGGTTTTTATTTGGGGTAGAAGGTTGCAGTTACCAGGCCATAAAGCATAAGTTGCTTCCCTCACCAAAGTCTGTTGCCACATGTTGGAACAAGATGGCTGCTGACGTTTGCCAAGAGTTCAGGCTTCCTGGGTTCCTCTCTTCCTGGGGCTTGTTTCTCTCTGGGCTTAGCTGCCCTGTGCTCTCCACAAGGCCAGCTGTAGACTATCAGGTGACTGCCTCTGTTTCTTTCCTTGGGGCTTGATTCTCTCCGGGCTCAGCTGCTCTGTTCTTCTGTGTGCTTACTTCCCAAGCTCCAACTCAAAACTTCAACTAACTCCTGTGCCTTGTTGTTTTTTCTTTGAGTCCCTTGGTGGGCAGGGCTGCAACGTCCTACTGATGTGGCCCAATCAAAGCCTTAATCATTATTTAATCAAGTAAAAGTGAAACCTCTGAATCCAATATAATGTAAAATGCCTGGAGGGACAGGTCAGTTTACAAACATAATCCATTATCTATTTTTGGAATTCATAAACAATATCAAACTGCCACACTAAAATTGGACAAAATAGACTTTAAGTGCAAAACTATTGTAAGAGACAAAGAAGGACACTATATATTATCAAAAAGAAAGAACAATCATAAACATTTATGCACCTAGCCAGAGTGCCCCATAATACATGTGAAAAACATTGGGAAAAGCAAGTGGAGAAATAGATGGCCTCTACAATTATAGTAGGGAACTTTAATACACCATTATCACCATTAGACAGAACATCTCAACAGAGGGTCAATAAAGAGAGGAGTGGATGTGGCTCAAGCAGTTGAGTGCCTGCTTCCCACATGGGAGTTCCCGGGTTCGGTTCCTGGTGTCTCCCCCCACTAAAAAAAAATCAACAAGCAAAACAAACAAACAAAACCAACTCAGGAGAGTTGATGTGGCTCGGTGGTTCAGCTCCAGCTTCGCACATACTAGGTCTTGGGTCCAATTCCCGGCCCTGGTACCTCAAAAAAAAAAAAAAGAAACAAAAACCTTAAATAATATGTTAGAGGATCTAAACCTAATAGACATATAAGAACATTACACCCAAATACAGCAGGATATACATTCTTCTTGAGCACACATGGGTCATTCTCCAGGATAGACCATGTGCTAAGTTACAGAAAAGTATCAATGAATTTAGAAAGATTGAAATTATACAAAGTAATTTCTCTGACCACACAGAGTGAAGCTGGAAATTAATAAGGGGCAGAGAAACAGAATAGGTAGAAAGATATGGAAGTTAACACACTCTTAAACAATCAGTGGGTCAAGGAGGAAATTGCAAAAGAATTCAGTAACTACCTTGAAATGAATGCAAATGAGAACACAACATATCAAAACCTGTGGGATGCAGCAAAAGCAGTGCTGAGAGGGAAATTTATAGCCATAAATGCTGATATTGAAAAAGAAGGCAGAGCTAAAATTGAAGTCCTAATTGCACACCTCGAGGAAATAGAAAAAGAACAAAGTAAGCAGAAAGAAGGAATAACAAAGATTAGAGCAGAACTAAATGAAATTGAGAATTAAAAAGCACCAGAAAAAATTGACAAAACCAAAAACTGGTTCTTTGAGAAGATTAATAAAATTGACAAACCCTTAACTAGACTCACAAAGAAATAAAGAGAAGATTCAAGTACATAAAATGAAAAATGAGAGAGGGGGTGGTATCACCACTGATCCCACAGAAATAAAGAGTATCATAAGAAGATACACTGAAAAATTTTATGCCAAGAGGATGGCTAACTTAGATGAAATGGACAAATTTCTAGAGACGCACAAAATCCTACATTGACCAAAAAAGAAATTGATGAACTCAGAAGACCAATAACAAGTAATGAGATTGAATTAGTCATCAAAAAACCCCCCAATTCAGAAAAGCCCTGAACTAGATGGCTTCACAGGTGAGTTCTACTAATTATTCTGGAAAGATCTAACACCAATCTTGCTTAAACTCTTCTAAGAAATTAAGGGAGCATTGCCTAACTCATTCTATGATACCAATATCACTCTAATACCAAAGCCACATGAAGATGCCACAAGAAATGAAAGCTACAGACTAATCTCTCTGAAGAACCTGGATGCTAAAATCCTCAACAAAATATTTGCTAATCATATTCAACAACACATCAAATGAATTATACACCATGATCAAGTGGGTTTCATCCCTGGTATGCAAGGATGGTTCAACAAAAGAAAATCAATGTAATATACAACATTAACAAATCAAAATAAAGAAATCACATGACCATCTCTTGGTGCAGAAAAAGCATTTGACAAAAATACAGCATCCTTTCTTGATAACAAACACTTCAAAAGATAGGAGTAGAAGAAAACTTTCTCAACATGATAATGGGGTATATATGAAAAACCCACAGTTAACATCATAGTCAATGGAGAAATGCTTTTAAAGGCTTTCACTCTAAGATCTGGAACAAGACAAGGATGCCCACTGTCACTGCTCTTATTTAACATTGTGTTAGAAGTACTTGCTCAAGCACTTAGACAAGAAAAAGAAATAAAAGGCATATAAATTGGAAAGGCAGAAGTAAAACTTTCACTATTTGCAAATAACATGATCCTATATGTAAAAAGCCCTGAAAAATCTACAACAAAACTTCTGAAGCTGATAAATGAGTTCAGTAAAGTGGCAAGATATAAGCAACACGCAAAAATCAGTAGCATTTTTGTACACCAATAATGAGCAATCTGAAGAGGAAATCAAGAAAACAAATTCCATTTACAATAGCAACTAAAAGAATCAAATACCTAGGGATAAGCTTAACTAACGATGTAAAGGACTTGTACACAAAAAACTACACAACATTGTCAAAAGGAATCAGAGAAGACCTAAATAAATGGAAGAAAATTCCATGTTCATGGATTGGAAGACTAAACATTATTAAAATGTCCATCCTACCCAAATTGATTTACAGATTTAATGCCATCCCGATAAAAATTACAATAGCATTTTTTTATTAAATTGGAATAGCTAATTATGGAATTTATTTGGAAGGGCACGGGGCCCTGAATAGCCAAAATTATACTGAAAAAGACAAAGGAAATTTGAGGAATTATGTTCCTGACTTTAAAGCATATTACAAAGCTACGTGGTCAAAACTGCATGGTATTGGCACAGGATAGAAATACTGATCAATGGAACCGAATTTAGAGTTCTGATATACATCCTTGCATATACGGTCAACTGATAGTCACGAAGGCCACCCAGCCCACTCTACTGGGACAGAATGACCTCTTCAACCAGTCGCTCTGCGAAAGCTGGATCTCCATATCCAAAAGAATGAGAGAGGATCACCATCTCATGCCCTATACAAAAATTAACTCAAGATGGATCAGAGACCTAAATGTAAGAGCCAAGACCATAAAGCTCCTAGAAGATAATGTAGGGAAGCATCTAGGAGATCTTGTAGTAAGAAATGGTTTCATATACTTTACACCCAAAGTTCAAGCAATGAAAGATAAAATAGGTAAATGGGACCTCCTCAATATTAAAAACTTTTACATTTCAAAGGAGTTTGTCAAGAAAGTGAAAAGGCAGCCTACTCAATGGAAGAAAATATTTGGTAATCGTTTATCTGATAAGGATCTAATATCCAGCATATATAAAGAAATCCTACATCTTGAAAATAAAAAGATAAATGAGGAAAGAAAATAAAGAAGAAAAAGAAACAGAAAATAAATGACACACACACACACACACACAAAAAAAAAACATAAACAAAAAAATAAAAAGGCAATACATTTTAAAAAGGGCAAGATATTTGAAAAGACACTTTTCCAAAGAAGAAATACAAATAGCTAAAAAGCACATGAAAAGAGTCAACATCACTAGCTATTAGGGAAATGTATTATCAAAACTGCAATGAGATATCATCTTACCCCTGTTAGACTGGTGGCTATTAACAAAACAGAAAATTCCAAGTGTTGGATAGGATTTAGAGGAAAGGGAACATTCATCCACTGCTGGTGGGAATGTAGAATGATGCAGCCATTGTGGAGGATAGTTTGGTGGTTCCTGAGGAAGCTAACTACAGAACTGCCATATAATCCAGCAATCTCACTGCTGGGTATATACCCAGAAGAATTGAAAGCAGGGACACATATTGATATATGCACAGCAATGTTCATAGCAACATTATTCACTATTGCCAAAAGTTAGAAGCAACCCAAATGTCTGTCCACAGAAGAATGGATAAGCAAATTGTGGTATATACGCACAATGGAATATTAGTCAGTTGTGAGAGGGAATGAAGTATTGACACATGGAACAACATGGATGAATCTTGAAGACCTTATGTTGAGTGAAGTAGGCCAGTCACTGAAGGACAAATATGACCTCACTGATATGACCTAATCAAATTGAGCAGACTCACAGAGCTAGAGTCTGGAAGATAGGTTATCAGAAGACAGGGAGTAGAGTATGGTGAGCTGATGCACGCACAATATGGGCAAAACCTATGACAAGGTGGAAGCGGGTGGTTGGACAGTGCATGGGAGCGATAGTGGTTCAGTGATGTGAATGGGTCAATGGTGCTGGAATGTGAGGGGTAGTAGGATGGAGGGATGGGTTGTACTATCCATGGAACTGGGGAGGGCTGGAGGAAGGAACGGGTGAACTCAGGATTTGTAGGTCTGTGGTTAAAATACAATGGTGGGAATGTTCTTATGGCAAATATGGCAGGGGAGGGTTACTGGTGCAGGGCATTGGGTGGGGGGCATATGATATGGGCGCACCTGGGCCATGCTTTTATGGAATATGAAAGTGTTCATCTTGTCATAGGATGTTATCTCAGTGGGCAAAGACCCACACTGTAAACAAGAAAATAAACTCCCATCCTGGGGAGTCCAGCTATTTCTCAATTAGAAGGGCAAGAATCTCTCAAGAACATAGGCAGTGCCTAATAAAAGAAAACAGACCAATATGTTAAGCCCTCAATATTAATGCATGTAACTATAAATCTTACTCTTCAAAAATAGAAACTTAAGTGGTTACTATAGGTTCAAAGGGGAGGGGGAGGGACGAATAGGTGGAACATAGGGCATTTTTAGGACGTTGGAATTGTTTTGCATGATCTTGCAATGACAGATACAGGCCATTGTACACTTTGTCAAAAAGTGTACAGCGCAAAATGTAAACCATAGTGTAAGCCGATGACCGTGGTTAGTAGCAATGCTTCAATATTTGTTCATCAAATGTAACAAATGAACCATACTCATGTAAGATGTTATTAATAGGGCAAAATGTGAGAAGGGGAGGGGGTTAGGTATTTGGGAATCCCTTGTATTTTCTATGTGACTTTTCTGTAACCTAAAACTTCTTTGAAAATAAAGTGAGAAAAGAAAAAGAAAAAAAGAAGACATACAGAGTGGAAAGGAAGAGGTAAAATATCTTTATTTGCAGGTAACAGGATCATATATTGAAAATCCATCTGAGATTGCAGTATACAAGATCAGTATACAAAATTGATTATATTTCTGTATACTAGCATTGAAAAATTGGAAATGGAACTGGAAAAGACCATTTACAGTCATATAAGAAAAGCTGAAAATCTTTGGGATAAATTTAACAAAATGATATATAAGATCTGTACACCAAAAATGACAAAATAGTTCTAAGAGAAATTGAAGAAGACATGTAAATGTATGAGGATACTGTGTTCATTGATTGGAAGTCTCAATGTTGTTGATTTTTTTTTTCCAAACAGTGTGGTATTGGTATCAGGGCGCGCGCGCGCGCGCACACACACACACATATCAATGAAACAGTTCGAGGATACTTGTGACAAAACATTTCAAAGCTATTCAAGTGGGAAAACCATAGTCTTTTCTACAAAGGGACCTGGAAAATTGGATTTCTATATGGGAAAAAGTAAATCTCAACCCTTACCTAACACCATACTTAAAAAAACTTGAAATGAATCATTCACATGGGAATTAACAGTTCTTTAAAGCTTAGGAAATAATTTGAGTCCATTTTTTCCAGATGCCATTTTCAATGGGAGAACTTAAGTCATCTTTCCATTTTCTTCCAAACCAATTAGTATTTTTAAGTTTTCCACTTTTTCTTGGGTTAATTTTGGTACTTTTTTTCTATGTAATTATCTGTTCAAATTCATTGCCATAAGATTTAAGTAGTATTCTTTTACAGTTTTTTTGGTTGCTTATCTATCTATCTGTTCTTTATCAGTTCTATTGGTGTATGTCTCTTTTGCTTTTTCCTTATCAGGCTTGTGAAGATTTCGTCTATTGTATTGGTGTTTGTAAAAATTTAGTTTTGGGTTTTTTGTTTTTGTTTTTTTTTTCTGTTGTTTGCCTATAAATGGTCATGAAAATCTCTCTCTCCTTTTAGTTTTAAGGTTTCACAGTTTTCATCTTGTTTTCCCTCCTTTCCCACGTCATGTTTGGATTTTTTTAAAGTTATCTTTTGCTTGTCTCTGGGGTTTTCCAGTCTTCAATTATGGGAAATTCTTAGTCATTACTACAAGTATTTACTCTTGACTTCCGGGAAGATGGCGGACTAGTAAGACAGGGGAATCTCTTCTCCAGAAAAATAACTAGAGGACAAGCGGAAACAGCCCGGAAAAAGATCTTCTAGGGTTTAGGACAGCAGGTGAAGGCTGCACACCACCCAGAGCAGAGAGGAACAGAAGAGGGAAATCGTGACAACAGAACCATGAGTTTCAAGTACCAGCTTCTGCTGCTGCCGGCACGCTCCCCCACCCTCTTCAGAATTCTTGGGCCTCTGGGCCTGCGACCACAGACAAAGGGGGCTTCAGGGATCTGCCACTCCTGGAAAGGGGAGAGAGAGGGACACAGCCTTAGGCTGACTCAGGTTCTGACCTGAAATTTGGGCTGGGGAGCACCATGGACCCTTCCACACGGCGGTTTGCCCTGGGAGCCTAGAAAGGACTGGAGAAATCCGACCCTCCCAACCTCCCTCTCTTCTAGCCTGGACTAATTGTTGAGAACTCCACGGGAGAGGGGAGAGAGAGCCTGAGGCTGACCCTGCTTTGGACTCCCAGGTTTGGTCTGCCCTATCCTGAGACCCCTTCCAGGCCAGTTGGGGCTGCGCCATTGTTTGCCTTGGAGCCTGCAAGGGGCTAAAGATATACAAACCTCCCAATCTCCTCTTCTAACAGGGACTGATTGTTGAGGATTCAGAAGGGAGTGGAAATATTTCCTAGCTGGGAAAAAGGGGGCGCTACGAGAGAAGTCTGGAGAACTGTCTCAGAAAGTTTGAATCACAGGGCTCTTAACCCCCAGACAGGAAGCTCTATCACATTGATCTGGCCTGTGTCACAACAAATACGCTCCGACCAGGCATTGAATTGAGAGCTGCCAACAAGCGCCATCTCCTGGCAGACCAAGGAAGTGCACATAAGAAAATTAATAAGTAAGAGAGGCTTTTCCTGGCCTCTATAGCCTCCCTGCCCAAGGCCCTAGGAAACGACTCTACAACCAATTACTGGGCCCAGTGCCCAGTTTTGAGCAACCAGCAGAACAATCCTAACAATCAAGTATGAGCCAAAAATCAAAGAGCTGTGGTAACTCACAGCCTCCTGTCACTAAAACCCTATAAAAGAGAAAGAGATAGAGCATCTAAGCAAAATACAACCTAACCAGATGCCTAAGCACCAGCAAAAAATTACAAGCCATACTAAGAAAATAGAAGACATGGCCCAAGAAAAGGAATACAGCAAAATCCCAGAAGAGATGTGGAATTTGAGAGAACTAATCAGTGAGATGAGCACAAATTTCTAAAATCAAATTAATGAGATGAAAGAGAATGTAGTTAAAGAGATCAATGACATCAAGAAGTCATTGAGCGAACGCAAAGAAGAATTTGAAATGCTGAACAGAAAAGTAACGGAGTTCATGGGAATGAAAGACACAATAGGTGAAGTCAAAAATACATTTGAAGCATACAATAGCAGACTCGAAATGAGAGAAGAAAGAATAAGTGATACTGAAGACAGAGCAGCTAAAATTGAAGAGAGGAAAGAACAGAGAGAGAAAAGAATGGAAAAAATTGAGCAGGGTCTCAGAGAGTTGAATGACAACACAAAACGCAAGAACATACGTATCATGGGAGTTCCAGAAGGGGAAGAGAAAGGAAAAGGGGCAGAAAGAGTATTTGAGGAAATAATAGCTGAAAATTTCCCAACTCTCACAAAAGAAATGAACTTACATTTCCAAGAAGCACACCGTACCCCAATAAAAATAAATCCAAATAGACCTACACCAAAACACATATTATTCAGAATGTCAAATGTAAAAGATAAAGAGAAAATTCTCAGAGCAGCAAGAGAGAAGCAAACGATCACGTACAAAGGACGTCCAGTAAGACTTAGTGCAGATTTCTCTTCAGAAACCATGGAGGCGAGAAGACAGTGATATAATACAATTAGGAAACTGAAAGAGAAAAACTGCCAGCCGAGAATTCTTTACCCAGCAAAACTGTCCTTCAAATATGAAGGTGAATATAAAGTATTCACAAACAAACAGAAACTAAGAGAGTTTGCAAAAAAGAATCCACCTTTGCAGGAAATATCAAAGGAAGCCTTAGAACCTGAAAGAAAAAGACAGGAGAGAGAGGCTTGGAGGAGAGTATAGAAGAAAGTAAAGCAGAAAGGATAACCAAAAGAGTGAAAAGAGAGACAAAAATAAGATGACATATGAAAACCAAAGAATAAAATGGAGGAAATAATAGTGCATTTTCAGTAATTTCATTGAATGTGAATGGATTAAATTCCCCAATCAAAAGATAAAAGCTGACAAGAATGGATAAAAAAAACATGAGCCATCCATATGCTGCTTACAAGAAACTCACCTCAGACCCAAGGATACAAGCTGGCTGAAAGTAAAAGGTTGGAAAAAGATACTCCACGCGAATAGTAAACAGAAAAGAGCAGGGGTAGCTATACTAATATCAGACAAAACAGACTTCAAATGCAAAAAAGTGATGAGATGCAGAAGGCCATTATATATTAATAAAAGGGACGATCCTCCAGGAAGATATAACAGTCATAAATATCTATGCACCTAACCAGGGTGCCCCAAAATATATGAGACAAACTCTGGCAAAACTGAAGGGAGAAATAGATATTTCTACAATAATCGTCGGAGACTTCAACACCCCTCTCACATCATTAGATAGAACAACTAGACAGAAGATCAACAAGGAAACAGAGAACTTGAACAATATGATAAACAAGTTAGACCTAACAGACATATACAGAACACTGCATCGAAACTCAGCGGGTTATACATTCTTCTCAAGTGCCCATGGATCTTTCTCCAGGATAGACCACATGTTAGGTCACAGTACAGCTCTCAATAAATATAAAAAGACTGAAATTATACAAAGCACCTTCTCAGATCATAATGGAATGAAACTAGAAATCAATAACAGACAGGAAAAAAGTAAATTTGCAAATGTGTGGAGACTGAACAACACACTCCTAAATATTCAGTGGGTCAAAGAAGAAATTGCAAGTGAAATCAGTAAATATATTGAGACAAATGAAAATGAGAGCACAACATATCAAAACTTTTGGGATACAGCAAAGGCAGTCTTGAGAGGGAAATTTATAGCCCTAAATGCCTATATTAAGAAACCAGAAAGTGCTAAACTCAAAGATTTAACTGAACAACTTGAGAAACTAGAAAAAGTACAGCAAACCAATCCCAAAGCAAAAAGAAAGAAAGAAATAATAAAGATTAGAGCGGATATAAATGAAAATGAGAACAGAAAGGCAATAGAGAAAATCAGCAAAACCAAAAGCTGATTCTTTGAGATCAATAAAATTGACAACCCCCTTGCTAGACTAACAAAGAAAAAAAGAGAGAAGATGCAAATAAATACTATCAGAAATGAAAGGGGGGAAATTGCAAATGACCTCACAGAAATAAAAAGAATCATAAGAGGATACTATGAGAAACTATATGCCAACAAACTAGACAACCTGGATGAAATGGACAAATTTCTAGAAACTCATAACCAACCTATACTGACACAACAAGAAATACAAGAACTTAACAAAGCAATCACAATTAAGGAGATTGAATCCGTCATCAAAAATCTCCCAGCAAAGAAAAATCCAGGACCAGATGGCTTCACAGGTGAATTCTACCAAGCATTTCTAAAAGAATTAACACCAATCCTGTTTAAACTCTTCCAAAAAAGTGAAGAGGAAGGAAAATTACCCAACACATTTTATGAAGCCAGCATCACCCTAAAACCAAAGGCAGATAAAGATTCCACAAGAAAAGAAAATTACAGACCAATCTCTCTCATGAACATGGATGCAAAAATTCTCAACAAAATACTTGCAAATCGAATCCAACAGCATATCAAAAGACTTATACATCACGACCAAGTGGGATTTATTCCTGGCATGCAAGGCTGGTTCAACATAAGAAAATCAATAAAGGTAATACACCACATTAACAAATTGAAGGAAAAAAACCACATGATCATCTCAATAGATGCAGAAAAGGCATTCGACAAAATCCAACATCGTTTTTTGATAAAAATACATCAAAAGATAGGAATAAAAGGAAAATTCCTCAATATGATAAAAGGCATTTATGAAAAACCCACAGCCAACATAATACTCAATGGGGAAAGGTTGAAAGCTTTCCCCCTAAGATCAGGAACAAGACAAAGATGTCCACTGTCACCATTGTTATTCAACATTTTATAGAAGTTCTAGCGAGGGCAATTAGACAACACAAAAAAATTAAAGGAGTCCAAATAGGAAAAGAGGAAGTAAAACTCTCACTGTTTGTGGAAGACATGGTCCTGTATTTAGAAATCCTGAAGTATCCACCACAAAGGTACTTGAACTAATAAATGAGTTCAGCAAAGTGGCAGGATATAAGATCAACACACAAAAATCAGTAATGTATTTGCACACTAGTACTGAACAATCAGAGGAGGAAATCAGGAGGAAAATTCCATTTTCAATAGCAACAAAAAAGACTCAAACACCTTGGAGTTAATTTAACCAAGGAAGTACAGGACCTATATGCAGAAAACTATAAAACAATGCTAGAAGAAATTTAAAAAGACCTAAACAAATGGAAAGACGTTCCGTGTTCATGGATTGGAAGAACAAATATAGTGAAGATGTCAATCTTGCCCAAACTGATTTATAGATTCAATGCAATACCAATCAAAATCCCAACAGCTTACTTTACAGAATTAGAGAAGGCAATTACCAAATTCATCTGGAAGGGTAAGTGCACGTGAATAGCCAAAAGCATTCTTAAAAAGGAGAGCAATGAGGGAGGAATTTCACTGCCTGACCTTGAAACATATTAAAAAGCTACAGTGGTCAAAACAGCATGGTACTGGCATAAAGCTAGACATATCCATCAGTGGAATAAAATTGAGAGCCCAGAAATATACCCTCACCTATACGGTCAACTGGTTTTTGACAAACCTACCAAGCCCACGCTGATGGGAAAAAACAGTCTCTTCAACAAATGGTGTTGGGAGAACTGGATATCTATAACCAAAAGAATGAAAGAGGACCCCTATCTCACCCCCTATACAAGAATCAACTCAAAATGGATCAAAGATCTAAATATAAAAGTCAGGACCATAAAATTACTAGAAGAAAATGTAGGGAAACATCTTCAAGACCTTGTAGTAGGTGGTGGTTTCTTGGACCTCACACCCAAAGCACGTGCAACAAAAGAAAAAGTAGATAAATGGGACCTCCTCAAGATTAAACACTTTTGCACCTCACAGGACTTTCTCAGAACGGTGAAAAGGCAGCCAACTCAATGGGAAAAAATATTTGGAAATCACATATCTGGTAAAGGTTTAATATCCAGGATATATAAAGAGATGTTACAACTCAACAATAAAAAGACAAATGACTCAATTAAAAAATGGGCCAAAGACTTGAATAGACATTTCTCCGAAGAAGAGATACAAATGTCAAAAAAACAAATGAAGAAATGCTCACCATCACTCATGATTAGGGAAATGCAAATCAAAACTACAATGAGATATCATTTCACACCTATCAGAATGGCCACTATTAAAAAGCCAGAGAACTACAAGTGTTAGAGAAGATGTGGAGAGATAGGAACACTTCTTCACTGTTGGTGGGAATGCAGGATGGTACAACCACTATGGAGGACTGTTTGGCAGTTCCTAAGGAAATTGAATATAGACTTGCCACGTGACCCTGCAATACCACTACTGGGTATATACCCAGAAGAACTGAGAGCAGTGACACGAACAGACATCTGCACACCGATGTTCATAGCCACATTATTCACCATTGCCAAAAGTTGGAAACAACCCAGGTGTCCATCAACAGATGAATGGATAAACAAACTGTGGTCTATTCACACGATGGAATATTATGCAGCTGTAAGAAGAAATGAAGTCATAAAGCATATGGCAACATGGATGAACCTGGAGGACATTATGTTGAGTGAAGCAAGCCAAACACAAAAGGACAAATACTGTATGAATGCATTACTATGAACCAAATATATTGTGTAATATATTGTTTGATTAAAAAAAAAAAAAATTTACGTGTATCCATTACATTTAATTGAGAAATGTATATATTCATCTGTGTTTACTTTTTAATTTTAATTGTTTATGTTTTCAATGATTAAATGTACAAAATAAAGTTAAAAAAAAAAAAAGTATTTACTCAATTTACTTTTTACTCCCTCTCTTTCCGGGAATCCTGTTAGATCGATATTGGATTTTTATTTCCTCCATGTCTTTTAACTTTTAAAAAATATTTATATTTTTCATTTCATTTCTTCTTTAAAGCTTTGTAAAAGAATTTCTTGAACAGAACTTATTACTCTCTAACATGTTCTTCCCCTCTATTTATTTTGCTAGTTATTAAGCCATCCTTTGAGTTTTTTTCATTTCTGCACCTTAAAAATATATACTCATTACCTTCAAATGGTGAATATTTGTTATATTTCTTTAAAATTTGTGTTCCCTTTGGACTGTTAATTGTTTGTTTATGTGTGTGTGGGGGTATAGATTGTCTAGTTGGTTTCTTTCCTTTGCTTGTGCTTTGCAGGTGTCTGGTTGTTTTTGTCCCTGTGAGTACCAAGCTATGTTAGTAATATTGACCTGGGGAGGTTGTGAAAGAGTAGGCTTTTTTTTTTTTTTTTTTTTTTAA